>CAXIPT010000002.1:18051507-18141373 GCA_964030475.1 Tethya wilhelma | reverse complement strand
CATAAAAATCTAACAAAACAAAATTGAGTCTTCAAACTTGCTCACAGTCTCTCACTGACAGATTACCAATTGTATGCAAGGCCTAAAACTCACAGAACCTTTCCTCAGCACTCGTAGAGAGAGCTAGTGGGAAGCCACAATAGTGCCATTTTTGTTCATCTAACTTACTTCCTAACTGACTTACTTGAAAAGCATTTCCAGAGAACCAGAAAGTGTTGAGCCAACTTTGACAGCACAAAGTAACTCCTTTTCATAGGTATTACATTCCTTGATACTCGTTTTCATCATAGATAAGCCTAAACAAAAACTAGAAAGCTTTGAAACTTAGAGTATCATACGTACGGTAGTATCATACGTACGGTAGTACGTATAGTAGGAATGGGCCGCCTGTCCCATAGACACAATACAAAATATTTATTGCCATAAAAATCTAACAACACAAAGTAGAGTCTTCAAACTTGCTCAGAGGCTCTCCTTTACAGAAAACCAACTGCATGGAAGGCTTAAACTTTGCCAAAACTTTTCTGATCACTCGTAGAGAGAGCGCTTGCGAGAAGCCACACTAGTGCAATTTTGTTCTCCTAACTTCCTTCTAACTGACTTACTTGAAAACGATTTCCAAAGAACCAGAAAGTGTTGAGCCAACTTTGACGCCACAAAGTAAGTTCTTTTCTTGGGTAGTACGTTCGTTTGTACTCGTTTTCATCGTAAATAGCAGTGGCGGATCTAGGATTTTCATAAGGGGGTTGCTTATAATAGTGCGCGCGAAGCGCGCGAAAAATTTTGGGATAGCCACGCCCACTTTTCGTAATTTTACGTAATAGCCCCACCCATTTTCACTCGAATTAACTTGCACTTTACCGTTAGCGGTGTCGATAGCGCTAGATAGCGTTCTGTTTGAGCGCTAGTCAGTGAAGTAGCAGCTAGCTAGCTAGCTATCTAGAATCACAGCCGAGTCAGCTGCTCAGTATTGCATGTAACTCAAGTCAGTTTTATAAGATTTTTAGCCAAAGGGGGTTTCAATTGAAACCTCTGAAACCCCCCTGGATCCGCCACTGCGTACTACCGTACGTATGATAGCTAAGGGTAAACACATTAAAACAATTATTATAATGACAAAATTAAATATACAATACAATAACTGTTCACAATGAATAATTATTATCAAAAATTATATTGAATTTTATATTAAATTGTTATTAATTTTTCAATGGTTACCTATAATGTTTATTACACTACTTATTAATAAATGATCTTTTAACATTAACAGCTGGTGTATATACCTTAAAATCCCTTTAATTGTCGCTCCTTCTTGATGCTGTCTACTTCAATCCTGATACGTTTGACTTGCTCAAGCTTCTTCACCATCTCTTTCCATCCCTGGTCTTTCTTCTTTGTTATATCAGCAATCCTCTGATCGATGTTATCAACGTCTTGAAGGACAGTAAGCAACTTGGCTTGTTCCATTGTGGTCTGCAGGTAGTCCACACGATCACTCCAACCTTCCCATGCTTGTTTCTTCTCAGCATCAATGAGTCGCTGGATGTAATCCATCTGAGTCAGAGGGTTGGGTTTCAGGGCAATCTCTTCTAGCTTCATCAGACATGTGCGAGCCTCATCAAACGATTCTTGGAGCTCAGCATGTGCACCTTCAAGCTCGCGTTTGTGACTATCCATCATATTCTCAAGAGCTGATTTTTCACTTGAGGCACTCTCATATTTTATCTTCAAATCTTTAAAGATTCTTTTCTCTTTCCTAATCTTCTGTACAAATCTCTCACTAGTGCTCTTGTGGACAGTCCAGTGGCAATGGTTTGCACACACTGTGCAATACCCAGAAGACAATACATCACATTCTTGTTTATGATCATCATTGGTGGAACAGGGATAATGGCAACTGAAATTGCATTTGAGGCAGTTCATCACATATGTACCAGGCGGAAGCCTTTCTGTTTCAAGGTAAGGGACATCAACGTAATACATAAAATTTTTGTTAGCAGCAATGGCAGCTTCGTGCTTCTCCATGAGCATCTTCTCTTGCCGTAACACCTCCATATCTGACAGGCAGTCTTGAATGCACCTTTGAAGACCACCAATAAGAGCCTGAAGTCTATCACGTTGCTTAAGGACATCCTTGGTCATAGCAAGACTCACACTTTCTGCTTTCTGAAATGCTGAAAAAAACCTCCTGAATGAGCTCACACCCATCTTCCAAAACATCTTATCAAAGTTCTCTTCCATCTCTTCATCTTCTGGATCTTCTACTTCTTCATGTTCGGCAAACAGGGCAGAGTTGTTGAACTTGAAGAAGCCAGAGTGGGGGATTTTTGCTTCCTTAATGGCTCTCATTACTGGTGGTCTTCTACCATCAGCGAAGGTGACCATCATGAAGATGTTCTTGGCCACATCTTTGCCAAAGATGGACAGGATTGAGTCGNCAATTCAATCAACTCTAGGTGTGACATACACAGCCTGGGGCTTTGATGTCTGTCCCTCTGAAGGAAGCTCCCTGATCTACAGTGGCAACATCAACTTACAGCTAATGACACCACTCTGTCTTACAGCTGGAAAGGAGGAATTCTCCAGTTCCAATCTCACATGTGCCGCTTGTTTCCTTCCATCAAGTGCAGCCATCTATATAGTAAAAGGAGACATAGAATGTCCTTCTCCTTGGGCTCTGGAGTACACAGGAAGTGTTGTGAGATTTGGTGATGGAGTTATATGTTTCAGAGAGAGTGATGGGCCATTTGAAGAAGTTGGAGATTTTGGATGGACTGATTCAGGCATCCCATGTGCTGTTTGCTCACTCTAGACATGTCTACATATGTAATACTGTTATTAAACATGTGTGGATAGAACTAAGTAGTGTTATTACTATTCTCAGATGTTGGGAGATCTGATTTGTACTCATGATCAGTTGCCAGTTAATATTGGGAGGGGCTAAACACGTGCAGCTACAGCTGATTTTGTGGTCTAGATAGAGATCAGTCAGTGCTTGTATACCTCCTACACTGGCATGCCACTTGTTGCAGTTCTGCTTTCAAAAGTTTTAGAGAGATGAAGAGTGGTCTGCAGCTGTTTTTACTAGCATTGCTGCTCTTCCAGGTAGTGCTCTTTACAGACTGGTGTAATGCACAAGGTATGTAGCTATGTATGTAAAAGTATTCATTAGAATCCCCTGTCCTGCATGGGTCCTCTATATATAATTAATCTTGTGCAACGTACATTTAATATGCACTTCTCACACTAATTCACTCTCTATAGGCCAAAAGGGCCAAAAGGGGGATCCTGGGGAACGAGGAGAAGTAGGACCACAAGGAGTTCCTGGAAATGCTGGCCCTGCTGGCCCACCTGGAGCACCTGGTCTACCTGGAGCAATGGGTGATCCAGGAGTTGCTGGAGCTCCTGGAGTCCCTGGAGAACGCGGTCCACAAGGGCTTCCTGGACCTTCGGGTGTACCAGGAGGTCCTGCGCCCCCCCCTGGTACTCCCGGGGGAATTGGTGGTCCCCCTGGACCACCAGGACCCCTAGGTCCCACTGGCTTTCCTGGTCCTACTGGACCACGAGGCATAATTGGTGCACCTGGTCCACCAGGACGTAATGGATCTCGAGGATTTCCAGGTTTTCCAGGACCAGCAGGACCAGCAGGACCACGTGGAATAAAGGGAGACAGAGGAGAAAGAGGTCCACCAGGTGGTGGAGGGGGTGGAGGATTAGGATCCAAAGGTAAAGAAGGAATACAATTATATCAGCTAGCAGAAGCAATGATATGTATAATGTCTTATGTAAATTCAGGACAGAAAGGTGAACCAGGTCGCTCAGCTGAACTACCGACATATTTTAGATGTGAGTACAATTTTTTTTCTTGTGTGTGTGAGCAACTAGTCGACTCAAGATAAGTTGAGTGTAGAATTTGTGTAGATTAGCATAGCTAGCTACTATATATGTGGTTTGCTTTTTTAGTCCATGTTTGGTCAGGTGAACAATGACACGCAATATTGTACTGTCACATGGTGTGGGTGGCTATTGTGATAATTATGGTAGTACAGCCTAATGGTAGTACAGCTGTCATTCCCTTCCTATAAGGACTTCCCGGCATGTATTGGTGTATTTTGCATGGGAAAGAGGCCTGTGTACGTACGAAGCTAAGGAAGAATTGGTAAGCTGAGTTAACTCCTCGAAAGAGAAAATGGGAGAGAAACAAACACCTGTGGCACTGGAGGGACTCGAACCATCTACCCATGGGTTGGCAGTCAGAGTCCTTGCTGAGCAAGCCACCAGGCCACCTGTGACTTCACTACTGAATGTTGTATATTCAAACTTCACAAAATCAAAATTGCATATTTGTTCAGATACTCTAGTACAGCATCAGAATCAAGCTTGTTTATATTGCCTAGATATGTGTTTAACAGTAGTGCATGCTATATATGTATTGCTACAGTTGGTCTCTTTGGTCATGGACCACCAGGAGCTCCTGGTTTACCAGGACCATCAGGACGACCTGGTTTTCCCGGTGAAAGAGGAGAAGATGGATTTGTTGGTCCACCAGGTGCATTTCTCTATGCACACTATTTAATGCATACACAGTCACACATAAGTCACATATTGTCAGTGATACAAGTGCATGGCTCAGCCTTTTGCCAATTTACTAGACACTTGCCTGACAGTGAGCAGGCATTGGAGAGTTTCTTTAGATTTGGGGTTGGTTGTAAATCAAATAAAATTGTTTGAATTTTCATGAAGCATGGTATACTAATAACTGTTTTCAGGACCACCAGGAGTACCAGGTCCCGTTGGAGCACAGGGAGTACCAGGTGTGTGTTTGTGTGCATGGCTACCATATAGCCAGAAATATTGACGGTCAAAAATTTCGACAGTTTGCCCCCCAGAATGTATAATAAAAAGTTTAAATTTGATGATTTGCGTGTGCCACATAATACATACATAATAATTATATGACGGCCAAAATATTGGTGGATTTACATTTTGATGACTTGGATTTTGACTATCAAATCGTCAAATTAAAATCTCTGTCATTATTTCCCGCTATACGGTGTGTTAGAAATTAGACACAATCATGTGTTGACAACATGTGTACCTTAACTCACTGAGTGTAGGTGACCGGGGTCCAGTTGGCGTTACTGGACCCACAGGACCATCTGGACCAAGTGGACCACCAGGTGTTAGTGGTCCATCAGGTCCACCAGGAGTGCCAGGCGAAGCTGGATTACCAGGAGAAGTTGGTACGTCTCTATTAGATAAGGAATGAATACTATGGAAAAGTTAGTAATAACTTCTGGATCTGAATATAATATGTACACGCACGCACATACAGGAGCAAATGGTCTTCCAGGGAGCTCAGGTATATCTAATTGTTAAGAAAGTTCTTACTCAGTAATATTTGCTCATGCATGTGTCTACACATAATACAGTGGAACCTCTCTATAATGGACACCATTGGGGAAAGCCAGTTTGTCCGATGCATATATTACTGATGTACAATAAAACAAACTCATCTAGCATAGATCCTGAGGCAATTTAAGACTTTAAATCATGGCATAAGTAGACAAACTGTCATGCAGATAATCTATTGTGGGTGTGTTTTTGAGGGGTGTGGCTAATTGTCCGTTATAGTGAGTTCGTTTGTCATTGTTGTGACCATTTGGGACACAGAATTGTGTCTGTTATACGGAATACCAAGGTGTCCACTGTTCAGGGGTTACTTTAATATTAAAGTGTATGGAGCTACGATCGGGACTTGGGTAAGTGTCTGTTATAACACAGATGTCTGCACTTGAGGGGTGTCCGTTAAGTGGGGTTCCACTGTAATTGTGATAATATAGGTGTAGTATCGCCTAGAAACCATAGTTTTTATTGCCAGTTACTGGATGGGTGGAGGTAACAATAGAGTAGCTAGGGGTCACAGGGGGTCAATGGCAAACAAAGTAGTTGCATACTTCACACACACACACACACACACACACACACACANACTACATAGATGGCTGCACTTGATGGAAGGAAACAAGCGGCACATGTGAGATTGGAACTGGAGAATTCCTCCTTTCCAGCTGTAAGACAGAGTGGTGTCATTAGCTGTAAGTTGATGTTGCCACTGTAGATCAGGGAGCTTCCTTCAGAGGGACAGACATCAAAGCCCCAGGCTGTGTATGTCACACCTAGAGTTGATTGAATTGTGTGTGTGTGTGTATGTGTGTGTGTGTGTGTGTGTGTGTGTGTGTGTGTGTGTGTGTGTGTGTGTGTGTGTGTGTGTGTGCACGTGTGTGTGTATGTGTACATAGGTGAGGTGCTTGTGCACAGTTCTACAGTTAAAACTTTAAAGAAAACAACTCACAAGTGTACTAATAAAGGCAGACGCCACGTAATAATAATCATAACAATTATTATAACTACTTACCAGAACGTCCTTCTGGTCCAGGTATTCCATCGTTACCATCAGCACCCGGTGGTCCTTCTGGTCCAGGTTCACCAGGTGGTCCTCCAGCTGGTCCTGGTGGGCCAGTGTTACCTCGCTCTCCAGGAGGTCCTGTAAGGGAAATTAAAGGGGAATGTGCATTAAGTATGATATTATAGTGAATTGGTAGATTTGAGCTATAGAATGGTATAATATGCCTTAGACACAGATTTAAAAATGTAATCAAAAATTGGGCCTTCAAACTTGCTATACAGTCTTACAGCAAAGAGCCTGGCTAGTGAGACTATGTAAAAAAAGTCTGGTGAGTGGTGAGTGAACGAGTATAGTTAAATAATATGAAAATGGGTATGCAGCTGTTTATACAAAAAGTATTGCCTTGAATTTAAAATGTGATACATGAACCACTACACAATCAGCACCTGGTGGTCCTTGCGGTCCAGGTATTCCATCCCTGCCATTAAAACCAGGTAGTCCTTGTGGTCCAGGTTCACCTGATGGTCCTCCAGCTGGACCTGGAGGTCCTTGTGGTCCACGCTCACCTGGTGGCCCTCCAGCTGGACCTGGTGGTCCAGTATCACCCTGACGCCCTAGTGAACACGAAATGGAGGGAATGTGTGTTGGGTGTGCTTATTTATTGGCAGATTACTACACAATTGTAATTATTATATGGATGGTACAGCATACTGTATAGCCGGAAAATTGACGGTCAAAAATTTGATGGTTTGCTCCGCAGAACGTAAAAGAAAAAAACTGACGAATTTAAATTTGACAATTTGCGCGTGCACACAATAGATTTGTATACAGCGGATTTATTTATATATATTAGTGGATTTAAATTTGACAATTTGGACTTTGACCGTCAAACCGTCAAATTAAAATCCCGGTCAATATTTCCGGCTATACGGTAGTCGTAAAGTACGGAGTTGGGCCTTCAAATTTGCCTAGCAGAGGCTCTAGATCACTTAGTTTACTGAATATAGTAAAACAACGTCATGCATTTATGAGCTATATACTACACCCGAATCATCACCTGGTACTCCTTCTGGTCCAGGAATTCCCGGTGGTCCGGAAGGACCTGGTTCTCCTGGTGATCCAACACCAGCTGGACCTCGTGGTCCTCGTGGTCCAGCTCGTCCTGGTGGTCCAACATCACCAGGTGATCCATCAGCACCAGGTGGTCCTGGTGGACCTGGAGGTCCTCCAGCTAGTCCTGGTGGTCCAATTTCACCTTTCTCTCCAGGAGGTCCTTGATGATTTGTAATAGAGGGGAATGCAAGGTAAACCTTGGGAATTCCATAAGGAATTTTTTGGCGGGGTAATTTCGTAAACACACTGAAAAGGACAGTTTCCAATTTTCCAGTGATAGAGCAAGAAATACCAGTGGTAACTTTTTTCGAGGTTACCTAAACAGCTTATAAAGATTTTGCTTGCATCCAGACTCCAGCAAAACATGATGTTCCATTATTACCTCACATACCCCAGTTTAGCTATCATCAAACATTAGTGTATATACCTGGTGGTCCTCCAGCTGGCCCTGGTTCTCCAGGAGATCCTTGTGGTCCTTCTGGTCCAGGTGCTCCATCATTACCAACTTGTCCTGGGGGTCCTTGGGGCCCTGGTGGTCCTTCTAAACCATCAAGACCATTGGATCCTGTGCGACCTGGTGGCCCTCGGGGTCCTAAGTCAAGATCAGTAATAATAATATGATAACCTTAAAGTTGGCCCTTCCATAATAATTTTCTTGACACATGACACTATGCTAGCTTCTTCCTTTGACCTCCGAAGTTTGAAAGGAAAGGCCCGTTAAAAACACTATACTGTATTTCCAGAGCACTAAAACACTTGTATTCCCTCTCGGCCATGTAGCTACTGGTATTGGTTGTCAATACAAAGAGAATAACCATTCAGATAATTTTTTAAAATCTAGCTATAATCATGAAAATAATTCTAGAAATATGAATGAGTGAGCACAAATTTCCACCTTACCATCAGCCCCATCTCTTCCATCATTTCCACTGGGACCGGCAGGCCCTATTGCTCCACGTACTCCAGGTTCTCCAGGTGGACCATGACCAAACAGACCAACTATTCACGATATCATAGCAGAAACAATTTAAGTTGAGCAGTAAAATAACAGAATACTATTATTCAAGTCAGCTATGCTTGCCAATTGTAGCCATATATACCGTATACCGCTTAATTTTCGTGGTACTTAACTTTCGCGGTTTTCGCGGATCAAACGTTATCTGCGAAAATTGTTCAACGAAAAATTGCGTGCTCATATGCGTGCGCACACGAATGATATCAATCCGCGAAACTTATTCAACGAAAATCTGCAATAGCGCAATCCGCGAAAATTAAGTAACCTCGAAAATTAAGCAGTATACGGTATGCCATGATTATCCTACACTTCCATGTGACATCTGTCACAGGGTCAACTCAATAACCATCAGATATACACATCCCACCTGTGGTTTACACCCTTTCATGTACTTAGGGTTCCCATCAGATAATGTGAATTATGGCTGCTGAAGTTAATAATAATATTATAGGAAGTAACTGCATGGACCAGAACAGATGCACAAACCACCCTCTACTCTGTGTGGGTATGTTCTCATCCTACATGGGTGTACATACACAAACCTCAACAACAATGCAATTATATAATTAAATATGCAATCCTGACGCAAGTACTGTACAGGTAAAATTAATAGTTATAAAGGTAATACTCTTGAGCTACTGTAATGCATATGCTGTAGTGGCGAGTAAATTTTGTGAAGTGCCAATTGCACACAACTATTTGGGCAATTTTTAATCTGGCAATTGGAGAAAAAATTGCCATTCCAAACAAATGCTCAACAAGTGTACCTGCTATGTCATTATTATGTTACTTACATCTGAAAAATGTGGGTAAGTTTCCTGGTTCACCCTTCAGTCCTACATGTACATACAAAATACAATAACTATACTGAGCAGCTGCTACATACACTATACATTCTTTAATAGATTGAAATAATTCTGGTACTCCTGGTATAACCTATCATTACCTGGTAGGCCTGGATCTCCTGTCAGTCCTGGAAGGCCAGGCTCTCCACTCGGTCCTCGTAAACCAGGGTGTCCTGCCGGTCCTCGAAAACCAGGCACTCCTATCGGTCCTGGAATGCCAGCCTCTCCTGGTATTCCATCATTACCAGGAGGGCCTTGAAGACCAGGTTCTCCTCTCGGTCCTGGAAAACCAGGCTCTCCTTTCAGTCCTGGTATTCCATCATTACCAGGCTCTCCTTTCGGTCCTGGTATTCCATCATTGCCAGGCTCTCCTTTCGGTCCTGGAAGACCTAAATTGAGGTAAATGTATATATGATAATTTGAATCTGTGCATAACTGTGTAAAAATGTCAACATCATCAAAATTAATGAATAAAAAAGCAATAATGTAACAATACTGCATACAGGTTGGGAAAAATTTTGTAGTTCAAAATTTTCACATGACACTGCATTTACAAAAATTTAATCTATGAAAATTTCAATTTCAAGGAGAGCCTGGCTCCTTGATAGGCCAGGCACTCCTTTCTGCCCTTTTTGACCAATTACTATTAATAGTGAAATTAATAAAACCTCGTATCAACAACACATAAAATTGATTACTACCTTGTGCATTGCACCTCCTCCAATGTAAAATTGTCAAAGTAAAAAGCAGAATCAGAATCCTCTTCATGTTAATTGTCTCCTCCAGAGCTCCAGCAGCTACCTATGCCTTTGCAGATCTGAAAATATAGGAGAAATCTGAAGTTTTATACCTCACTAGTGACACCATACAAATGCAAGAGTAGCTGTTGTAGTTACGTATACATACTTGACCACAACACTCCATGCAATCATGATCACACTTGCATGTTACAGTATATACACTGTTATTGCATTTAACTAGTAGTGAGGATGTCTAGTGCATGACCCTTGGTGATCTCAGTACTATTTTTAATGTTAGACCAAACAACAACAACAGCAACACAATTAGGTGTAAAAGTTCATTGGTAATAATAATAATTATTGTTATAGCTTCCATCCAAGTATTAATCAGTTTGCAGCTATCGTGAGCACACAGCACATGTCAATGGGTTGGAGTCAGCTCCAAGAAGTGTTCCTGTTTCTTGGGATGTACTACCACTGGAGCTGTAGCACACAACCACACCATTTTGCAGCATAACTAGGGTACCAGAGTATTCAAGGGTCCAGAGTTGAGGACAAGTGTTGTTGCCTTGAAATGTAAAGACTGTTGCACTGTCTTCGAGATAGCAGAGAGCACATGTGTTATTAGAGCTGATTGGAGCATTGTTGGAAGTAAGACAGAGAGGATTCATAGCTTCAGAGTAGATGTTTCCATCATAGAGAGTAATGCCGCTTGAAGGGCACACTTCAGAACCCCAGAGGGTATAGGTGGCACCACTCAAACCAGGCGGACCTGTAGAGATGGGTATAGGCTAATTTATTATTTTTAGATTATTATTAGGATAATTATTGGATAGAACATCAGTAGATACGAGATAGTAGATTATGTAGTAATTATAATTATAATTATACCAGGATCTCCAGATATACCCGTCTGCCCTGGAGGACCTAAATTGAGGTGAATGTATCATAATTTGAATCAGTGCATAACTGTGTAAAAATGTCAACATCATCAAATGAATAATGTAACAATACTGCAGATTGGGAAAATTTTGTAGTTCAAAAGTTTTAATTTTCATATGATACTGCATTAACAAAAAATAAATCTGTAAAAATTTCAAATGTGAACAAAATTTTCATAATTTTACAAACACGAAAATTTCCCGATCTATGGTACGTTACAGAACTCCAAAAATAGTTTCGATCAACCCAAATAGAGATATATAAAAAAAATTAAATGTTTACACTTACCAGGATCACCTCCTGCACCCTGTGAACCTCTAGGTCCTGGTAGGCCAGGCTCTCCAGGAAACCCAATGGGCCCAAAGGGTCCTGGAGGACCAGCAGGTCCTGCTTGTCCTTTCTGTCCTGCAATCAACACACGAATTTGAAATACTAGGTCGGAAACTAATAACATCAATACTACAAAAATTATATACCCAAGGGGCCTGGCGCTCCAGGTAGTCCATTCTCTCCATCGGCACCTGGGACACCACGAGGGCCAGGCACTCCTGTCGGTCCAGGTGGACCAGGAGGTCCAGGCCGACCAAATCCAAAGAAACCAACTGTATGATAATCATGTATAAATAATACAATCAAGTATACAAAATACTGTATAATATAACCAGAAATTTAATGACAGTCATTAAATTTGATGGTTAATTCCACACAGCAGAGTGACTTATATGTATAGATCTCTCTATGGGTGCTAAAAAAAAATTCCAGCAAATTTCCAACAATTTTTCATCAATTATCCAATAAAATTGCACATCCCAACATTCAGAAAATTGACAAATTTCCCTATATAATTATATTATTGTGGCCAAAAATTCTTGTGAATTCAAATTTGATGATTCAGACTTTGACCATCAAATTTTCAAATTAAAATCCTGTCAATGACCAGATAGTACTATAAAGTATAGTTCCCAGCTTATCACTCACATGGTGTGCCACTGACAGAGTCAGGTGCAGTTATGACTTGGCCTGGTTCACCTTTTTGCCCTATAGATAAATACATAATAATAATTATTACAACATAAAATTTTGCGGATAATTATTGTGAAGCTATAGACACTTCACAAGCAGTGGGCACTCGCAGCCAGATGAAAGGGGTATAGTGGCAGGGAGCGGAGGGTCTGTCTTGGCCACCATACTGCCATGCATGGATTCATTGCAAGGTGAGAACACAATACAAACTAGCCTTGTACCCAGGCTCAGGGGGAAAGAAGTGGGGGGAAAGGATACACAGTGACACAGTTTCCACATGTGCTTAATTACCCCCAATTTCTATGGATCGTTTCAAGCACACTTGCTATTATGCTTGTTGGAAATACAATCTTAACAGCATGTTTTCTTTTGCTTAACATTATAATATTACTTAGTATATTTTTAACTGAAACTTTGTACTATGATGAGTATCTGGTTCTGAAGCATGCACATGCTGCATGGTGAAATCTAACAAAGAGGTATGTTTTAGCATAGATTATATATAATCTATCATTTTACAGTATACATGTGACACGTATGTATTTCTCTAGAACACGCATTTTTCTCAAAATTAATTTTAATTATAATTATAGCCCTGCTATCAGTGCATACACGAATTGTATGCACAGGTTCCTTCTCTCTATACTCCTTCCCATGCATGAAGGGCACAAGGAGCTGCACAAGCCAAATATGTACTACAAAACACCATTGTATGGGACAAATAGACAAATACACACAACTTACTGTATAGCCGAAAATATTGACGGTCAAAAAATTTGATGGCTTGCTCCGCAAAACGTAACATAAAAATATTGAGGTAGTATAAATTTGACGATTTGTGCCAATCATCAAATTAAAATTAAAATTCCCGTCAATATCTCCAGATATACAGTATATACTACCACAATGCATGTAAACAAACAACATACCTTTTATCCCTGGAAATCCACTGAGGCCTGGTGGGCCCCTTACTCCTAGTTTACCAGGTTGGCCATCGTTTCCTGGTCTGCCAGTTTCACCACGAGCTCCAAGATCTCCTGGTGGTCCCTGGGATCCCTGGTTTCCTGGCTCTCCTTTTGGGCCCGTGGGTCCAGGATCTCCAGATTCTCCTGGAGGTCCGGCAAACTCAACTCCTGGGGCTCCTTTTTCACCCTTTTGCCCTTTTTCTCCGCCTATATTAAATAGTGATAATTATGGATCAGGCAATAAAATGGCTATTTCTATTATTATATATAGCTATCATTAATTCAGTATTTTTACCTTGAGCAAAACTCAAGTTTGTTTGGAGCAAGCTTGTGAGTAACACCAGCAAAGAACAAGAAAACATAGCACTGGTCATCTTTTTAGTTGTCTCAGAATATCGTCAGCTGCAGACTGGACTTGACAGGCCAGGTAACTAGATTAGCCTTCACTGCATCAGGAAATGGTAGTCTGGCTGGCCAGACTACAGGAAATGGGTCCAGGAATCATGTCTACTCCATAAAGAAACCAGAAACCATGCATGCGACAGTTACAACTAACATCATAACAACAACAAAATAAAGGAACTGTAATCATTTGTACATATTTTCAATCTGCATACTGGGTTGGTGAACAAGAATATAATTTAATAATGACTAATACCCAACCAGAAACTCACTTACGAAAATCCATAGAACAGAATAGAACTCTTGTGTATTGTATGAATGAATAGTCTTTGGTGTACTGTACTTTTCTTTATACTTTGTACTTTAGCTTTAGGTGCTAATGTTTTGTTGTTTAACTTTATTTCCTATTAGCTTTGTAATATTTGTCAAGTTGACATCCCTTAGTTGAGTTAAAATAGAGCATGTCCCTCACACACACATACACACACACCTAAATTGGTGGAGTGGAACCTCTGCTACCTAATTTGGTACCTGCACATGTACTGTATTTAGATTCCACTTTGACCATAAACTGCATGCATTAAGTAGCTACTATTTTGTTGTATTCATTCTTGGTACTAACAATTAGTCTCACGGGCCAGGCTCTTCCCAAAGGCCTAGGAAAGGGGTTGGCCCACAAGACTAACTAACAATTAAAATCCAAGTCTAAGTCCTTTCGACTCAAAATATTAGATATTGCATTGCAATGCTGCAAATTACTTTATACTTAGAAACTTTCATTCCAAATTGAGAAAGATATCATAACAAAATATTGGCAATCACCAGGAATTGTAGGACTCCCATTGCAATCATTAGTAATATTAAAACTGTCATTACTATAAGTAACAGACTATGCTGTCACAGGAAATGTTACTTCCACTACTCCCTCAATTCCAGCTGTGATGGTCTGGCCTGGTTTCACTGGTCCCACACCTTCAGGGGTTCCTGTCAGAATAACGTCACCGACTTCTAGTTTGAAAATATTGCTGATGTAGCTGATCAGATAGGGAATAGTAAACACCATGTTTTTAGTGCTGCCATTCTGCTTCGTCTCTCCATCTACCTTCAGCCACAGGTTGGTGTCTTCAAGGGTGACCTTTTCTTTCTCAATAAATCGACTCACGGGACAAAAGGTATCGTAACCCTTGGCGACACTCCAAGGATGACCTTTCTGTTTTGCTACACTCTGTATGTTGCGTGCAGTCATGTCAAGAGCTAGAGTGAACCCTCCAACGTGAGCGAGGGCAGAAGACTCGGGGATATTCTTGCCATCTTTACCAATCACCACACCAAGCTCAACTTCATAGTGTAGCTCAGTGCATTTTGGCGGCACCTGAATGTGTGCATGAATAAGTTTAGGGTTAGTGGTTGAGCCA
Source organism: Tethya wilhelma (assembly GCA_964030475.1). Lineage (NCBI taxonomy): Eukaryota > Metazoa > Porifera > Demospongiae > Tethyida > Tethyidae > Tethya > Tethya wilhelma. Next base: position 18,126,504 of record CAXIPT010000002.1, on the reverse strand, counting down.
TTACTATGATATCAATACAGACTTTATGCACCCCACTGAGAGACATATATTACGATCTTGTGCATGGGTTATGTATGTGTTTGCAACATACCACAATTGAGTCCCCCTCTTCAATGTACGATGAAGTTGGCTTTAGAAACAACAACGGCTCCTCAGGTACCACATTGCCCAGCTCAGCAGCATGTGCTCTGTATTATAAGAAAACAATAGTACTAAGTCCCTATCGGGTCTATTAAAGCAACCGAAGGGGAGGGTCTGCTGGAAAATTATGCATCATTACATGATTTATTGCTGGATAGCTACTTGTATTGCATAAATATCATCTAGTACCTGTAGTTTCTTCCAACAGCCACTATCTTTCTTCCAAACCTAACAAATTGCTTCAGATCTGGCATTTTTTTTTTACCTGTGCTGTGCTTTATTTAGAATAAAGCAAACTTTTCTGACGACCATTTCCAATTTTATATTCAAGACACTAGGCGGGAAAAACATGGATGATGTGGAGAGGGCTGATTCAGTATGCAGTGTTTCCGTGGCTTTGAACCAGTGTAAGGACCTAATGGCGTTGCAGGAAATGCTTCTTGTCTCTATTCTTCAAAAACTCAGAGAGGAGAGAGTCTCCAAACATCAAGTCATGTTGGAAGACTATGAAACACTTCACAGACAGCTGCAAGTAGGATCATAAATCACTATATTCCTTTCTTTCTTTGTTTCGTATAGTATGACCCATTATGTAGTTTGTGTGTTGTGTTCTAGGAAGAAAAGCTAAATCATTCCAAGACCAGAACTGCTTTACAGTCAGAAAGTGAAAAGTATCAGCTTGCAATGACAGAAGTTGATGTGCTTAGAAAACAACTTGAGAGAGAAAAGACAACATTTGAGAATGCGTAAGAACACAACAATATACAACTTTTGAAGTTGTAGTAAATGTTACTGAAAAATAAACATTCTATTTGTAAACCTTGTAGATTTGGTCTACTAAAGACACAAGCACTAGCTGATAACTCTAAAGTTGAAAGCATCCTAGCCAAGTGCACAGGTGAAAATAAGTCAAAAATATTTTGTGTTGCCATAGTGATCCTACTTTGCAATGCATACTGTTGTCTTCCAGCTTTAGAAGCAGTATGTTCAAAGAAGGATGAAGAGTTATCAAGTAAGAATGGGGAGATCAAACGACTGGAAAGAAAGCTGCGTGAACTAAAGGAATCACATAAGCGAACAGTTCAAGAACTGAATGTGAGAATTCAGCAAGAAAAGTACCTGTCTGAACTTCATAAGAGTGAACCTCATTCAGCCCCTCATTGCCATAGTCGGGCCACAGTTAAAGCAAGACGAAAGTTGAGAAAAACTTAGTGAGTAATAACACTAAAAGGGTTTTTTATTTGCATTCCTCTGAAGAACATTGCACTATTTGAATGGTTGCGCATGCGCAGTCTAAATCGAGACTTGATCTGCTATTGAACTTTGACCTTTAAAGTGGAAAAAGTGGGAGAAGTGTGTGGAATGCCGCCATGAAGTTGAAGTGGAAAGTAGCAGTAATACTATTGCTGCTGCCTGTGTGTACTCTGATGCTCTTATTGGGTTGGACAAATAGGAGTGAGCAGAGACCACTCCCATTGGCTCATGGCGATCAGGCGTTTGACAAAATAGTGGACAGCTCTGCAAATTTTGCACCACTCCCTCCAGCTCCTCAGAAGGGTGTGTACTCAGGAGCAAATGTTGACTCCTTGTGTTCGGATCTCTACTGGTGGTCCAACCGTCCAACATCAGAGCCAGTTCCTGTGTGCGGCTCTCAAGTTCGCCCCATTCACTCCATCAAGTGCTACAAATCTAGTTTCAATTTCCCTCCACTTTCAGCATCTGAAAAGGCTATATTAGGCATCAACAGTACCTCTTCTGTTATAGATGTGAAGTGTACTCTGGAGAACCTAGCTGTCAGCCACACCAGAGGCCAGCACTACATCAGTAAGCATCTTCGACCCAGTATTAGCAATGAATTGACTCCGAGTCTCATGATGAATGTACGCACCAGTCAATGCCCTGTGCCAACACTGAAGAAGTTAATGCTGTCCACCAGATCTGACGACTATATGCTTACTTTTGTGAAGCAAGGTTTAAACTCTAAACAAGTGGATTCTTCAAGTTGTAAACGCTGGATCAACACAACTGCGTATTTTTTCGTTGGGAGTGAGCCTCACAATGTATACTTCATTTTTTTGACTTACTATAGTATCTATCAAACAATTAGCCAGTCTACAGGGAGAGAAGGCAATAAGTTGGTTGTCAGGTTTAGCGGAAATCCAAATCGCAAGTTTAAGGAGTTTGAAAAGAAACTCTTCCCAGGACTTACTTCAGCTTTAGAACTAAACACTTCTGAAGTAGTTTGTTTTCGTAAAGTCATCGTTGTCCCAAGATGTTACAATACATTGCCATTTCAGTGTGTGGAGAATAAAGACTTTAAAAAGGTGTGCTTGAAATGTGCTGGTCATGTATTGGAGAGAATAAAACACACTCGTGAAATGAACAGCTTGCAGGAATTTCGAACTAATATTTTAAACGTTTGTGGTATTGAACGAGAAGAAAGGAGTTCACCTAAGCGAGTTTTATTTATACGAAGAAAACCTTACGTGCGTGAGCGCTTTGACAGCCCAGGAATGTTTGAAAGAGTCCTGTCAAATGAAGAGGAAATCATATCTAAAATACCAGAAAACTTTCCTTCGTCCCAGCTGAGTTTCAGTGCCACATACATGGAGGATTTCGATATCTGTACACAAATTAGAATGGCTCACTCAGCCGACATCCTCATAGGTGTTCACGGAGCAGGTCTTGTCCACCTCTGGTGGATGAAGGAGGATGGATGGGTGCTGGAGTTAGTGCCAAAGAGTAAAGAAAAAAGACGAACTTACCAAGCTCTCTCTGCTATGGTGGGTAGGAACTATCGTAGCATTTCTTGCTTGGACGGTGGGACAAGAAACCACTTAGTTACAGCTGACGTGAAGGACATTGTAGAGGCTTTAAGCATAGCTTTGCAACCAAATAGCTAGGAAATGTTATATCTAAATATTTATTTCAGTTCGTGCATGTGTACCACTAGCACTAACTGCTAATGGGTGTGTCCTTGCAATATCAATTTAATAATTGGTGACCTCTAGGTGGCCTGATAGCCATTCATGAAGCTCAGGTGGAAAGGTGCATTAATCTTGCTGCTTGCACTTGCTAGTATTCTGGTGTACCTGATAGCATGGAGCCAGCAACCTACTGACAAGTCTCACTATCAACGGTCTGAGACTGAACTGAACAATTTCAAAGATGGTGGTAAGGCCAGCAATGATGAGAGAACAGATTTGGATTTCACACTTCCTCCACCTGTGTGTTCTTATCTTTACCACTGGCCTGACAATCCCCCAGCATCAGCCACGCAGTATATTCCAGTGTGTGCCTCAACAGTGCAGCATACTGATTCCATCCAATGTCAAAAATCTAGTCTTCATTACCCTCCAATTGTGATGTCAATGTTAGGCATCACTAACTCATCTACTGTTATCAATGTTACATGCTCTTTCAAGAACATTGCTGTTGCTCCATTCCATGGGAAGGGTAAATTTCCTTCACATGCAGGGGCTATAGGAGTCTACAATTCTCATCTATTCCGTCTTTCCATTGACCATCCCAGTCGACAGTGCCCTGTGCCAGTTCTAGAAGGGCTGAAGTCAGCAATGAATTTTGATGATACTACTCTTCAACTTACGGAACAAATTGCACTAAGAAATCCCACAAAACCTTCAATCTGCGAGAGCTGGTTTAATGAAACAGTGTACATTTATGTCCCTGTTCAGCCCAACAATGTTTACTTCACTTTCTTACAGTATTACAACATCTATCATACCTTACTGCGAACGGTGAACAGATCCAGTGGTAGCCCTTCACTCATAATCAAATTTGACAATGGAGTTACAAACTCAAGATTCAAGGATTTTGAAGATCGTTTTTTCTCAAAACTTACTCCACTCCACAGCCAAAAGTTGAACTTCTCACAAACAGTTTGCTTTCGTCATGTCATTCTAGTACCAAGAAGCTTCAGCAATTTTTTGTTTCAGTGCGTAAGCAACAAAGACATTAGAAAATTTTTTATGGGTTGCTCTTCGTACATATTTGAGCAGACCAAGAGAAATGGAGGCATTGCTAGTCTCTTGGAATTCAGAGCAAAAGTTCTTGAGGTTTGTGGGATCATGAGTGAGACAAGGAAAGACCCCCTCTCATCACACCCCATGCAAATACTGTTCATACAGAGACAACCGTACATAAGCAATGGACATAAGTCGATTGAAAGACAACTTTCCAACGAAGAAGAACTCCTTGCTGCACTAGCCAACAACTTCCCTTCTACACAGATAAAAATAAATCCTGTACGCATGGAAAAATTTGATATTTGTTCGCAGATTAGAATGGCTAACTCGGCAGATGTCCTGATGGGTGTTCACGGAGCAGGTCTTGTCCATCTTTGGTGGATGAAGGAAGATGGATGGGTGCTGGAGTTAGTACCAAAGAAGAAAGACAACAAACCCTTCATAAGAATAACGTACAAGATTCTTTCTGCCATGTTGGGCAAAAACTATCAAGACATTCCAGCATTGAATAGAGGAATAAGACATGACACTGTTACTGTTGATCCTACTACAGTTGTAAAAACACTACGTACATTGTTAGACAGAGTTGAAGCAAAATAGTTCAATGCAATAGTAATGTACATCTGTACATCATTGAATGTCTAGTGCAACTACTAGGTGTGTGTGTGTGTGTGTGTGTGTGTGTGTGTGTGTGTGTGTGGTCATAGTTGTGGTATTCTACTAATGCCTTTGAAGCACTGCAAGATAGCTCACAGCTCTGATAAGATTAGTACTACAACAGTGAGTCAAGTGAAATTAATCACACAACACAGACAATATATAAAGCATCATAAACAAGAGACAGGATACCAAGAAACAAACAGAACCAGCTAGAGTAATTAAAATACAGAAAATAGAACACAAAATCAGGATACATACCTGTACAGTCTTGAACTATTATCAATATCACAAACACACAACTCAAATCGTTCAACCCCACTATAACTGCGTCAGTCCCTCAACAGAAGCAAGAGAGTAGAGAAAGTTTTCGGTGGCTGGTGTGAGCTTACGTGCATGTAACATGTCCAAGGAGAGCTTCTCACCCTCTGGGACTAGTGTCTTGAGGTTGCTGATCAGGTCTTTGGTCTTGACAGACAATTCCTGGGGGAAAAAGAAATACCCAGTTCATCAAGCCACTCCTACATACAAGTGTACTGTGCAGTGATCTATTGGTTGTGTTTACCTTGATAGCACCTTGATCAGAGAGCTCTTCGTTCTGAACACTCTCCATGAGTTTCATGGCAATGTCCTTGTGTTGTTTGGTCATGGCAAATGTCTCTGTGTACATATGCACATCATAGCTAATCAATACAACAAAGCTGCACTGGCTGTCAACTCTAGTAACAGTAATGATCGACCTCCATCACTAGCACTACATACACATGCTGCTAATATACAATTACCTTTTGCGTGAGGAGCAATCGACAATGTAGCCGCAGGTACTGAAGAGAAAAACAAAACAAAAATTGATTTTACAGGGCATTAAATAATCAAAATCACTCACCATTAACAAACAAGTCGTATAGGTCTGTCCTGCCTTCTATGGCGGGATCGGTGAACCCTGCCACATAGGTGCCGTGAGAGGTGAGATCAGAGAGCTCCTTCTCCTCCAACTCCAACCACGGGTAGACGATGTTCCAATTCTGACGGTGCCACACAAACAGTGGCAGGGTCCTATGAGTGGATGGAAGATGGAGACAATAATGTTAGAGCACCAACCCCACATACAAAGTTAGCTACACTATAAACACATAGCCTTGTAAACCAGTCCCTCCCCGCTATGCCTATGCTTATTGCCAAGCACGGGCAATAAGCACAGCGGGGAGGGAATGGTTTACGAGGCTAATTAACACATGCAGGAGATTATGAGTGTTGCAAAGTGATACATGCAAGACAGACAATGTACAATATATACATAGCTCAGTGAAGTCCTAATGGAGTCCAAAGCTTAGTCACAATGATGTCCTATTTCATTTGTCTTGCTAACCTGCAAACTTTGAGCAGTGTTTCAACACTTGAAGCATACACAGCCACTCTTCTCTTTAGCAGGAGAGCAGTGTAGATGAGGATACTCTCAATACCAAACTCCTGAACCAGATCTACCAAAGGGAGTACCAATGATTTGATTGTGCAAATCAAACACACTTCAACACTAATGTCACACATGCACACAAAAAATGACACACACACACACACACACCTTTGAAGGAGCATGCTACGTATGCCTTTCTTATGTCGTAGCTCTTCATCGCAAAAGGTTCGCAAGGCTCTTGGACGTCCGTTATCTGTCCCCTAGTGAAGGCACTGAGGTAGTGGGAGACAATGGAGACAGGAGTACCAGAGGAGATGTACGATTCACCAAATATATTTGCCAAATGTTGATACTTCTCTGGGTTGAATTCCTAAACAGACAGACAAGAAACTTTTGACAAAATGCAACAAATGCTGCAGAAATAAAAGCAACTGGTGTAGGTGTGGTGCAAAGCTAGTGTAGACCTCACTCTTGTGAGCTAGTGAAATAATTTTATAACAACGCACCTTTGAAAGAATAACAACACTAAAAGAGACAACCTGCAAAGAGAGACAATTGCAGCTGTTAGAAAAAGCTTTATTTCTCACAGGCCAACAAATTCTCCTCCAGTAAAGGTCTACCTTGGGTAATGCTTCGCATTGATCAGCTCTGAAGTTGGAGAGGTAGTACCAAACTTGAGAGTAGTGACCAAAAGAGAACTGTAGCACTGCTGTCTCCTTGCCCTCCTCATCTTCTTGGCCCTCCTGATCGAGGTTACACTTCTTCATCAGTAGGTCTCTCAACCCCCCATCCACTCCAGGGTAAGACCACACCCACAACACCTCATTGTTGACATCCCTCTCTACATTTGTACAAGGTGTGCATGTGTTTGTGTGTGTGAGAACACAATACAGTGTGATAGGGTAAAGAAACTTTACTCAGAATCCTGGTATATCAGTGAAGACTCTAAGCTAGTCTGGCACACCAGACAGTGGAGCATACTCCCATGCATAAATATACTTATAAACCCAACTCTTTTTTAACCTGAATCTTGAAGGCTTCACATACAACACATCAGTACCAATTTTAAATCATTACACTAGATCTTAGAGCCTTACCAATAAGACATACTGCTTGGAGAGTTGGGGAAGCCATATTTATTTTGCTCTGTTCCAGATTTTCTAAATAAAGCTCACCCTTAATTTTCCCGGAGGCTGAAGTCTGAAACCTAATTACTTCCGGTTGAAGTTTAGAGTGTGGAAATTACAGAAGTACAGGCAATTTTGAAATCAGTGGAACAGCAAATAGCCGAAGAAATGGCAGATGGTAAGCTTCAACTGTGATCATTTATATGCTTGCATACCATCTCAATATTCCCTGTAATTGTTTGACCCCACAAGTGAGAAGATTTATGTGAGTTTGTCATGTCTAGCTAGCATGTGCAGAAATTGTTTTCTTTGGGTGTGTTTGTTTCCTTTATCTATGGTTTGTTGAACTTCTACGTTTGTGAGGATATTCATATGAACATATTATTATTATGCTAATACATATGTACAGGAGACCAACATGTAAAGTTTGCATCAGACACCCTCCTCGAACCACAGCACATAGAAGTTGTAGATGGTGGAGAACTCCCTGAGGCACACATCGGTATCCTCAGGAATCACCACACATACAAGGCAGAGATCCCCATCCCCCACTCTCTGGGGACCAATGTTGTAGCTGAACACCCCCAACACAATCTCTACGTTCGAGTGATGGACATTTCTTCAACTCGAGAGCTTGATGCGTTGTCACAGAGTAATGGCAATAGGTACTGCACGGTGGTCAACGTCAGAGTGAAGACCATCAAGGAGGGATCGATTGCGGAGCAGATCATCCTCTCCAGCGAGGACGACCAGTCGCAATCAAAGACAGTAGTTGTCTCGGCAAAGATACTGTTGACAAGACAAGGTAATCCGCTGCTCAAGGATGGCGTCCATTTGATATCTCACGAGCATACAGACGATAGTGATTTCACAGAGTGGCCAGGCCATGGGAAGGACAATGCTGAGGATTGATAATTGGTAGAAGTGTGCTAAAATTTGTTGTGTTTCTTTTTTCCCACAAAATTCATGGTTATAAATTGTATCTTTCTGTACATTAACCCACTGTATTCTAATTTTAGTAACTATACAGACATATACTACTTATGGCTTTGCCAATCTATTCTGTGAATGTGTTTGGCCCTATTTTTGTGGATGTATATAATTATTTATCTTCAGTATATTCATGCATTTGCACTACATTATGATGTACTGTACTGTACATGTTGCCAACAACTTTGGTGTGCACTAATTAGATAAAGAATCATAATCCTATTATAAGAGAAATAGACATAGATGAGAGAGTCTGTGAAATTTAAGACTAGCTAAGTTTAATATCATGGTGCAAGTTTTTCTCCAACTGTTTCAAAACACTATCAGCATGTTCTAAAGCTGCTGCTTCTTTGGTCCTTAGTTCTTCATCACAGTAGAGATGGCTGGGACTTTTAGTCTGCAGGAGTATGTTGGCACCAGTATACATGTATAATATTATATGTGAGTATGAGTGTGACAAGCAGATGCTGCGTTAATTTGTCTAAAAAGGATTTCACAATTGCATGCAGACATATGTATGTAATCTTGCCAAAAGCACACCTACCACCGTTACAGTGTAATGTTATATCTAAAGATTAATTCCAGAAGTATTAAGGATTAAATTCCATTGTCTGCATGAAATGGGTTGTTGCATATAGCACACACTCCCACTTAGCTACATATATCCAAACACTAAAACACATGAACAGCAACCTCCAACTTGTCATTTGAGTGCTTAACTTGAGACCCACACGCATGCCCCCATAGACACACCTTTCTTGAGGTTTTGTTTGGTAAAGATGAAGGGACTCCAAACATTGGATCTCTTGTTGTGCAATTGACGGAGAATTCACTCAGCAGTTCTTCAGGGGTTCTGCATGATAGATAATGTTAGGAAACAAGAGCCAACATGCATACACTAATATCACTCCTATGTGCAGATGCATCATGCAGGCATTGTCCAATGTTCAACTAATGTACACATGTATACTTACTTTCTTGCTAGTTCAGCATTTAAGCATCCTCTTCCCTGAGACGGAGCTCCAGCTAAAAGGTGTGCAGCATAACTTCGCACAGTTGGATCATAGTGATTCTTCGAGAGAGAGAGAGAGAGAGAGAGAGAGAGAGAGAGAGAGAATTGTCATGCTGTATGTAACCATAATTGTCGTGCTGTGAGTGAGTTATGACTATACCTTGAATAGCGTTAACTCCCACAGTGATGTGGAAGAAGCATGGCACATTTCAGGGTCGGGTACATCAGGTCTGAACACACCTGCTCCACCTGCTGACTCAGCATCAAGAAGCTGTTCACACTGGCTGTATGACTTGTGTGTGCATATGCATGTGTGTGTGTATTATTAGAATAAAGTTTAGTTTCATGGACACATTTCTAACCTGGATGCATTTCTTTATAGTGGCCATGATGGCCAAGCAAGCTCCTGGAAGCAGCTGGAGACTAATGGTGGCAAGGCGCTTCACAAATCCCAGCACTCTCTGCAGAGACACCTGTCTTCTTTTTCTCATCATCTTGTCCAAGCAGTTGACAGCCAGTAAGACATCTTGGCTGGAAGTACCTAGTGTTCACATTAAAGAATGTACTTCTTTATTAAGATGGGCTGTTGTACACAAAAACAGTTCTTCCTTTAGCTAGCTAGCAAGCATAGCCTCATTTCTATTACTTACAAGCATTTAACTCAAGGATGGCTCCATACAGCTGTGTATAGAATTGCCTGGGGTCAATGTTTAGCACTTCACCTTGAAAACAAACAAACAAATAACTGTAATATGCAAATGATGTTCCAAACGATGTGAATCATATAATATCATCAACCCTCTGTACATTGCCAAGATATCTTCACTAATAGGGACTCAATTAACACGACTTAGGAGTACAAAAGTTGGCAAACAAACAAAAGAGCACTCTCAATGGTTTCACGCTAAAACATTTTTAAGGGTGACTTTTCATTCTACGCACATTCCATACACTTGTGACTACTGAGTGCACGTGTACCTTGTCCAGATAAAATTTCAAATGCAGTTAAAACACACTGCATACACTCCCTATTTGACAATCCCTGTAAAAAAAATTTAAAATGAAACAATATACATATTGTGAATGAATACAGTACCCAACCAACATAGTGTGAGAACTAGTCTTAGACTACTGACCCCGGTCTCTGCCAAAGAGTGCAGGATACTCATCAGATCCGAGAAGAAATCAACATTGATGAGATGAGCAAACCTAAAATTATGTGTAGACACACGTGTATGTACGTACGTATGTATATATGTATGTGGTAGAGGTTAATTATTGTGCACTTATGACAGAGTGAATTTCTGTAATAGCAGAGTGGTAACACCCATAACTCCCCTGCAATCTTATCAACCATTACTTACAGATTCCAATCAGCAATCCCATTACAAAGGGTAGGTGTAGTAAATTTGGCAACCTTACTCTCATAGTCATACGACAATGACTACCTTATCAATGTTTATACATACACTTGTTATTATTATAATTATTATTATACTATTAGTGAATGTTGGTTTACAACTGAATGTGGGGTGAGATAATGTTGAGGGTAGCAGTGTTCTATGGTTCTATTATACAGTTGGGAGTTGAATACATGATGTAGCAGCCTTGCTTACTTTGCTAGTCCTTGGAGAACAGGCTGCAGGAGTGGGGAGTGTCGAGAATGTTTCAAAATTCGAAAGTATGTCAAAAACACCAACTTCACTATCTCTGTTTGCTAAACAGACAAGCACACAAGTTCACGGTATTACTGGATGGTGTTAACATTGCAAGCTCTAAAGGGATGTGACTTACAAGCTGGCTCTTTCTTTCGCTACTTTCAACTGCTTCAGTCTCTTGCATATCTCGATCTAATTTAGCTTCAGCCTTCATGCGCTATAGGATACAAACACAAACACTTTGTTTCATGTATACACACACAAAATTTGATGTATTTTAGACCAACTCATCAAGACATCAAGCCTTACACTCACCCTCTTCTGTTTCTTGCTCATCTTGGCCAAGCGTTGTCTCGTCTCCTTCTTCCTCTCCTCTTTGCTCTTCCCCTTGGCTCCAGTCGGCAGCTGCCCACCCACACTCACTGGCTCATCAACACTGTGCAGCTGGAGCTGAAGGAATGTTCTCAGGACCTGTGAAATCACAGCACACAATCATGCATCTATCAGAATATGAATGTGCTTCACTTTTGATGGTAGAAATCACCCTTTGGTAAGTAAATAAGGTAGGCAAAAAAAACACACACAAACTTACTATAGGTTTCGTCTTGTAGCTTTTGGCTTTCACCATTTTAGAAATGAGCTGCACTGCCTATAAAACAAAACAAACAGCACAAGTTACTTCTTCAAGAATATCCCATATTATAGGCTCCACTCATACCTCAAGAGACACCTCGCCCACAACATCATTCTGAAATAGTTTCTCAATCGTAACACAACACATTTGGGATACCTGAACAGGTGGTGTACAATCTTGTGAACATCTACAATAATAGTGGTCAATCAGCTTGCCTTCCCATCCAGTGCCTTGGAGCTCATTCTTGGCACCAGCACAGCCAGTATGTTATTGCGATAGTTGAAGTGGGGCAGTGAAACTATCAGGTCGCACAAACACTGTAGAGCCACTTCACCAATACTCTTGAGACAACAATAAGTTATTATAGTAACAGCAATGAAATAACCCCAAAAAAATATGTAGAAAGTATCAATAAAATCCTCACTTTCATGCTCTCTTTGGAGAGTAATTGATCGTCATCTAACACATCCAGAGGTCTCTTTCGTTCTTTCCTTCTCTTTCTCTTTCCTTCACTGGAGCCACTCTCTCCCTCATCACCAAGACCACCTGAGACAGAGAGAGAGATCAGTGAATAAGCAGACTGAAGGCAAGCTCTCCTAAAGCCTTACTCTTAACAGCTTCATCCAGTAGTGCAAGAAAGAGCCGATAGTTTTCCAGAAGAGTCTGTTCAAAGTTACGTAGTCTACGGATATCCTTCTTAACCTTCAGCCATAAAGAAAAGTTTAACATTGATTGACATTCAGACAACAACACTGATATTGTGTACATTACATACCTTTACTGATTTCTCACTCTCTGATAACTCACGAATGTGATAGCTACAGTTTCATGACCAAAGTCAAAAGACATGACACACTGTCACAAATGAGTTCATCTAACCTTGGAGCAATGTCCTTGACAACTGTCACGAGAGACACCATGGCCAGCTTCCTAACAGAGATAGCCACATCAGGATCACATTCACTGCACAAGGAGCGCAGCTGTTTCAAGTGGGCAATCTAATAGGGGACATGGGCACGTAACTACATCACTGCTCAACAACATACATATGTAGGCACAGGAGTATGCTCATTATTGTGACCACTAAAGGTACTTACATTCTCCTCTGGGTTTTCTATCAGCAATGAAGCTAGTTCAGCCATTCTCTCTTTCTTTTCAGAGAGCTTTTCTTGTCTCTTAGCAAACAAAGCAGCAGTAGTCAACACAGTAGGTTGAGTATCTGATCACACGAAAAGCTCACTCAATATACAACTAAACCATCATCTAATCATACTTACGTTCGTTAGAATCTTCCCTTTCATCTGAACTTTGACCTCCCATTTCTTCATCATTCAAGTCATCTTCACTCTCGGCATCTGAAAATAGTTCATCACTTAAAATTATTGCTACATACAGTACCAAGTAAATCAATATATATCTTACCTGAACCCGCTGACTCTAGCAGGGTGGGCTGTTGAAGGATCAGTTGTCCCCGTTCAGCCTTCAACGGCAAAAGGTAGTGTAACTTGTCCTCCTCTTTCTTTCCCCACCTGCTGATACGAGGATGAGACTCAAACTCAGCTTCACTATCCTCTTCTGTATCACTCTGTTCCCTCTTGCGTTTGAGTTGCAACCTTATTGACTCATCCAAGCTTGATTCTCGAACACTTCTACTTTTTGGAGTCTTTCGTTCTGGTTTCAAGTCATCACTGCAGCAAGAAACATATTCGCATGATAGTTAGTACTTGTATTCGAAATAGTAAGGCCTACACAAATCATGTACTATCTGATCTGTGGTCGGATAAATTACTGGACTATCTATCACACAGGATAGAACATACAATGGCAGTTGCCTGAGGAAATTAGCCCTGCCTTCCTCCAAGAGAGATCCTGAGTCATCTTCCATTCCCATATCACTGTCATCGCTATCCTCCTCCGATACAGCACGCATAGGGACAGCAGGGCGTTTCTTTTTCTTGGCAGTATGCTTTCTCTTCGGCATTCTTTGCACCTTGTACCACACCACGTGTTCAATCAACTAGACAAGTCGACCATTACCATATTTTATATGGCTGCAGAAGGTTAGGGTGAGTTAACTGGTGTGTATTAATCTTTGCTGTATCCTTGCACATCAGATTTGAAAATAGATACCTTATACAGGCAGTCATCCTGTGGCTTTGAGCATGCACCGAAATTTATAAATAGATTTTATTTAGAGTTTTGTTGCTGTTTCAAAAGTTCTAAATAATGGCACTGTTAAAAATTGCTCAATTTTTCTCTGCATTGATTCTACTATTAGCAGCAGTAAGTTGTATGTCAGTTGTAAATTATGTTGCTTTTAGCTCAAGCTGATAATATTTATGACTCAGATGTTTTTAATAGAGACAGACATCAATTACTTCACAGATTTGTTTCTTGCTCCCCAATGCAGGTATTAGTAAAAGGTGACTACATATTCTCTATTGAACTTCTCTCGTTCTCTAACCCCACTGAGCAACTTGCTGCCGGCAGATTGTGCTGTGATGTGGATCCAATCCCATTCAATGAAACTAGTGCCTGTCCTAAACCATGCAACACCACCATACAAATCTGCATGTGGGATGGAGACCGTTCATTGGCTGACTTTACTTGCTCAAGTGCTGAGAGACTGATCGCTGCAGCAGGACAGCTACCTGTGGTGCTGAGTCGTGTGACTGTTGGACCATGGCCAGTAAGTACAGCAGCTAATGCATAGCAGGCATGTCTTGACTGTAATGCCTGAAACTATTCAGTAGATCAAGATTGTGAGTCTTGATTCAAGAAAGCTTGCATTATTTTGTAATTTGATTGATCTAGTGGAATGATCTAAACTTGCATTTATTTTTGCTGGTGAAAAACATGCAAACTTATTAATGGGTATTGACTGATATAGTATAGATGATGAGTTAATCACCACTGTTGTTATAAAGTTAATTGTGATGCATGCATATTGCAATGTATATAGGGTTCTATCCAACTGTATATCTCAGCCATTCATGATATGACTGGAATATTGGGACCCCAGTCTCCAAACATACCAGTCATTGGAGACCTGATCGATGATATTCTCCTTGATGTCTCTGCATCGCCAATTTTAGAGCCTCCATTAGAAATGGAGCTCAATGGCACATTCAATAGAACCACCTTCCAGATCTCTTTTGATGTTACATGCACCTTTGACTACTATGGACCAGATTGCAATACTTTTTGTGAAGGAGGCAGAAACGATTCGTCTGGGCATTTCACGTGTGATCCTTTCGATGGGTCCATTATTTGCTTGGAGGGATATCAAAATATTACCTCAAATTGCACTGAATGTGTCCCCCTTGATGGCTGCTGTAAGTTGCATGATTCCTATTGTCTTGCATCCGTGATGAGTTGTGAAATTTTTTATCTAGCTCTTGAAGGTGGATTTTGTCATCTTCCTGGAGAGTGCAACTGTAGGGAAGGATATTCTGGACATCTGTGTACAATGTTTGGTTAGTTTTGTTATATTTGCAGCTGCATTTTTTGTGCCTGTGTAGTAGACCTTAATGTCTCTAATGGGCCAATTTAGTAGTTGTTTGTTGGCGGTCAGTGAAGACTGCTATGCACACACTGATGCCTTGCTGTCAGGACACACACCCGTTAGCATATGGCTTGTGTTTGCTCATCACTCAGGCTCTTCTACAATCTCTTCTGGCACCTTCTCTTCATCAACATCACCACTCTCAACAGCACCGGTTGCTTCAACTACAGCTGCAGCAGTGGCTTCTAGTGGAACAGTGGTTGAAGATATCAATATGTTGCCTACTGTCAGGCCCAGGACTAGTAATGTGTTGAATAGCATGGCTTCCTCAACTCAGCCAAAGGTATTTTTGCTCTTACTTATTTTTTGCTCTATTTTGCTTGTAATTATTTTTTTTTTGTCCCATCTACAGATCATTGTAACCCCAATGATAACCCCTAATGTTGCATTTGTTCAACCCACTACTCCATCCAATGATCGAACTATTGCTTACATTTTGGCAGGAGTGGTAGGAGGTCTGGCTTTAGTCATCATCATCGTCATCGCTGTTATCTTCATTGCCTTATCAAAAACATCTCTCCATGGGCAACAAAAGAGACAGAATGTTAAACACAAGAGAAGAAGTAAGTGCTAAATCACTCTGTGAGCTTCTGTGTCAAAAGCTTTAGTATAAACCTTTTTTGCAATTTACAAGTGTTCTGTGTAATCAAATTACCACATGCTGCTCACTAGGCACAACAGGTGTGGTTGGGTCTGGAATGATAATCTGTTTACAATGGTTGACGTCGTATTTGGTTGTGTGTGTGTTGACACTTGCAGGAAATCGTTTCATTGATTTTGGAATCATCAATAATGAGATGAGTAGTGAGAGTGTCGTGCTTAATAACCACAATGGTAGGATTTCATATTTCATACCATCTCTTCAACTATTATGACTCAGTGTGGCATTCACTATGAGTGGATGTTGAAGTTTTGATTTCACTCACAGTTCTGCTCTGCTTTTCTTTTCTAGCCACAGATACTGCTTCTATTGCTACTCAAGGAAGCCTGGCTAATTCAACATATGTACGTTGGAACTCGCCTGATCCAACAGTTAGCACATTTCTAGACAGTAGCAGTGAAGTAAGTGAGAACTTACTTTATGCCACTTGCCAGAAAGCAATGAGTAGACTTTTCCAGCTCTTCTTACTGTAACTATTTATAGGCTATGATGATTGAAGAAAAACAAGTAGCTTCTGTGGTTGCCATTGAAGACCATAGTGTAGAAGAGGACTGTGAAACACCCGTAATGGAGAAGGAGAGGATGATGGTATGCAATATAATACATTGGCTACACCCTACAGCTTCACTTTCATTTTTTTCCTGCTGTAGGAGATGGATGTAGATAAATTAAGCTTTCACAGTATAGATGAGACTGGTGTGTCAACATTTGGGTTTCCTAATCCTGAAGAAGAGCTGCCACCTGATTTAGGAGAAGACTTGCTCAGCTCTATTGAACACACTCTCTCTTACTCTAGTCATAATGGAAACAATGTCTTTCCATCTGCTCTGTTGACAAACTCACAGAAGTCTGATCGCACAGTGGTAAGAGTGAGTTTGAATTATTGTACTGCATGCCAGCATTATAAATTAATGTACATAATTATAGCTAGTGGAATGGTGCTATGCTCATTTTAGATTCAAGAGTTCTCATCATTCATTTATTCTGACATGGTTGAAGAGAAACACAAAGACACATTACATACTCCTTCACTCTCTCCTGACTCAATGCACTTGGAAGAGGATTCATATTGATCATGCATGCAGCTATATATTGTAAAATTTGGTATGTATCGTTATAATTGTACGTCCACGTATATACGTCTCGAGTGCTAGTGATCGATAGTACGTGATTTGCGCATGCGTACAATGCACACTGTACTGCGTCACTATAAATGGTGTAAACCGGTCAACCAGAAGCACAATCAGTGTCACCTCAGCAAGACACACAGAACAGAGAAAGTCAAATCAAACAGTAAGTATTATTTAAATCAATCATAGATGAGTTACTAATGTTAACAGCTAGATCCACTTACCTGGACTAGCTGATAGTAAATTTTAGGATATTGGATAGTGATACATGAATCAACCAAAGTTGAAACTTCACAATGTCAGTATTATGAGAAGAAATATAGGTCTGGTGTTGTTCTCAAAATCACAACTCTAATATATCATACATAGTTGTCCCAGCATGACATTGTGTACATACATGCAATGTGACTGTCGTACATAAATCAGCATATGTAGGAAATAAACACCATTTATTTTTCCCTCTATAAATGAATTAGAAAGACTCTCCTCTGGACTCTAACTGTAGTGTAATGTACACACTCTCTGTGTGTGGGCCCAACATATGAGAATTATGACTGCACGGCTATGGTGGTTGTTTAATTAATGTCTTACTGAACTTGATACTGTAACTGATAGCATATAATTATTATGGCATCATATATCACTTTTAAGGACCATTATTGGCCTCATAGCCTAATGCATAATTGTTGAGGAATGTAATGCTGCTGTACAGTGTACACATTGATATATTGTCCTGTAGGTATTGACAAAAACAAACATGTGCAGGAGGAATTCTAGGCAGCCATTTTGGGCTTCAGTTGCTCTGATTTTAATGATTCAAGGTGCAGCTAAAATTGTAAGTTCAACATTAAAGTTTATTGAATTGATTACTGTTGGACAAGAAATCTTACTCCAATAATATAATATTATATAATCATTAGGTTGAAGTTGAAGCCAATTATGCAGTATCACTGGGCTTGTTTGGCATATCACATCCTGGAAACAACTTAACAGATGGAAGCTGCTGTAACAGCGGAGAAGAGAGTGGAAATTGTACCACTGCATGTGATAGGATAGTGATGCAGTTTTGCTTAATTGCAGCTGGCGCCAGTAACTGTTCATCACCACTGTGGTCTACAATCATTCGTAATCCCAATTCACCGCGAGGATTCTCTTCCTCTTTATTTACTCAACCTTGGCCTGTAAGCATACACTTCGAAGTTCACTTGTACAGTCATAATTGAATAATTATTATGATTTATATATTAATTTATTGCACCACTCATTTATAGGTCAGTACAGGAATAGAAATCTACATCATTGTTTCAAATGAAGTCAGTATTTCAATGAAGCAACCAATCGACATTATCAGTGGTATAGTTGTGAACCGTACAGCTGATAGTCTCTTCCAACGGGATTATTTGGGAGAAAACATGATCTTTACTGTATCTTTGAACTTTGGAGTGGTGTGTTCACGGAACTTCTACGGACCTGATTGTTTCACATTCTGTGAACCCAGAAATGATAGCTCTGGGCACTTCACTTGTGATGAAAATGATGGCTCCATTGTCTGCTTGGAAGGATATCAAAATGAAAGCATCAATTGCACTGAGTGTATTCCGACTGTGAACTGCTGTAAGCAATCACCAGAAAATATTTATGTCTAGTGTCTGTATCACATCACAACCATTCAATCATCACACTCTTGATGTGCACAATGTCATGTTCTATTCAAATTTCATATACACTATAGCTGCTGTTGGTGGTTTCTGTGAACTTCCAGGAGAGTGTAACTGTCGTACTGGTTTCTCAGGAAACAACTGTGACTCTGAAATAGGTGTGTGTAGTCACTAGCTGTAGCACAATACAGTCTCATTATACACCCATGAAAGCACACTGTGCTTATATGCTTTTGGTAGTTTGCATACCGTATTATTAATTAACTTTTGTGGTAAAGTTATTTGGGTTGTGAGACTATCTTGACATCCTTGTCTTTATACATGTAGCTCCTACATCCACATCCACATCCATGACAATGAGCTCTTCTACATCCATGACAATGAGCTCTTCTACATCTATGACAATGAGTTCTTCTCAGTTTCCTACCAATTCAGCTTCTATGAAGCCGATCACACCTTCCATGCCAGGATTAGAGAATTCTGATCCAGAAGTTAATCTAAATGCAATTGTTGGTGGCACTGTAGGTGTGCTTGTATTGCTCATAGTGATTGCACTCATGATCATTGGAGTACTGATTGCCGTCAAGAAACGTAGATACAAGAAATCAGGTCTGATTCATTGGTGTGAGCTAGCTAGGTTAGAATTATTGTGAGCAATTAATTAGTGCATATGTACATGGTTTTGGTGTTAGTTGAAGTTTCTGAGCCTGCATGCTTGTGGTTATGAATTAAAGTCAGTTGAGCAACAAAGGATGTGCGTTGCACTCTTCATTTCATGTCATATCAACAATGAAATATGATAGGAAAATGTTCAGGTCGTATCCAATTATCACCTTACAGCTATTGTATGATGTTTTTCATGCCTCACTTTTACTCCCCATTGATCCTATACATGTAGGGAATGTGTGGTTCATTCGGACAAACCCTGAAACCAGAGACGATGTTGTTTTGACTGATGTACAAAATCCTCAAGGAAATGGTGTGTTTATTAGAAGTGTTTATGAGCTAACACTAAACCTCTTTACCTTCTCATATCGCTCCATGCAGGTTTGACTGCTGGAAGTCATCGCACTCCAGAGTATCTAGTTGTACCTCATAAGCAACAGAGGTTAACTGTACCAGCAAATGCCTATGTGACTGCAGTCTCAACACCAGAATCAAAACGAATGGTATACACACATAAACAATGTCATACATCTCACACCCTTGTACACGTGCACACACAGTCATACTGCACACATGCACACACACACACACACACACACACACACACACACACNCACACACACACACACACACACACACACACACACACACACACACACACACACACACACACACACACACACACACACACACACAGCAATTCTCCAGGCCTCAACAATGGTTTGAGGAGCCAAGTGATGATGAGCTCCCAATAGCTATACTCAGTCCTGATGATGACACTTCAACAACTAAAGTTTCCTTTACTCCTGCAATAGTAGACAGGAACGATACTGTAGTCTACTCTGATGTGATTGTCTCTTGTACTGAATCAGAGAATTACCTCGATGATGTTGAAGAGGAGCTGGGGCAGCTTGAAGAGAAGAGAGTAAGCTGAAATGTCATATGCAGTCTTGTACAATTAATGGTATAGTGATCAGTTGCATGATTGTTTGTATATACTGTACAGGATTTGCAATACACTACGGTTACATTTGGATTCCCCACAAACCAGTAAATACTGTTGTTACGATTATGGCCATAAATCCTATTCTCCAACAAAGTGTAGATAATCCAGCCATTGATTTTAGTTATCAGCATGCAGCAATGTATAATTAATTTTTTTATTGCAGAATAATAGCATACATTGTGCATCTAATATCTTGTCATTAAAGTTTTTCACTTTTTGTAATTCATGCCATTATTATTGTCCCATGCTTCTTGTCCATTGAAGCAGTATCTCAGAGCGAACTCTACACTCTCATTGCTCCCTGTGGTGAGCTTTATTTCAAAGACAAATGAGTCTCTTGTCTTGTCTGGTGAAGAAGCTTCATACGAAGCAGGGTAGTCTTTGTGTGTAGCCCAGTTGTCTGAAGTTAGACGCACTGCAACGTACTTGTCATAGCTCAAGTTAGAGACTTGAACTCTCCCACAAATGAATCCTCTTGTCCAACTCAAGTTTGTTAGTTGGATGAGGCCTTCGTTTTGACTCTCTTTCCACTCACATGGAGCTACTTTTATTTCTATCTGCTTCAAACTAGCACTGGTGTGATGATATTCTTCTTCAGAATATGCTTTACATAGATGAGCATTGTTCCCAGAATCATTTAGACATGACATTTTTTCTTCAGTACTGTTACTGCCATGAGTGGTCCATGCTTGTTGCCAATTGCTTGAGGTCAGATTCAACGTTTGAGGCCAATCCTTAGGCCAATCCTTGGGCCAATCCCAGTGTTGGTCATTTAGTTCCAATGTTTCAGGACCAGAAGCAAGATTTTCAGCAATGTCCACTGTGTCTGTTTCTCTGTTAGTGTCAAATGTTAGCATCTTAAATAAAGTCCATGCTTGTTCTCCTATGTCCACTAGTTCGGAGAAAGACAATTGTTCCATTTCTAGGTTTGGAAGACACTCCTTTAGTTCAAGAGTAGCTTGTAGCTGTTCAAGTGATTCTGGCAAAACTGGAGGTTGCATGCTACTATCTCCTTCAGTTTCTGAAAAAACAGATTCAGAGCACTCTTGTTCACTGATCACTCGTTCAGAAACAGTCAATCTCTCTTCTGAGATTGACTGTGCAGAATCAGAAATCATCCATGCTTGTTTGTCCATGGTTACTGATGCAGCACTATCAATTGGAATGCTCCATGTTTCTTCCTCCTCAAAATCAAATGAAGAGGAAAATTCTTCACAAAAGTCTTCTGATGGTGTATCGTCAACTAGAATACCCCATGTTTCATCTGGCACGGGCCAGAGTTGTTCACCATCAGATTCACTTTGTTCGTTGGTTGAGAGTGATTGGGGTACATCTTCAAGATTAGGATGAATAGGATTCTCCTCACTTGAATTCATTGATGAAGACTCCAACATTGTGGAACCACCAGGAACAAGTTCAGTGCTTTCATTCATGCTGGTAGGGCCACTGTGCTGTGTCTTTCCACATGTTTTCTTGTAACGACCAAGCCGACCAATTTTCTTGAAGATTTTTTTAAACTTGAACTTGGCCATTCTTCGTTTGGAATCTGAATAGTGACAAATTTTCCTGGAATAAGATTGCAATTCTCTTGGAAAGATTCTCCTTGGTTTGCGCACAAGACAGTTGAGATTGAGAATGGCATAGTTACGCGTACAGTGATGTAATGATAGTGCGCATGCCCATATGCGCTCTCTGTCATGCGCATGCCACGCGCTTGTCGTACAATGTACCAGTTTTCTTGTTACAGTAAGTAAACTGCCTGGGGAAGGCTTTCTTTCCCTGCAAAGCATGAACATTTTGTAAATTGTATTGTGTAATGGGACAGCCGACCCATTCCTACTACATATCTACTACCGTAGACGTATGTAATCGTAACAAAAGCATGGTGCATTAGAATTCATAGACCAAGTGTAATATTAATTCACTGCTATACATTCAGCAAAAAATTTATAGCCTGTTACAAAATGGCAAAAGTCAGCGTTATCTCTGTTGTAGTATTGGGCATCTTTCTTGTACTCAGAGTCAAATGTATATCAGATTCTGTGTCAAGTAAGCCTAATGTAATCTTTGTTCATGTTGATAGTATGGATGGACGTACTGCTCTACCCGAGTCACCTGCTCTCACACCCAACATTGATCATCTAGCTAGCCGTGGAGTGAGATTTGACAACACTTACTGTGCAGCTCCTGAATGTGTGCCTTCCCGTGCAGCCATTTGGTCAGGAAGAAGACCAGATCAAACTGGAGCATGGTCTAATGGCCATGGTCTCTCTCGTAACTACCCCATTATCATGAAGGTGTTGGCTGATAATGGATATGATACAAACTTCATTGGAAGGCATGACTTCCTTTCCGGTTCTCACAGTCTTAGTGCTAACCTCAGTTCCTGGACTAGAGCTGTGCCCAAGTTTGCCATTCCTTCAGAAGGTCGTCCTAATTATTCCATAAAAGACTCACAAGAGGTTCGTGTTCATGGTGGTGACTGGGAGCATTCAGATGAATGTGTGAAATGGTTGAAAGATAGGCTTAATTCATCTAATGCAAGTACACCATTCATGCTCAGTTGTGGATTTTCATGTCCCCATCCTTCTTACGTAACATCCAAGTACTGGTATGAAAAAGGAGTCAATCACGATGGCATTTCAATGCCAGTCTGGAAGCCAGAAGATAAGATGCACCCTGTGCAACTGTATGAAACAATCACCAAAAACTGCTCAGGAAATTGGTCTGATAACGATATTCGAATGATACGTGCCACATATTATGCAATGGTAGCTGAAGCAGATGCATTTGTTGGGCAGATATTTTCCTTCATTGAGAACTCCAGCTACATTAACAACACTGTTGTAGTGTTCTGGTCTGATCATGGTGATATGACAATGGATCACAAGCAGTTCTATAAGGAGACCACACTAGAGGGAAGTGGACGGGTGCCTCTAGTTATTGCTGGACCTTCAATAAAACAAGGTGCCACTGTGAAACGTCCAACAAGCCTCATTGACCTGTTTCCGACAGTGATGGACCTCACAGGAACCAAGCAACCACAAGGATTGGCTGGGTGGTCTCTTGCTGCAGACCTTGGGCTAAAACAGACTGAAGCAGAACCTCATCCTGATTGGGTGCTATGTCAAGCTCACATGGACCATTCTAACACTGGACAATTTATGATACGTCAAGGTGATTGGAAGTATATTTACTATGCTGCAGGCTATCAAGCAGAACTTTTCAACCTAGCAGAAGATCCAGATGAGCTAACAAATGTAGCTGCTTCCAATTCAGACATTGTAAAACAACTACATGACATCTTGACCAGCCAATTAGATCCAGAAAAAGTGGACAAAGCTGCCAAGTCCTTCGATAAAAGCTCATTCGTAACTTGGAAGACAGGTCTTGGTAGTGAGTACAGCAGTAAAATTGGTTCTCCTTCTATACGTTGGTACCCTATGTGGAGCAAGAACCCAGATTATTATCTGTCACTAATTGATGAATGGTTAAAGGAACCAAATGAAACAATGACTAATAACTAGCTTTCAGGCTTCTGTGTTTTTTTTTGTTTATAGCTAAAATTGAGTTCAACTTATCACATAATATATTATAAGTCTTAGAGTGGAAGTTGGGCAAAAAAAAAAAGTACTGTATTGGCTCTTGGTACTTTTTCCAGGCTATAATAATTTTTATAATGTGAAGAGTATGATTACAATCACCTTTATCATGTCCTCAGTGAAGAAACTTTGTGGAATTTCATTTCTCCATGCCAGATCTACCCATGGCCACCTATGTCTACTTCAGTCAACTGAAGTGGAGAATAATTGATATTGATGACAGAGTCAACTCTGAAAATGAGCGGCAGAACTTCCTGCTGCTTGCTGTTCAGGTTGTACCAGTTCTTGCCAAGAACGGTAACGTAGAAAGTGCAACCAAAGAGTTTTCTTCAAACTCTAGATCTCCTTATAGTCAGTCCAGACATGGCTATCTTGAGAGTTGTTCCAAATCAATGAAGCTAATCACAATATTGAATTAGCTCTATGGCTGATTCCACCATAGATCCTTCAGTAACTGTTATGTACATGTATCTCCAATGCTGCGTAAGCTGCACCACGACCGGCCTGCCGGACACGCGCACGGACCACAGATCAGCAGAAATACTGCGCATGCGTACGCGAGCAAGTGGCGATCTTTTCCAAAACAATTATACCTGATGGCTTCAACAAGTATGACTACTGAGTCTCAAGCGTCTTTTACTCATCCACCAGAGTGGAAAGATGGTGAGAGGATGAATTTCCTTTTGGCTCCTTTCCCACTAAACAAGATTCCATCTCCTAATGATGTCAAGATCACTTTCTGGAGCTCACTGATCACCAATAGCTCAAGAGAACTCAAGAAACCTTTTTTCACAGAGAGAGAACTTCTTTCCAGATTGAAATGGAAGCAAACTACTTCTCCAGGCTGTTTAGCTGTTGTGATTCAGACAATGGAAAATTCAGGGTCAATTATGAAGCTGTCCACTTTCTCTCAAGCAGTTTCAGGATCTTGGTTTGCCTGGGGTATGGGCATTGCCATGAAACCTGTTAGTTGGGCTTTAAAGAACTATCTACCTTCATCTCAGTATGATGGAGAGTACATTATCAATTCACTTATCAAGGTATGTACCTCACTGGTATTAAACCAATCAAGATATATGGTTTGAGATATGTGACAACAGGTAACCCTTTTTCTCTGTACTGTATTGTAAATAGGAATATGCTAACACTGTTGTTACTGAGCACAAGAAAGCTGTAGTCCACAAGTCCACAGATAACCTAATGAAGTTGAGCACGTTTGAAAGTTTATGTCAAAGAGTGGTAAATACACCAGATGTCCATCGTATCATTGAGCTTCAGTTGATAAAAGAGAGGAAGATTTGTCGTAGGGGAGAAGTGGTCAAGTTTGTGTCAGAACAGCAGAGACCAGAGGTGACTGATACTGACATTGGAATTATGAGGTAAGAAAATTACACTTACAACATAGATCTATGCTCACAAGTATTTGTTTGTCTCTCTTTGTCCTGGTCCAGTCCTTTGACTAATTTGGTGATAATGTATAGTATTTGTCGGTATTTTCCCTTTGTAGCATTAAGGAGTCAGTTGATAATTTGACAACACAACTGCAATTGATGGAAGAAAAGAGTGCCAGGTACAATGTTGTGTGGCAGATGTATGCCTTTCAAAACAGTACAATCTCCATTTTGTCAGTTTGAAACAGTTGGCTCGAGGAAAAGTTCAAACAAATGACAGACAAGGGGTACAAATATTCAATATGTAGCATTTGCTGAGTGCATCACACTGCCATTAATTGATTGTATTCCAGGCATTGAACTATCTCCGCCGTAACAAGGTTCTAAGAGAATATATTCACAAACGAGAGGCTCTTCTCGACAATCTACAGACTATCCTCCACCAAATACAATCAGCGGAGACTGATTCCATGGTAAGAGGTGAACTCTATTGTGGTACACCTTATGTAGCCTCATTCCCAGGCTCGCTCCCTCTCTGTAAATGAAGTGGAAAGGGGAGCCTGGGG
Source organism: Tethya wilhelma (assembly GCA_964030475.1). NCBI lineage: Eukaryota > Metazoa > Porifera > Demospongiae > Tethyida > Tethyidae > Tethya > Tethya wilhelma. Next base: position 18,100,640 of record CAXIPT010000002.1, on the reverse strand, counting down.
ACGAGGCTACATCTTATGTGTTTGTGGTTCTGTAGTAGCATCCACATCAACCTTGCACACATTAAGGTATTCAAGGCATACAAGACTGGAGCTGCTGCCATCAAGTCACTCAGAGAAGCTGAAGGTCTCACGATTGATAGTGCAGAGGAGGCCATTTCCAGTTTGAAAGAGGCAGTGGAAGAGAGTGAAGAGATTACCAATGCTCTAAGCACAGGTATTTGTGAACAAGAAGTTAATTTCACAACATAACTAAGTTTGCCACTCACAACTGTACCCATTCATGCAGCTAATGACACTGAAGAGCAAGTGACTGATGAGGAGCTGGAACAAGAGTTACTTGATCTCTTGTCTCCAGAAAAGAGCAGCAATGGTTGGTTGGCCCATCATTATGTGAGGTATACCATGGCCCCATAGCATGATATAATAATTGTTCTTTTTTTTCCTCAGCTATTCAGCCTTCAGTACTTGTGCCTGACTCCAAGGCCAGCCCCAGTGTTGATGACTCTCTCATTGACCAGCTCTCATCTCTCACAGTTAGTGGACACAGTCAGGATAAAACTGGTAACAAGCAACCAAGAGCTCAGGTGGAGCACAAGGCAGAAAAGAAAGTTTTACTTCCAGCATAAAACCCAAGTGTTTAGGTTAACAATATTGTGTTGTTTTTTAACATCTTCATAACAGCAAAAAAACAAAAACCCAAAAACGTAACAACTTATAATAACAATAATAAGTAATGCAGCATAATGTAATTTTGGTAGTGATAATGATAATGATCTACAACTTACAATGACCATCAAAACCACCAAAAGTGGTTCCAAATGACTTGAACAAAAACAATCGCACCAAGAATGGGAGGGCACACAACACACAGCTGCCACACAATGAGGGGTACGTTAGCAACAAACCATAATGAATACATTCCTAGCACCAGAACCACAACACCACCAAAGAACGTCAGCATACCATTGAAAGCGTGAAGTCGCTTCAAGGTACTAAGACGAACTTTGAAAGGTAGAATGCCGGGATAGAGTTCTACTAGTCCGCCAGATGTCTGCAGAGCTAAAAAGCCACACAAGAGGACACCAAGTAGGCCGTGCCACGATGAATAGTGGGGAGAACCGTTGATCATCTTATTGACTGTAATGATGACAAATCCTGTGAGACAAGTGGCCATAGTGCACAGTTGTATGACCCAATGCCAGGTGACTTTGGTGGAGCGCAGCCCAACGGACATCATCGGAGAGAACCAAGGAGAGAAAAGAAAGATGGCCTCCGACATGAGAACAGCAAACTAGAAGGAGAGATGGATAGTAAACATAACATGCCTGGGTGCATCAAGTTACTTACAGCGAGAGACATGAGAGTTGGATGCCATGAAAACAAACCTGCAGCAATAAATTTATTATCAAAACGGAAAATTCAATAATTGTACTGTAGTGTTTGTAAATTGAAAATCACATCCACACAGCCGGCCACATGACTACACATACTTCAATCACACTGTGTTGCAACTCACTACTGGATGGTTTGGCAGTCCACACTATCACACTAGTGAAAGCTACAATCATCAAGTGAGGAATAATACCAAGGATGAGAGAGAGACTGCTTCGAGGCTGTAAAGCCATGCCTAGTGATAGAAGAATATACAGAGTATGTGACAAAAACTACACTAGTCTAGTGTCAATACCTTGATGTTTCTCCATTACTGATTCAAAGAATTCCCCCATTTGTTGGACAGCGGCCTTTACATCTTTTTTAGCTTTTCTGGAGGACATAATGTCGTGGTAGCGAACATGAAAGCTGGTCGAGAATGCCACGTGGGTGCTAAAAGTTCAGAGGTCACCAATATTTGGGGTGGGCGTTATTTGGAGTAGGCTAACAAGATGGCTGTTTCACCTCTTATAAAGGTATGAACGTTTGTGCGCATTGGAAACCATATAGACTCTTCTTCTCACTTCCACAGTTTTCAAGATACAGTGCTTTGACGCTAGGTATCCTCTATGGTGTCAGAAGGAACAGTAAGTATAGACCTACAGTACAAATACTTTAAATTACAGAATTATACTTCTATGCTTTAGTGGCTTGGTCAGTTTATAATAAGTACCATTGTTTAGTTATATCTATTTATGACTACTGCATGCTTGCACAAATATTTGGACTTAACTTTATGCACCATAACTTCAAAACCTCTTATTTACTCATGCAAACAGATGTACTAAAGAAGAAAGAAGATGCAAAACGAATCCGTGATGCTCTAAACAAGCCTATAGCACAGGCTAGCACTTAGTTTATTCCAGGTACAGACATTTGGTGTTACCAGTATTATACATGTATAATACTGCAGAAAATTGTAGTGACTTTTACAGACTTTTCTTTCTTATAGGTATTAAACTATTTATACACCATCATGGACTATTGTGGACCATCTATATACCTAGTTGATTGTTCACCAAACTGTTATACGTTGTAAAAATAAACTGAGCAGTGTTGTATAGTGTTATGTTATTATATTGATGTTTGTGGATAGCAAATTAACTATTATTGCATCACCTGAAACACAAATGGAGTAATAAAAGAAAACAGCATGATAATAATGCATTTAAAAAACTACAGCTGAACATTGATCCTGAATCAAATGTGATCTGAGAAGTGAAGTTCTCTTTGTAACATGATCAGACTGAGCTTACTTTCTATGATACCCATGCCTGCATGGGGTAAGGATTATACGCTCATGGTGCTTAAAGTCATCAAGACAAATGGGACAAGTCTAAAGAGAAAAGTTACAAAAAAACAGAAAAAAGCAATTAAGTGAATCAGCAAATTCATTAACACAAGGTATATAGTAGGTATCCAGAAGCCTCGTGAAGCATGAACCATGGTAGTGTCATGTCGTATACAATGTCATGTACTTCTTATACTGTGACTAGCAACACTGTTGGTCTTCAGTCTCTATGCACAATATTTAATTTGTGTGCAACCATACAAGGTGTGCAACTTTGATACTTTCATTTAATTTGAAAGGTGACCAATGAAGTCACTTCCTGGAGAACAGTTGGTGGTTCACCTGAGCCAGCATTGTGATGTGCAGTCATTTTTCTAAACTTGCAGAGAACTGGAGCTGGAACAGTCTATTGCTGACAAGGATAAGTAAGCTTACTTCAAATTTACATAAAATAACTTAGTCAGGTACAAATGATTAGTTCACATGATTTAGGTATAGAAAATTGAACACGTATTGCTCAGCCTCACTAAATAGTACCTGAAGAAGACAACCACACAGTTGTTGAACCATTGTACGTCAAATACTGGTGAAAACATGATTAGCCTTAATTCCTTTCTTGGTAATGGTCTGACTGAAACCTACTTTTGTTTTTACAGGTTATAATTATGATTATGTCTGCTATTGTTCCAAGGGTGCCCCAGTGTCTCCTTCTGTTCCTCTCCTGCTGCACTGCACAAGGTGAGCTTCAGTCTTTGTTTGAACTACAACATCTAAATATAGCTATCATTATGTACAAATCTCTACTTGAGCACTCAGTGGTTTGTTGTACAAAATTGTTTCATTGACTCTATTTCATGCCAGTCACACTAATAATAATGGTACATGTACAGCCATGTTTATAAGAATTCAAATTGTACTGTGAGACTGTATTTTACATGAAAAATCATATAGGAAAAAATTAATATACCATAAAAAATTATTATTATGCACATTACTGGAATCAGTCGCTGTTCAGTCACAACAGTCAAGCTGTGTCATGATGTGTGTTTGGTTTGTGTCTAGTCACAGACACCCAGCCTGGCTGTGTTGATGGAGATGTGAGACTAGTTGGAGGGCCAAATGAGTTTGAAGGACGTGTGGAGATCTATCTTGATGGACTGTGGGGACAAGTGTGTGGACGTGGCTGGCAAAGAAGCAATAGTGAAGTGGTGTGTAGGCAACTGGGCTACATAAGAGGTAATGATACAGGTAAAGCTAGTACATGGATAATAATGAAATTGATTTGCACAATATCAGCAGTTCAACTCTTGTTTGCACAGAGCAACGAGGCAAAGCTGAGGCTTCAATTGGAAGTAGATATGGGGCTGCATCTTCTCCGTATGTCGTGAGCACAGTTACATGTACAGGAAGTGAAACCAGATTAGAGAACTGCTCCTACACAAGGCTGAATATAACCAGCACCATTGCAACATGCAATTTTGGTTTCAATGCACTTGCTGTTTGTACAGGTATACAGTATTTAGAAATCATAGGTGCACGGGGTGATAACTGGTTATTTAGAACTAATAAAAATAAGATGATTATTGTTATTGCCTCTGACTATAATTTAATCCACCCATCCATGTACATAATAGATCCAATGTGCTTCGACTCACCTCAGTCTGTCCGACTTGCTGGTGGTGATGCCATGAATGAGGGACAGGTTGAAGTCTGTACAGAAGATGGTTTTCGTGCGGCTCTGTGTGCCCAGGGTTGGAACGACAGGAGTGCACAGACAGTGTGTAGGGAACTAGGCTTGTTACAGAATGGAGGTATGTGTACATATTGTATATAATTATAGTGGGAAAGTTTCATTGAGTAAGACTTTTATTGATGGCTTATTTCAAACATTATTTATTTTAACTATTGTGGATGAGCAGTAGGTACATCTTAGCCTTATTCCCAGACCCTTGCCCATTGTTTCACAAATGACTACTTCATTTTTTATGCCCAACTCTTGGCCGGCAGTCCAGTTAAGTTGCCTGTCTTATTATGGTTTACTCCACTGCTTAGCCAACTGATTCGATCAAACCAATGCAATAATAAGCTATGGTACTATAGTAATACAGATCTTTGCATTTATGACACTGAGGATCCATATTAGGGATCAAGAATAAATCAAAAATGAAGTAGTCATGTGCCGAAATTGAGACATGCCTTGTTCCAATGCTTTTTACCGCACTGCCCATTCCTACACTACTTATTTTTTTGAAATTTTTACTACTTGTAGCTATACTAAGCCTCAATGGCTCAGTCTAGATCTACTATATCTCTTATGAATAATAGAAAGAGATGCAACACCTGAGGATGGAGTTAGCCATTTCATGGACTAGCTATAAGCTGCATGGTTACCCTGTAGTCATGTCAATCAGTTTGTGCTCACATATCACGCCAACCATTAATTTTGTACTTGTAGATTGGCCAAGTATATAATTATTTATGTATAAAAGAATAGCAAATAAAATCATTATGGTTTCACTGAGCTAATTCCAGAAGCCAGTGTTTGCCCCAAAAAAATAGGATACTTTTACACTCATGAATTTTTTCTTTCCGTCAGAACCTGTCCTTGTGGATGGAAACTCTACATCACGATACTTCAAATTCCTCAATGTGAGCTGCAGTGGTATGGAGGAGAGCCTCTCTATGTGTCAGAGTGAGATTGCCACATCATCAGAATTGGGTTGCCTCCCAGCTGCAAGTGTTGTTTGCCCAGGTGAATAAACATCATACATTGTGTTATCACACACATGCATACACAATAGCAATTAAAGTTATGTATGTTATAATGTTGTAATTGGTACATACATGTGCACAATTCCTTTATGCATTCGATATCCTGTCTGTCTCTTCGCTAATCTTTTGAAAAGGATATTCTATACACACTATTTATTTGGACACATCTATACTTTGACATTGCAGGCATGTTATATATATTCCCAGAAACAACCAGCACTACTACTACTGCCACTACTACTACTGCCGCATCATCAGAGTTAGGTTGCAACCCAGCAGCTGGAGTCATTTGCAGTGGCCCATCACTTTTATATAGTGTTCAGTATTACAGTCAACACAGGCACACCTCTAGGTCTATCCCACTTCCAATCGCTCATACACAACCTAGTGATATTGCGGTCTCTCCTTCACCGCTTCGCATCCCTTCGGCTCCACCACCTAGTACTGAAATGAGACCAAGCATAATATTAGGCTCTACTGTTGGAGTACTAGTGGTCTTTGTTGGGCTACTATTGATTCTTCTGTTGTTTTTTTTCTTCAGGAAAAAGGAAAAAAGGTTAATCTATATGGTGTATATGCAGCAGATAACTCCTTACAAAAAACTAATATGTTTCTTTATAATTATATATACAGATTGACAAAAGATAATGAGAATTATGCACATGCAAATGCATCCAATATCACCAATGAACATGGTGTCAATCCAACTAGTATTGTTAGTTCCAAGAATAAGGCATACGGTATTGTACAAAGAGATCCTGCAAGTAGATTGGTTGACACTGGCTACGAGAACAATGATGAATATTTATGTGAACCGCAATATGAAAGAGTGGCTGATACTGGCTATGAGGTTAATGATGAACATGGACTACAGTATGAAACAGTGGCTGATACCGGCTATGAAAATATTGATGAACATGGTCTACAATGTGAAACAGTGACTGATGCCAGCTATGAAAATGATGATGAACATGGTCTACAGTGTGAAACAATGGTTGACACTGATTTTGAGGAACAATGATGAATGAGGACCACAGTATGAAACAGTGCCACACGTAGCTGTCAATTAATCTGATTGTAGACTACAAGAATTACTCTTTAGATATAATATTATATAGTCTGGCTTTAAAACTGAGCAATTTTACCAATGCACATCAATGCTGAACATATTATATTAATATAAATATAATATAAAGCTTTTGTCATGGTATTGTTTACAGATTTGTATGGTACTACAAGGCTGTGTTTTATAAGAGCTAGGGTTAAAGTACATGGTCAGTAGATCTTTAATACAGGTACAGCGTTTTGTCTCATGGCATAAGCAATTGGCATTCAGTGATTGATATTCAGCTTTGATGAGCTATAGTACATAATAGCATGATACTGTATAATTATATGTATACTGACTAGATACTGGGAGTTCACACCAGTGCAGGCACTTACTTCTGGAGCATTGAATTTGTCCCCAGTGTTTCTTATGGAGAAGCAAACATATCGACAAAACTGCACATAAACTATTAGGCTCCTCCATTCTCTCTCTCAAGCATAAAGTTGCCATAAACACATCGGATAACTACAGCACATTACAGCAATCCAACAATCATGTGCTACAAACTGAGCAGTGTTGTGTTTGTTAATTTGTTATTATGTATTGATGTTTTGTGGATAGTAAAATTGCAGAATAGAAAAGGAGTGTTAAAAAAAGCAGTATGACAATAATGTATAATAAAAAAGCCGAAAATTAAATGACGTTACGTCAATCAAATGTGTCTGAGAAGTGAAGTTCTCTCATGATCAGACTGGGGTTGGGTAGACTGGGAGACAACTGACTTGCACACAGGACATAGCAGATTCACAGCCAGTGAACCAAGAAGACAGCTGTATTAGCAGAAGGTGTGAAGATAGCAAATATTAGAACTACTATAGACCACCTTACACTTCAGCTTACTTTCTGTGATACCCATGCCTGCATGGGGTGAGGACTATATGCTCACGATGCTTAAAGTCATCGAGACAAATGGGACAAGTCTGAAAAAAAGAAGTCGACACAAGTATGCACACAAAAGTAATCAATAAGGTTCAAAAACCAAACATGAATGGCTTGGTTAGCTACAATATGCATACTACAATGTACACCTATGACTGTTCACACTGGTGCAAAGATCCACAACTTACCTCTGGAATATTGTCCTTGGTGTTTCTTTTGGAGAAGCGAACCTATTAATCATAACCATTTATAAATTATTAGTGTGTGGAAGTATTTGTTTTAACACAACCATACCTCTGAACACATGTGAAGTAAAGCATTTCTTCTCCTTCGTTCTCTTGAGCATGAACACATGGGATAACTACAGTACATTTAATACAGCAATCCAACAATCATAACATGTGCACCTTGAGTACTGTGCATTAAATGGAATACTTACCATTTCACACAGTACATACACATTCCAAACAGTCCCACTGCAACACAAGCTCCTGCACCAATGACAGATACAATTATCTCCATTTCAGACTCCTAGCGAGGCTCATGCTTGCACTGGACAGTGGAGTAGCAGACCTGCTGACATCTGACATCAAGATCCCATGTGACCCTTGCATTTGATGACGTAAGCCTAATCGTAGAGCGCGCGCTCGAGCGCGCGCGCGAGCTCGAGCTAGAGGAGTGGCAGTGGGCGGGGCTGAACACCTCGTGGGTGAGTGCAGCCCTGATTGATATTCCACTGGGAGGATGGCTGTTGGTGCTGTGAGATTTATTTCCTATGTGGTATTGGTGTACACGGTTCTGAAGGTTGGATTCTGGCATCCTGCTGACATACCTTACAGGTACTAAATTTCTATCAGTACTGATTAGTGATGAATTCTTAATATCACACAAATTCTTTTTATTTAATTTTGTCATCACTTACTGTTTTATATCAACACTGACCACACTATTCTCTAGACCTGTTGAATTATATGATGAGTATGACTACATCATTGTCGGAGGGGGGAGTGCTGGGTGTGTACTTGCTAACCGGCTCAGTGAAGACCCAAACGTCACAGTCCTCTTGATAGAAGCTGGACATCACGACTCTCATCCAAACATCCATGTACCGCTTGCTTTCTTCCAGCTTCAACTTGACCCGTTTGTGGATTGGATGTACCTCTCTACACCTCAGAAAGATGCTTGCATTGGTCTAAAATCACAAAGATCAGCATGGCCAAGGGGTAAAGTCATTGGTGGATCGAGCTCCATAAATGCAATGATCTACTGTCGTGGAAACAAGGCAGACTACGATACATGGGAGAAAATGGGAGCCAAAGGTTGGGGCTTTGAAGACGTGCTTCCATATTTTTTAAAGTCAGAAGACTATGAAGAGAGTGATGGGGAACCTGGTTACCATGGATACGGAGGACCATTGACTGTAAAGAAAGCTACTTTTGTTACTCCGCTAGCAGAAGCTGTCCTCGAAGGGGGCAAGGAGTTGGGATATGATATCATCGACTACAATGGAAAGTCTCAAGTTGGTTTCAGTCTGACCCAAAATACTATCAGAGATGGCTCACGTTGGTCAGCTGCTAAGGCCTTCCTTCACCCAGCCAGGAGCCGTAGAAACCTCTATGTACTCACTGGATATGCTGTTCGTAGTCTGAATATTGATGGCGACAGAGTTGTTGGTGTGTACGCTGTTAAAACTGAAGAGTACAAAACTGGTTTGGAGAAAGTTATCAAGGCTAAAAAGGAGGTGATTCTTTCTGCTGGATCCGTAGATACCCCTAAAATATTGATCTTGTCTGGTATAGGTCCGGAAGAACATCTGAACAGGATTTCGATTCCTGTCAAACAAGCTCTTCCAGTTGGTGAAAACTTGCAAGACCACATCATGATTCCTTATCCGATTGTGTTGGACGATGTACCAGTCACCAGTGGTGTCACATACACAAAGGAGTATACTCAGTCTTTTGCCTCCATATTGAAGTATTATCTGCTCGGTGATGGACCTCTCACATCTAGCGCTGCAGAAGTTCTTGGATTTCTTAATTCAGGCCTTGATGACGAGAAAAGAGGTCCTGATCTTCAACTCTATCTCTTTAATTCCATGCTCAATTCTGACCTCTTTGGACCATTTTCGTTCACTGTTCAAGGTATAAATCAACTTTGGGGCTACGAACTCCTAGAAGCTACTCCTAAATCAGGCTACATGTTATTGGTTGGATTACTACGTCCCAAAAGTGTTGGCTGGATTTTGTTGGATGAGGCACGATATCCCCTTGAGCCATCGTGGAACAATCCCAACTACCTCAGTGATCCATACGACACTGAAGCACTGCTACGGGGAATCCGAAAGATACAAGTACTGTTGAACACAACTGCTCTTAGCGAATTAAAAGGCAGAACTCCATCAGTGAACGCCAATTCACCTTATGAGTATGACTCGGATGATTTCTGGAGATGGTATATAAAGCACGCAACACTGACAATCTATCATCCTACTGGGACGTGTAAAATGGGAGCTGTTGATGATCCTACTACTGTTGTAGATCCTCGATTGAAAGTAAAAGGATTCAAGAATCTGAGAGTTGTTGATGCTTCGATAATGCCCACCATTGTGTCTGGAAACACAAATGCACCAACCTATATGATTGCAGAAAAAGCTGCTGATATGATCACGGAAGACAATCGTTAGAGGACAGTCTAGTTGCTTTCTAGAAATCACCCTTGAATTTGTATAATTATTATTATAACATTTGTCATTAACCAATCCTTCTCTACCTCTGCTTACGAATTACTGGCTCTGGGTATATCACATGCATGACATTTTGATTGCATATGGCCATAATTAGTTAAATGAAGAAAGCTACTTTTGTTACTCCGCTAGCAGAAGCTGTCCTCAAAGGGGGCAAGGAGTTGGGATATGATATCATCGACTACAATGGAAAGTCTCAAGTTGGTTTCAGTCTGACCCAAAATACTATCAGAGATGGCTCACGTTGGTCAGCTGCTAAGGCCTTCCTTCACCCAGCCAGGAGCCGTAGAAACCTCTATGTACTCACTGGATATGCCGTTCGTAGTCTGAATATTGATGGCGACAGAGTTGTCGGTGTATATGCTGTTAAAACTGAAGAGTACAAAACTGGTTTGGAGAAAGTTATCAAGGCTAAAAAGGAGGTGATTCTTTCTGCTGGATCCGTAGATACCCCTAAAATATTGATCTTGTCTGGTATAGGTCCAGAAGAACATCTAAACAGGATTTCGATTCCTGTCAAACAAGCTCTTCCAGTTGGTGAAAACTTGCAAGACCACATCATGATTCCTTATCCGATAGTGTTGGACGATGTACCAGTCACCAGTGGTGTCACATACACAAAGGAGTATACTCAGTCTTTTGCCTCCATATTGAAGTATTATCTGCTCGGTGATGGACCTCTCACATCTAGCGCTGCAGAAGTTCTTGGATTTCTTAATTCAGGCCTTGATGACGAGAAAAGAGGTCCTGATCTTCAACTCTATCTCTTTAATTCCATGCTCAATTCTGACCTCTTTGGACCATTTTCGTTCACTGTTCAAGGTATAAATCAACTTTGGGGCTACGAACTCCTAGAAGCTACTCCTAAATCAGGCTACATGTTATTGGTTGGATTGCTACGTCCCAAAAGTGTTGGCTGGATTTTGTTGGATGAGGCACGATATCCCCTTGAACCATCGTGGAACAATCCCAACTACCTCAGTGATCCATACGACACTGAAGCACTGCTACGGGGAATCCGAAAGATACAAGCGCTGTTGAACACAACTGCTCTTAGCGAATTAAAAGGCAGAACTCCATCAGTGAACGCCAATTCACCTTATGAGTATGACTCGGATGATTTCTGGAGATGGTATATAAAGCACGCAACACTGACAATCTATCATCCTACTGGGACGTGTAAAATGGGAGCTGTTGATGATCCTACTACTGTTGTAGATCCTCGATTGAAAGTAAAAGGATTCAAGAATCTGAGAGTTGTTGATGCTTCGATAATGCCCACCATTGTGTCTGGAAACACAAATGCACCAACCTATATGATTGCAGAAAAAGCTGCTGATATGATCAAGGAAGACAATCGTTAGAGGACTGTCGAGTTGCTTTTTAGAAAATCACCCTTGAATTTGTATTATTATTATTATAAAATTTGTCATTAACCAATCCTTCTCTACCTCTGCTTACTGGCTCTGGGTATATCACATGCATGTTGCATATGGCCATAATTAGTTAAGGTTCATAAGGTCAACTCAATTTAAGATGACCTTTACCTTATAACACATATGAGTCATGGATTCCAGTGTCTCTGTGGTGTACAACACTCCTGTTGGACTCTTAAAGCTGGAAGCAAGCAGTGAAGGTGTTTCCTCAGTAAAGTGGTTGTCTACCAAGCAGAAGGAGACCTCCAGGGAAGAGCTGACTAAGAATGAAACTGATAGAGCAATGGAAGAGGGTGCTGTAGGTTGCAGCAAAGCAAACGAACATCTTAAGACATGCACAGCTTGGTTGGACGCTTATTTTGATGGTACTTTACTTGAAAGACACCCACCACTTCCTAGACCTCCATTGGTCCTTCCAATGAAAGGCAAGAATACTGTTAGTGGTTCATCTTCACTTTATTATAAGTTTTATTGCTTGATTTCATAGGCACGTTTTTCCACACTGTCTGGGAAACTCTAACCAGCACTGGTATTGGAGAGACTCTGAGCTACAAAGAATTGGCCAAGCTATCTGGCAATCCTAATGCAGCTCGTGCTGTGGGCCAAGCTGTGAAGAAGCATTGTATTCCAATCCTGGTACCCTGTCATAGAGTCATCAAGAGCACCAAGAGTGCTTCCAAGAGCTCAGTTGGCAACTATAGCGGGGGAGATGGGACTGCTACAAAGGAGTGGCTGCTTGAGCATGAGAAGACGATGCTAAAAGAGCAGTGTGGACAGTAATGACTCACTTACATCATTAACTTCATATTCCATTCAGGCATTTATCATTCTCAATATTACATTCTGATCTGATATTCAATTATGCCCCTATATGTGATTCACTTTGTCATTCTTTATTCAAACTTGCTGTATTGCTCTACATTGTCTTCAGACTATTTTGCTGTGCTTGATCTATCACTAATATTTTCATTCTGTACAGTATTATCTGATAATCATCATGAATGTGTACAGCCAGGCCAGTGATGTCAAAGATCAAGCTTCATCAAAACCATCAGTTCATGTGCCTCGTTGTGTTCCCATCCTTCCCAGTCATCCTTCAGACCCATACTGACACAGGACTATAGAGGAACCACAGTTTTGTGAAGTAATATTTTATGTTCACAATAGCTAGTGATGTCTGACCTTGAAATCTGGGTTGCGGATAGCATCCATTTGATTGAAGTGATTGTTGACAAGAAGGAAGAAAAGTGAATGTAGACACCATTTTCTCTGCATTGAGAAGATAGAGATTATAAGCACAAACCTATGCTTCAACAACCTACATTAACCTTACATACCAGCTGAATATCATCTCTTGTGGAGATAAGGGAGATAAGCACTCCAATGAGTGAATGGTTTCTGCAAAGAAGCAGAATAAATTATTCTGATGGTTGTCAATCCAAAGCTCTAACTATCTACCTTGCAAGGTCTTGATTCTTTTTATAGCCATAACATATTTCACTCAGAGATTTGACAATTTGCTGCATGTATACAAGAAGGAAATCTATAACTAATAAATATCTGACTTCTGGATATTTACAAGTTTAAGAGTGTGTGGTTCATCCTCCTTTGAGAGCATCAATACCAAGGTTCCCAGACACGACTGACCGGCAAATTCAGCTGCGGTCTCACCTCCTACAGTAACAAACAATTCCATACACTGCATTGTAATGTTAATATCTAGGTGGACAAGTATATGTCACAAACCTGTCCAGCACAAATGACCAATCTTTGATATGGCTAAAGGAGAGATCGAATTCCTCAATATAGAAGTCTACATGCAAAAGATGGAATATTGTTGTAGCTAGTTAAAGTTAACCTACCAGCAATTTTGTCTTCAGTACTTGAGCTTGATTCAGATGATAGATGGTATATAGTCAGTCTTTGTATTTCGTATTTGTGTGGCTCAGTCTCAGGATCTGCTATTAGTGGCTGGTGTGCTCCAATAGAGCCTATGTATGAGTCAGTGAGAAAAGTATGATTTTTCTATTCTGTTTAACTGTAAATGTATCTTACCACTCCTGAAGACTGCTGTCTGTCTACGAACTGTATCTGCAACTAATCTCATAACATTCATCTCTCAAATTCTTTCATTCATAGCTAGGAACAGCTGGAAGTGCAGCCATAAATCTACATGCAGCTGGTTCATGCTTTGAGCTCCGCCCATTTGCAGTATTGCGCATGCGTACAGTAATTCTTGGTTTTCAAACAAAATGCATTCAAACATCAAAACGCAACTAAAACCATTAAAAACATTCACTAAAAATCAAAGCATCCAGCTATCAGTTCAATGCCAGAATCTGCGATGCATTACTTTTTCTTGAATTTTACTAATAGCAGATTGCTTCTTCTCTGGAAAGCTTTGTTCAATGATCTCCACCTTTCCATGAACTGGCGATCGAAGTCCTGCAAACCAATGCAATGTCAAAATATATGGTTAGGGTGGAGGTTGTATTTCCTAGACCTTACCTTGAACCTCAGCAACTAATCCATAAGGATTATCAAATGAAATGATTTCCTCATCCACACGGAACACAACGATGCCAGAGTTGTCTCCATTGATCAAAGTACCATTCACATCATCAGTAATTGGCAGGGTCACTCCAGCTCCCCTTCCATCAGCAACACCAGTCACTGGTGCAACTTACTCTGGTGGGTCGGCAACAGACCATCCCAAGGAACGATACAGCATGATGATATAGGTACGTCTGAAGTCATCCGTCTTCTCCATGGTCACCAACACCTGGTATGTATCAGTCTGTGAGAAGAAACGAAACAAACTTGAAAATTGCACTTTGTTGTAAAAATTGCATTATAAACAGAAAGCTAAACTTACAGTAATGTCCTCGGGGCAATCATATGGTTGAACAGTATCCCAGGTGATGATCAGCGTTGACTGAGGCCTGAAGTCCAGGTCACTAGTCCTCTGGTGCACAATTGAAGCAGCCACAGAGAGAGTAGCCTTGTCAGTGGTCTCTTCAAAGTAGATGGAGTTCTGCTCACTGTGGTAGGCCTCGCAATAGAGATCCACATCAGACCACAAGGGAGCAATGATCGGAGGGAGATTAGGTCCATAGCTAGGTGGAGTGGTCACGGTCTCAACTGGTTGAGGGGTGGATGGATAAGGTTCCACTTTAGAAGTGGCATCTTCATACAGCGTGATGTAACCATTGCTATGTACCTGTGAAGAAATCGATCAAAGATATGGAGAACTGTATACTGCAAGCATCAAATAACTGTACACTGTGGCCATCAAATCACAATTCCCCCGCCCAAGAGGTTAACTTACAGCATAGCCTGCGTAATCCCTGTTGTTGAGACGAACTGGGTTGTAGAGAATTGGGATTGCCTTTGTGCTGCAGTCATCACATCCAGTAAGCACTCCATTGTCGTGTTCATGTCCCTCAATACGGTATCGACCATAAGGAAAGATTATCACAGATCCGTGGTCTGCGGCACATCCCATCACCAGGGCTGCCACTATCAGTAGAACTCTTCCAGACTGCATGATTTGAAGACCTGGCTCAACAGTTACGTACTCAGCTTCACTTCAACACAATCCCAAGAAAAGAATGAACACATACAGTCATCTTCTAGTGTTCTTTATATACTCATACAGTGCCAGCCCTTAGAGAAAACATGGTGGTATACTCTATTTGAGTACCTCCTTATTCATGTAGTGGGTTGTCCAATGTATTTTTGTCTGATTAGCAACACATAGACATGGTGATACTATACAATTTTCATTGAGCATGCTAATTGATTCCTCAGGGCTACTGTGCAAGAATTTCTTTACTACAGCTATTCACGAATGCTTTCATAATAATTACAACATTAATTATCTCCTCGTTTACTTGGTGACATATTTGAACTGAGCAATTGCCAAATGTGCAGTTTTACACACATTAGAAAAGAAACTTAATTTCTTCTATTGCACAAGAAAGAATAATGTATTATAATGACTGTATATAAATATTATTGTGCACAATAGGCTAGCAGTGTTATACTATTTTTTCTCCTGTTAGAGAAAATGCAAAGTTATAGTTTATTTCATTTTCGATCGCTTCTTGAATCTTTTCATCGAGATTCTCCATTGTGATAAACCCATGACTCTCTTCCTATACAATCACATAAACACAAATAACGTTGTGAAAGAGACTTCATGCAAACAATTCATGTGGTGTATGTACTAATTTGTACACACACACACACACACACACACANCACACACACACACACACACACACACACACACACACACACACACACACACACACACACACACACACACACACACACACACACACACCTGTACTCTTTGAACTTCTTCCTTCCTTGTCTCTGCTAACTTGGATTCATACTTCAGTCGTGCCACATTGCCTTTTTCCTGTTTCTGCTTTCTATCCTCTTGCTCTAGAAGCAATGCCTTTTCCCTATTATAGAAATAGCATAAACAATCACAACTCTTAAATCTATAAGTATATTAATATAATTATGTGGGGTTTCGTCATGCTTTAATAAAAGGGTAATTATTGAACTGGCTCCTATGACTGGGTTAATTAATCACCTTTCTTTCGCCATCCTCTCCAGTTCTTGTTGGTTGGCCTCCAAGGCTCTTTCTTCAGCCATTCTCTCTACTCTAGCCTCCTCGGCAGCCTGGGAATTAGAATCCTCGATTTCCATGCGTTGTTTCTCTTGCCACTCACTCAGAAAGAGACTCCTCTTCTTACTTAACTCTTTCCTGAACAAGATGTAAGCCTGAGCCTCTTCCTTCGGTTGTACATACGTCTTCTTTCGTCTTGAGTAGCACCTAGCCTGCACAAAAGCCAGCTGGGGTCTTACTTTTGAGAGGAAGAGAGCTCTCAGCACCATGTTTCTGGCCATGCTTATT
Source organism: Tethya wilhelma (assembly GCA_964030475.1). Lineage (NCBI taxonomy): Eukaryota > Metazoa > Porifera > Demospongiae > Tethyida > Tethyidae > Tethya > Tethya wilhelma. The sequence goes on along the minus strand of CAXIPT010000002.1, from coordinate 18,084,050 downwards.
GGGTAATGGTCGTTAGGAGTGTCCACTATTTAATTAGCTAATTAGCTAACTGTCTACCGGAAGTGAATTATTGACCATGACAGGTGTTCAAGTTTGGGGATAGAAAAACATTTTTTTAAAAATTCAGTGCATGAATAACTTTGACAGGAACTCTACCTGCTCAAATTAAATAAAAACACAGACACAACACACAGACAAGACTACACATAATATACATGTAACATGAAAATGAGTGAGCCACCTAGGGGTTATAAGGTGGTGGAGGGGAACTAGGCTCAGCTTCAGAGTACTCTGGTTCACTCATCGAAGTCTCTGCTTCTGTTGTGACGTCTGATCCAGTATCTATTAAGCTGTATACGGGAGGAGCAGTGCCTATGTTCAGGTTGGCACGATTTGTCACCTGACGGCGATTCTGTTCTTGTCTGTAGAGAATAGAGTTAACACAACGTGGCTACATCCATACGAGAGGCAAAACAATAGAAACATATCCTTATTACTTGAATTGTGCATACACATGCATACAAACAATAAGTATTTCCCCTTTGTACATAGTTTAGGATACAAGTGCTCATCACATTCCCGATATGCTGATGTGTACACACTTCATATGGTGCACATGACAACACACAATGCTGACACTCCCACCCATATCATTATCAACGTGTTTACCTAAATCTAAGTCGGACTGATCTTCGTCTATCAGCTGCTGAGCGAGCAAAGAGTAGATTAAAAGATGATGCTCCCAGGGAAAATAACCCTGACACAAGTAAGATGTAGAAAGCATAGCCAAAGTTCACGTCGGTTTTAGAGCCACACTTTCTTTTATCATTCGGTTTACCAGAAGGAAGGTTCTCGGTCACTGCTAACCACAAACCAGCAACCAAGACTATGCAGAGTACTGAAAAACAACAATAGGAAAATATGTGTACTGTTATTGAACAATCTTTGCCATCTTATTTTCAAAATGAGAGCATACGTACACGAGACGATGTTAAAGATGGCATAGTGTCTGAGAAACTCAAACTTCTCCCTTGGGTAGCCTGCACTGATGACAGTGGCTATCACAGAAGAGATGAGAGTGAGGACAGCCACGCTGAGAACACACGATATCAAGATCTGCTGGGAAGTTGTGTAGTAGGCTGACACTGGAGAGAGTACAACAGGAGGAGGAAGAATGTTAGTGTGTGCATACCATGGGGGGACTATAACAACACATTACTGCAGCATGGACATGGATACAGTACCATGCTTTAAATGATTTGGGGAATTTGAGGACTCATGTGTTGATTCGGGTGAGATATCATTATAACATGATTGCTGTACACTTATTGTATCTTACTAGTGCGTTGTGTAGTAGAATCTGGATTAACACTCTCAATGATCTTCACTTGTGTGAGTCCAAAACTATAGCTGCACCTGTCATCAGTATCGTGACCTTTAGCCCATTCCGGTAGAGCCAGGGAGAGGACTAACATTATGAATGAGAGTGCACTGCCGATAATAGAGAGGAAGTGGCGTTCACGAGCTGGTTTCTCATGGAGCCGGTCTGACTGTTGGTTTCTTCTTGTGAAGCGAGTCAGGTCAACCATAGTGTTCTCTCTTCTATTCACCAGGAATCATCTGATACCGCAACTTTAGACTACAAATACAAATTGTATATTTATAAATTATTTATGATTATCCTTCATATTAAATAAGTTGTTTTGACGTTCTACAAACCATTCGTGGCATATAGAAAGCTTAAACTTCACTCTTCACTTACAATTAGGTGTCTCCGAGCTTGTAACTATCTGCTTCAATGTTCACAACTTTGTAGCCATGTCTTGGTGTTTGTGCGTCCTCCCACCGTTCATGTCACATGACAGGACACGGACCCTAATCTTATGACGTAATAACCTAAAAGTCATCTGGTTGCTAAGCACCTAGCAACCCATCAACATCAAGGAAACACAGAAATGGCCTCAAAGGATTTTGGCATAGGGAGTGCTGTGTCTCTTTTGCAAGCAGGAGGGGATGTAATACCAAAGGAATACCACAGAAGAGTTCTGAAAAAGATAGCCCAGCTAACAAAGGTCTGTAATTTAGTGTATTACTATGCTTTTTATGGCATGAAAACTCTGTATAGCCTGGGGCAATTAATTTTAATCTATGTACAAAGCCTCCTGGTCTTTTGATCTTTTCAATTGCCTCACAATGCCTTTATTTCTCAGGTCATCTATGCTCTGCACACTAAGAATGATGAACATGAAGAGTTTGTCACCAAACTACGGGCTCAACACGAGACCGAGAAGCAACACTTGCTATCAGACTGTACAACCAAGCTGAAAAATTGTGAGGAGAAGCTCACCAGTGATCTTGAGGACAGAGAAAAGATCATAGCTGAGATAAAAGGCAGTCTTTCTACAGTAGAGAAAGAGAGAGAGGAGATTCAACAAGCACAGGCAAGTGTCTGTAATAACTTGTCTGTGTAGCCATATTAGGAGTACTTTTGAGTTGGTGTATAGATTGTGGTTCACTTTCTTTAATTGTTGTATCGTGTACATGAAGGTATCATTCCGAGAGCAAACTGAAGATCAACTAGCAACGCTGAATTCTGAACATTCCAAAAAGCTTCATTCGATCACTACACAGCTGGAGAGGCTGAGGAGTGAGCAGACACAGCAGTTGAAAGATGTGGGCAAACTACAAGAACAACTCACTAGTAAACACAATGAGCAGATGAGCACACTGAAGAGGAACCATGAGAGGGAATTGAGTGATACCATTGAGAGGTCTAAACAAGAGATTGCCAAATTGGAAAATGAGCTGGCTTCTTTGAGATCGTTCCATCAGAAAGAAATGGATGAGTTGAAGAATCAACACCAAATGCAATTAGAAGCTCAGAAGAAAGACATACATGGTACACAGAGTGAGTTGCTAGCAAGTGCCAAGAAGAAATCTGAAGAGAGAGAAGCACTGCTGCTCGAGGAATACTCCCGTAAAGAGGAACAACTCAAGCAGCAAATCTCTATTCTTTCCAATGATCTCCGTGCTGCCAGAGATAGAGCAGCTCTTGCTGAACAGAGGGTGAAGGAGCTAGAGTCTCAGTTCGAGGAGAATCAGGTTGATGCTAGTGGGTTGAAAGCTCGGCTGCTAGAAATGGAGCATAAGGTTGAGAGCTTTAAGGCTACCATTAGCTCACTCAAGAATGAGCTGGATATTGTCCAAGAGCAGTACAAACAACAGTCACAAGAATTGAATACAAAATCAGGTAAATATTCTCAATTATTTTTTCAATTCATCTACTAACTGTGTGTGAAAATGTTTCAGTTTAAGTCTTTCTTGAATTATGTATATAAAATTATCTTTAGCAACTCTTGGTAAACTGGAGGCCCTGCGTGTGTCAAATGATGGAGTGATAGTGAACTTGCGATCTCAGATCACTCTCCTTCAAGAGAAACTACAACAAATGGAGTCGGAAAGAGAGGCTCTTCAAAAATCACAGCGGAACTCCAACGAAGAGCAATCAGTCCGAATCAGGACTCTAGAAAGGGTATGCACATGTGTACATTTATGCACTATAGCCTGTTCCTCTGGAAACCAATCATCATACCCTTTTGTAGTAGTTCACACACCAAATCAGTAATTATCACAATTAACACACAATCAAAGTATACCATTGTGTGTATGCACCTCATAGGAATTGGACAAGATGCGCCATGAGAAACAGGAGCTTCGTGCTCAGTTTGCCCGTGAAATAGAAGCTGCTCACTCTCAGTTGGGACAGCAGGAGACACAACTGGCAAGTGAACACTTGAGAGCACTACAAGAACTGAGAGACCAGCACAATGAAGGTATATATGACAAGAGAAATACACTCCTGTGATGTCTTGAGTGAATCTGAACTTTGTATTCCACACTTGTAGCCCTCCTTGAAGCTGAAAGAGAAAGAAAACAAGCTCTGGAAGATCTTAAAGCAAAGATGCTCTCTGAAAAAGAAACCGGATTGGAGAATTTGCAAGAGCAATTTGAATCTGAACTGTCTAGCATAAAGGAACTGCTCAGAAACAAAACCACTGAGCTAGAGCTTGCACTTGAAGAACTAAAGATGCTCAAATCAAAAGTGTCGAAAGGTGAAGAACATCTTGGTTCAGCCACTGGACAGATTGAGAGCCTGCGAGGTGAGGTTACCCAACTACAGAGAGAGGTAAAGACCTCCCAGGCTCATTTGGACGAATCCAAGAAGGAGAAACAACATCTCAAGGTAAAAGAGAGATAAAATTAACAATTTTATGTATCTTGATTCTTGTTGATCATACACATCTAACAGTCTATGGTGGATTCTCTGAAGCATCAGCAACAGGATTTAAAACAGAATCACCAAAAAGAGTTGAAAGAATTGAAGTCCGAACTGAAACAAGAGCTGGATGATAACTGGAGAGAAAGACTCAAGTATGTTTCTTCGAGAGATTATCTTACTTGTGCACCCAGACTTTCAACAATTGAGAAATTATATGGTATATTGTGTATCTTCTCTAGACAAGAGTGTGCCTCGCTGAGGAGAGAGCTGTCTCAACGTCACAGTGAGGACTCAAATGCAGCATTGAGTGAACTAGCCAGTCTCAAGGACACTGCCTTGAAACAGGCCAGGGATCAGTGGGAGACAGAGAGAGCTGGACTCCTGAACAAGGTAATACATTTCTCTTCTGCACTGCACATACTGATTTACTCACTGTCAATTTGTTGTGTAGATAGAAGAGCTGGAGAAGAGATTAAACGAGTTACAACACTCCAGTGCTGCTACATTAGAGGAAGCAAAGGCTTCATCAAATGATTTGGTGACAAAACTGAGGTATAGTAATGAGTATGACATTGTGTACTACACATGTATGTGTACATGAACATTGATTGTGTATGTGTAGGCAGGAGATAGAGAGTGAGAGGAGTAGACATGAAGGTGTTCTCAAGACCCTTCAGGAATCTCATCACAAAGAGCTGGTTTCACTCAGAGAAGACTCAAACACAGAGAGACACCAACTCAAGGTAGAGCTCACCCAGCAGCACACTGCTGACATCAGCGAGCTCCACCAAGCCAACCAGCTAGCAGTGTCAGCATTGAAGGAGCAACTGAAAGCAGAGAAAGAAGAGGAACTAAGAGAGAGTGCCGAGAGACAGAGAGAAGCATTTGAAGCACTCCAGGCTGATATGGTCTCTCAACATCAAACAGAGTTGAATGTCCTGAGAGGAGAGCACGGCGGTGATATTGAGAGGCACAGAAAACAACTGCATGAACTACTGGAGGAGAGAAAGAAAGAGGTGACAATCATGCATATAATTGACTATAATATGTCATGTCAATATTTCTTTTCAAAATTATTATCATCTTGTGCAGCAATTTGATCACCAGAACACTGTGGCTAATCTCACTGGTATGGTTGACGGCCGAGACAAGGAGCTTGCTAAACTCAGAGACAAACTCAACACCCTCACTGTCAGATTGAACGAGACCAAGAAAGAACTGGAGGTTAAGAATCATGAAGTCATTGTAATAGAGAGAGAAGCTAAAGCCAGAATTCAGTGAGTATTATACTATACCATTACCGTTCAAATGATGCTTTATACACTGCTGTGTACATTGTGGTACTGTAGACGACGAGAGCAAGAGCTCTCTTCATTCCACCAGGCTGAAATGGAATCCATCCACTCCCAGCTCAGACAGCAGTCCCAAATGCTACTGAGTGACTTCAACAAGGCCAAGGCTTTGCTCAATACAAAAATCCAAGACATGGAGAGAGAGTGAGACTGATACTTTGCCCTTTGGTTTTATTGGTGTGGTGCGAAATTTATTTGGTTGTAATTTTCCTTCCAAAGGTTGGCTGTATGGCAACAGCGCTATCAATCCAGAGATTCCAAACCTGAGGATGTACACGCAATCAGAGAACTCAAAATCATTATCAGACAACAGGAACAGAAAATGAAGGAACTAATTGTAAGTTAGGTGACTATTGCTACTAGATACATAAGTTTAGCTTCGTTCCCAGGCTTCTCCTTCACAATTATTTTCGAAGGAAATATTTGTGAAGGCCAAGGGGGACTACATAAGTTTATGATGAATCTTCATGCAGGCGGAGAAGAGGATCTATCAGTTGGAGTTGATGAATAGGGAGAAGAATTACAACAAGATTTTTAATGCTAATCCTCATATTGGAGTATTGGACCCTTTACAACTGAAGGTATGGACTTGCACACTGAATTATTGTACTGCTGAGTCAGTATTATGACATTATACATTTCAATGTTTTTCATCCAATCCACAGCAAAAGAAGCAGCCGACTGAGTTACCCTCGCTCCGTCACTCCAGTGCTCCCTCGCTGGTCTCCCCTGGTAGTCCCGACCTTCTGGCCTCCTTCCCTACCCCACGTCTCCCACCACCAATAGTCCCTCCCATTGGCAGTGGAGGAGCCCCTTCATTATCAACCAATTATCTCCCAAAGAAGGAACATGTACAACACTCGACATTGGAGACAAAACCTAGGAAGCTTGTAATGCTTGGTGATTCTCCACTGAGTCAGCAGAAATTCAGTACAAAAACTGGCAGAAATAGGACTTTAGTTGATGATCAACCCATACAGCAGCCCATCAAGCAGAAGCAATCACAAACAACACACATGCATAAGATGGTTGTGCAATAGTGCATGGTATAGTAAAAATATATATAAATTGCTGAAGTCTTGTAAAATGCTATCTATAAAAATAATTATTTTGCTACTTGTTCACTACTCAGTCTTTCTTGTTTTTGGTTTGTACTTTCTGACAGCATTTTCTGAAACAGTACTTGAGACACTTTACACTCAACCACACACCCACCCCAGCTACTGTGAACAGCACTGCCCACACATCAACATTGTAGTACTGGATCCAGCTCCACTTGTACTTGGCAAATGCTGGGATGCCATGTTGGTGTCCAACCTCTGAGTAGAACTCCACAAGATCAGCTGCTCTCTTGGTTCCTCCACCTTGCCTCAGAATGATGCTCATCTTGTCCACATTCTCTTGAAATGTTCCATCTCCAATCTTTGACACTGCGTCAGACACTGACTCCTGGCTCACCTCAGAGGAAAAGAGACGTATACCAAATCGACCATCTACTCTAGCAGCTATATCGTACTGGTCCAATGCGTACGGAATACAAATGATTGGTACTTTGTAGTAGAGTGCTTCCTGGACACCTCCAATCCCACAATGAAGGATTGCCATGGCAACTGTTTCATGTTGAAAGAGAGACACTTGAGACACCCAAGCAGCAATGTATATCCTCTTTTTGTCAATCTCCAGTCCTTCTAGAATGTCTTGGTTTGATTCTCTAAGAGACCACACAACATTGTAGTTGCTAGGAATACCATTCAGTATACTTTTGGCATGAAATGGTGTTAAATTTGCTAGAGTGCCCATGCTGATGTAAACCGTGCTCCTCTTCTCCTTCTCTTCCAACCACTGCAGTAGCTGAGAGTCAAGAGGAGGATAGGACTTCAACAACAATGGCCCCGTGTAGTGAACCAGAGGTAGAGTGACTTTTGGGAAGTCAAATCCAAGTACGGTGTTTACAAGAATAGGATGTGTTACACCCGAGTTGCAGAAGTAGTCAATTCCCAGGTTCACAGCACCTCCTTCAAGTAACTTGTTGAAAAACGGTATAAGAACTAAGAACATATACTCAAAGATGGTACTAACGATCCTATCTTTGAAAGACATGTCCTCCTTTACTGCGGTTCCAGTGTACGGTGAAGGCCACGGCTGTGATATGCCAAACCCACCTCCTATTAAAGGAGAGAGATTCACTATAACAGCTTCAGTGTGCCACTTTTGCATGAGGTAGTACATGATAGCCATGGGAGTATTTCCACTTATTATAAAGTCCCAGTCGTTGGCATTGAGTTGGTCTACACTATCCTTAATCATTCCTACAAAGTTAATAACTTTTTTCTCTTCTTCCTTTTCAGCTTTGTTCAACTGAAACAAAAATCGGAACATATCAATATCGTGGCTCATGGTTGCGTATGCTTGAAGCACTGCTCTTGAGATGAATCCAGCATTAATAAACTCTATTCCTAAATCTTGGGACAAGTTGGAGAGAACAGTTGAGCCTTCTATGAGAGGGCCCAGTATGGCTACTCTGTGTCCTCTACTGACTAGCTCCTCACCCACAGCCAAGAGGGGAAACTGGTGACCAATGTAAATCCCTGTCAACATAAGGATGGAGGGTTTGTCTTTGCTTTCCTTATCATCTTCAGCAGCTAGAATCAGAACAAACCGAGACGACAGGAGAAACACGAGAAGCAGAGTGAGCATCATGTTTTACCACGTTGTACAATTTGTTTAGTTCCGGGATGGGATGGGATGAGTATATATATTATATACATCATGCTGCATCATCATTAATAATTGTGCATATGCGCATGATCGATCTGATTGTGTGCTTATGATGACATGCACGACAGGAAATAAATGTTACTAAAATGGGCGGGGCTGCCACGTGCACATGTGAGCTGATAAGTTGGCCTGATCCCAGTACTGATCATAGTGAAGCATGGTTGTAAGTTGTACAGTACTTTAGAGATGGATTCATGCAGTATCTACGTCATATTNGCTAGAGTGCCCATGCTGATGTAAACCGTGCTCCTCTTCTCCTTCTCTTCCAACCACTGCAGTAGCTGAGAGTCAAGAGGAGGATAAGACTTCAACAACAATGGCCCCGTGTAGTGAACCAGAGGTAGAGTGACTTTTGGGAAGTCAAATCCAAGTACGGTGTTTACAAGAATAGGATGTGTTACACCCGAGTTGCAGAAGTAGTCAATTCCCAGGTTCACAGCACCTCCTTCAAGTAACTTGTTGAAAAACGGTATAAGAACTAAGAACATATACTCAAAGATGGTACTAACGATCCTATCTTTGAAAGACATGTCCTCCTTTACTGCGGTTCCAGTGTACGGTGAAGGCCACGGCTGTGATATGCCAAACCCACCTCCTATTAAAGGAGAGAGATTCACTATAACAGCTTCAGTGTGCCACTTTTGCATGAGGTAGTACATGATAGCCATGGGAGTATTTCCACTTATTATAAAGTCCCAGTCGTTGGCATTGAGTTGGTCTACACTATCCTTAATCATTCCTACAAAGTTAATAACTTTTTTCTCTTCTTCCTTTTCAGCTTTGTTCAACTGAAACAAAAATCGGAACATATCAATATCGTGGCTCATGGTTGCGTATGCTTGAAGCACTGCTCTTGAGATGAATCCAGCATTAATAAACTCTATTCCTAAATCTTGGGACAAGTTGGAGAGAACAGTTGAGCCTTCTATGAGAGGGCCCAGTATGGCTACTCTGTGTCCTCTACTGACTAGCTCCTCACCCACAGCCAAGAGGGGAAACTGGTGACCAATGTAAATCCCTGTCAACATAAGGATGGAGGGTTTGTCTTTGCTTTCCTTATCATCTTCAGCAGCTAGAATCAGAACAAACCGAGACGACAGGAGAAACACGAGAAGCAGAGTGAGCATCATGTTTTACCACGTTGTCCAATTTGTTTAGTTCCGGGATGGGATGGGGATGAGTATATATATACATCATGCTGCATCATCATTAATAATTGTGCATATGCGCATGATTGTGTGCTTATGATGACATGCACGACAGGAAATAAATGTTACTAAAATGGGCGGGGCTGCCACGTGCACATGAGCTTTCTTTGAGCTGATAAGTTGGCCTGATCCCAGTACTGATCATAGTGAAGCATGGTTGTAAGTTGTACAGTACTTTAGAGATGGATTCATGCAGTATCTACGTCATATTTCAATTTGTATATATCAATCACAAACATATAGGAAGAGGTGGTAGAGGCTTTCACCCTCTCTCTAGATGGCATGAAAGAGGTGGAGCGTAGGATCACTGCAGACTTCAAGAGGGGATTGGAGAGAGAGGGAGAAGATGTAACAGTAAAGATGCTTATTACCTACATCCATTCATTGCCCGATGGATCTGAACAGGGAGACTTTCTAGCACTTGATCTTGGGGGCCACAATCTCAGAGTTCTACTTCTCAGTTAGTTGATTTGCACACTAGTAGCTGTTATGTACAATGGTCTTTGTATCTTCACATAGCCATGCTCATTTGTGCAATGCCATCAGTTCTCAGTATTTCCTCTTAACTCACATGTATAGAACTCCATGATGGCAAAATGGAACCAATTCTAGTCAAGAAATGTCAGATTGATTACGAGACAAGAACTTCAACCCAGGAGCGTCTCTTTGACTTCATTGCAAAGTGTGTTGCTGAGTTTGTCAAGGAGAACAAACTGACAAAGAAGCTACCTCTTGGATTCAACTTGACATTTCCTGTTCATCAGACCAGTTTGAAGTCTGGTACTCTCATTCGTTGGGCAATGGATATGGATGCAAGTGGTGCTGTGGGTCAAGATGTGGTGAAACTGCTGCAGGAAGCATTCGAAAGAAGAGGGGTTAGTCACAATGACATGTGCATAATTCAGCACTGTTTGTGTGAACTAACAATAGTACAATGCATTATTGCAATATTATACTTTATTCATATAATCACAATAAATTTGTTGGTCTTATTCCATTTAGGATATAGATGTGGATGTTGTTGCCTTGGTGAATGATACTACAGGAATTCTGCTTGCTCTCAGACACAGGGATCCCAACTGTCATATGGGACTCATCCTTGGTACAGGCATAAACGCCTGCTACATAGAGCAGCTGGATGCTGTTCCCAAGTTCAAAGGAGACCGCTCAAAGTACTCTCAAGTGATCATCAACTGCAAGTGGGGTGCCTTTGGAGATGATGGGAAGCTAGAACCATGGTTGACAGCGTACGACAGAGAGATGGATAAACATGCTCTAAACATAGGACAGCAAACGTATTGAGTTGAAGCATGATAGTTTCTGCATTGATTTTATTTACATTTGAGTGATTTGACGTAGGTATGCAAAGATGATTTCAGGCAAGTACCTTGGCGAGATTACTCGCCAGGCACTCCAGAGTCTCGTCAAAAGTGGACAACTGTTTGGAGGAAAGTCTTCACAGCAGTTTGATAAATTTGAAGCATTTTCTATAGCATTTGCTTCTAGGATTGAAGACGGGTAAGTGTTAGATGAAACATGCCAAGAGATATATTTATTACGTGTTATTCATACAGTGACGTCAGTAAATGCAAGCAACTCTTCAAAGATGAGTTTTCCATCGATGCATCAGATGCCGATTGTGAAACGGTGATGATAGTGTGTGAAGCTGTCTCAACCCGAGCTGCCCGTCTCACTGCAGCTGGTGTGGTAGCTCTTGTAAAGAAGATAAACAAATTAGACAACTGCTCAGTAGCTGTAGATGGGTCTCTCTACAAATATCACCCTAAATTCTGCATAAAGTGAGTTACTTGTATGCAGCTTATATATAATTCAAACCGATAGTTCCTCTCATACATGTGCAGGATGAAGGAGGCCATGAATGAGTTAGCTCCTGGTAATAAAATTGTAATGAAGTTCTCAGAGGATGGATGTGGAAGAGGAACAGCCATTGCTGCAGCTGTGGCATCTAGAGCATAAGACCTGATCAATATCTTTACCAAAATAATTATTTTATACTTGATGACAGTTTTAACAATGGTCATACAATTAAATTATTAGTGTATAAAAATCTTTATTGCATAAAAACAAAACAACTCAAGATTGTTTTTCTCTGTCCAGTAACATAATTAATTAGCATTACTTATGTAACTATCAAGACTATACACATTGAAATGAGAGAATGTAGGCACAGGGAGAGAGAGATCTTGTCAACATGTAGCAGTACTGTAGTTAAATGGTCTTTCGTGCTGAAGAGCTTCGACTTGTCAGCCTGCATAAATAGTGTACACATATTTTACATGATTTTGAGTACACAAGCCTGTTGTTTATACCTCTCAAATTTTCTGCTTGACCTCCGACCTTTCGTGTTGTCCTGTAGCACCCTGAACTGAGTTCTACCACTGTATCGAAACGTGGAACCTCTTCTGAAGAGGTTAATGGCCGATGGACGCTTCACAGTCTCTGTCCTCACAGTCCTGGGGTGATACATTCATCATGAAACCATGTGACATGATTATGCACTCGTGTTGGTATGATAAGGTGTAATGAATACCTAAAGAAAGCGTGGTGCTCCACACAAGACTTCCACAATGTCTTACACGCCGCCTTGGAAGAACATGCAAACATTAGGATCTCAACCACATTCTGGCTCTGAAAGATGACAAAGACAAGACCAAGCATTCATTGATTTTCTCCATGAAGCTCAATAAAGAATAACTTACAGGCAATGGCACCATCTCTAGCAGTAGGTTTTTGTTCTTGAAGTTCACAGCTGATATCCGTACCCTAATCACAAGTGAGAGACAACACACACCATTACACTCACAGATACAGACCTTAAATAGTCATGACTAGTGTGGTGTCTAAAGAGCAGGGAGACACTTCAAACGTTAACAATACACATTTGGTGTGCATAAGGCAAGGAATGCAAGAACTAGTCTAGTCATAATCATATCAAAGACACTACAGCATCGAGGATACAATGGAGATGCACTGCTACCCACCGATGAGACACATAGTGTCAATTCTAGGGCCACCCTTTCCGTGGTAACCACAACTACAATCATACGCAGCTGCCCCCACTGTATGAATAACGTTAAAGTGGACTGACCAGGGGAAATGGTTGAGTGGTGTAAGGTAAGGATGCTCTCCACAGAACACAGTGACTCCTTTGGCTGAAACACCCAACTGCAGTCGGATACTTGCACTGTCCTGAAGATCATATAACTGTCATAATAATACGTTGAAAGAAATCATAAGATCACACTACAACTAGGCCAACTGAAACAAAATGGTGACATAGTCGACCTTGAGAATACATGGAGGGAAACGTGTGAATGACAATGTCAGTGGCTTAGTTTAGACTGCAATACACACCACATAGATCCCAATATCTACACTTAGGCAAACACGTACACACACAAGCATAATATGGAGAGAGTACAAACATCAAGCTTGATGCACATGTCTACCTGGACTGGGTGAAAGTCCATCCCAAACCGATCCAATCTGCTGGCAATATCAAGAAATCGTTTGTCACACTCAGCAGGAAGTAAACCACTGCAACAAAACACAAACTCATCGAATCACTTGAAATCTACACTAACTGATACTAGCTCACATGTTGCGGTTGTGGCATCCTGCTACTCTCTGTTTAAAATCTGGATCTTTTCCCTCCAAGTACGGGAAGTCGTCCAGATAGCCTTCAGGGTGGTCTAGCGGGTCGTAGTCTCCAAATTCACTCTGAACAATGAGCCCACTGAGAACGGCCAGAGTCTCATCAGAGCAGTAGAGCTTTTGGTTGAGGAGATCCTCTTTGATTTGAAGTGCCAAGAAATATCTGTGGATTTACAGAGGATCAAGTGTGGGATGGATTAGCGAGTTCATTTACATTGTATGCTTCAAGTCTCTAACCTTGTTACTTCATCAAACAGGTAGGTCGGTGAGATGGGATAAAGCTTCACTCTGAATCGAAAGCTGTATCTGTTGCCTGCAGGGAAGAAAGATAAACTTTGGAATTACTGATGACTGACGATAAGATCTATAAGTCTGAATTGATTGTAAGTTCTTACGTTTAACTTGTTTCCGTATGGGCTTCAACTGATCCAGCCAGTGCTGTACATACACACACACACACACAGAGAGAGAGAGAGAGAGAGTGTTGAATTATTGTTAGGAGTCACAGTAGGCTAAGGAGAATGTGACACACATTTTGTGCTACACTTCAAATTGCTTAAAAAGTGTAGGGTCATTAGATGTGTGACAATTTTATGACCCTTGAGTGACAATATCATAACAATGCTCACATTGCATATCGTGTGGGCAGTGTATCACATAGTACCACTATACATTCCACAGGCAAGTTCAAGTTACTAGCATTGATCCTGTAGGAAGGAGAGAATGGCTTTTCCAGCCAGTTACTTTGGAGGCTTCAACTGCTACTGTATTCTAAGTTTGATGTACACATACCATGTACACACCTGTACATCTTCCCTAGGAAAATAGCTAAGAGTTTAATGCTTTAATGGGGACAAACGTGTAGCACGTAAGTTATAGTTATAGCATGGGCCTCTGTGCTGTATTGGCCCACCCTGGGCCAATACAGCACTGGGCCCATGCTATAACTGACTTATTGTATATCACTGTTAATGAATAGCTGAACTGTACAAACAGTATACTCAAACAGAGTACAGTACTTGTAAGGCTTTCTGTATGTGAGAATACAGGTACCTCTGTCTCCTAGGAGATATACAATAATTGGTGATATTAGGTCCTAGAATTAGGCAGCTGATAAGACTAATTGTGCTCTAAAGAGCCTAGCCAGTGTCAACACTTCACTTTAATGATCCAAAACATTTCTGATAGCTACTAACTTGCACAGCAACAAAATGGTAGACTTAATAAGGATTTGTGTACAAAAAACGTATCAACAGAAACACTTGAATTGCTAGGTAGATGGTATTTGTAGTAAAGGATGTAGCCTGATGCATACTGACCACTTGTTCCTTGGAGTCAAGGTAGGAGAGACCAAAGTACTCTGTTTCCTCCAGTGACAAATGCTTGAAGACTTCAGTCATTAGGTGATCACCAAGTGCACGTTTCTACAGTGAGAAACAGACACTTTTAAATGTTTGTACGTACTTGTGATATAGAAAGCAGTTGTTAGCCCCTCCTTGCTTATTTTGTGAGAGGACAAGATAGACTCTTAGACTTAGTGGGCTTAAGAACACAGATCACTGTGGGTTTTAGGATACTGAAACAAGTACAGACTCGAACACTACAGTACTAGCACACAGGTATATACGTGGACATGGACAGGCCATGGGGCTGTCCAAGGGCGTGGTGGGTCCAAATTGGAACGCTTTATTGTCTTAGCTAAGCTTGATATTCTGACTGTTACCACTCACCCCGACATCAATAGACACAGTGGAGCCATCCAGGACCTCCACTTGGCATGTTATTACTTCTGACATCTTGTGAAATTCTCAAACACCTCAAAAACACCTCAGGCTTGCCGAATGGACTGGAAATTGGGAATAAAAGGCCACGGGCCGTACTCTTAGGGGGGCGCGGCAGCACGAAATGACGTCATTAGGCCTACCACGCCTACTCTTGCTCCACGTGTATGAGCTGAAAAATGTTGAGCCAAAAGTTGAGTCGCATCACTCTCAAAATGACAGATTTGGAAGAGTACGAACAGATGAAGCAGCAAAAAGCAATGGACACCAGCAGCTCATCAAAGGGTTCTCCTCTCAAGACACCTAGAAAAGTGCTGGGCGACTTCAAGAAAAAGAACACTCCAACTGGCACTGGTAGCAGTTCTATCAGATCATCCACTCCTGAACACACCTCTTGAACAATCTTACCTATAATACATTTGCTGTTCGCTTTTTCAATAACCTTCTCAGCATAAACAAACAAATTTGTGCACACCAAAATTTACATGGTTAATGTTACAAATACACCACTACATAAAATTAATAATAGTTCTAAGATTTGATAATGGAAAGACTGGAGGCTGCCATGTAGCTCTGTATAAGACTAATAGCTTGTTTGGTCTCAAGATAAAGTCTGGCATCCTTCAACCAGTCGGTGGCAACCCGTCTGGACTCTCCACTGAGACAATTCAAACAGCGAATAGCACCCTCCAAATCACCGCGATACAAACTAGCTTCAGCTTGATGAAGAAGACCGAATGTGTCCAACGTTGATAGATCAGGCTCGTCCAGTTTCTTAGCAGTGATGTCCCAGGCACTCAAAGTGAGCAGAGACTGCAAGTACGACAGTGCAAAGGTGCCAAGACCACCACCCGTTTCTGGTACAAGAGCAACACGCTTGCAAATTCTCTTCACTTTGGTGAATCGTTCCTTGAGAGCGGCTTCAGATTGTATCCCCTGGGCAGTCTTGCTCGTGGCTTCCAGTGGAATGGAGTCGAGTGTGCTAAGAATGAAAGGATCCCCACGAGCTGCTTCACGAAGGGACGAAACTTCACTAGAAAACGAGTAACGTTCGGTTGAGTCTGGATTCAAGTCAGCTCGTTCCAAAGCAGTGTTGAGAGAATCGCAAGCATTTCGAAGACTCTGTTGCTGATAAGTCTGTTCACCTGCATTTACATATGTACCGCCATTAGATCACTATAAAATGTTCAACCATGAGATACACCATACCTGCATTAGCAACTGTTTCAACCATGGACTCAATCCCTCGAAGTCTTGCAACAGCTTTGGCCAGTTCAGTTTGATAGAACGTTTCTTGTTCAGTGAGCTTGAATTCTAGCTCACTGATCCACTTTGACCCCAAACGTTCTGCCTGAGTTTGCAGTGATTCGGCTAAGTGTTGGGTATGAGCATCAGATTGGACTCGTAGCTGTTCCCTCAACTTGTGCTCATAGTCTCTTTCAATTTCAAGAATCTAATGGAAAAACAACAAAATGCAAACTGTACTTACACATGATTCATGTAAAAAGTACACACCTCCTTTTCAAGGTCATTCCTGAACTCGTGTTCCTGTTTTTGTAACTTCCACTGCAATTTCTCTTCAGCAAGCTTTTCAAGACTCTGCTTCTGCTTTTCAAGAGCTGAAATAGACAACACTATATCTTAATGCCAATGCTCCTGCCTATATTAGAAAGGCAAAATAAGGTTATGTACCTGATACTAGCTTCTGTGAAGCATCACTCTCCATTTTCCCTAGCCTTTCTTTAAGAATTTCAACTCTTCTTTGTAGCATTAGAATAACAGCTTCTTGCTGAGAGTCTGCCTTGGGCAATGCAGTACCCAACTCTCTAAACACATAATACACATAACATATCAATATACAGTAATTCCCTTGTGCAGCACACAGCCTACCTACCCCTTCAACTGTTCCTCACTCTTCTCCACTTCTTGCTGGTACTCCTTCAACACCTTACTGTTGGACTCAATCTCAGCTATTGCCAGCGCTCCAGTCAAGAGATCACTCACCAGAGAGCCCACGTTCTCCTGCAACTCCTTCACCTTGGATTTCAATCCCAGGTTGGTCGCTTCGTCCATCACTGACTTGAGGTGGTCAGAGATCTCTTTGTGCTCTTGTTGAGTCGCCTCGAGATTCTTCTTAGCTACATCAACTGCCTCCTCTGATTCTGCAACTCCACCTGGTACAGTGCGTACATTACAGTGTGCTTTATTTAGGATAGTACCACTATGTATGGTAGAGGTACCTGCAACTTCTTGTATGGATGATACATCATCTGTACTACTCTGAGAAACAGTGGTCAGTTTCTCGTGATAGTTTTTGATGGCATTAGTGAGTATCTGCTGCAAATGTAGCACTTGCTCAGAGACTGACTTGAACTTCTTGAATGCTTCTTGAAGCTTAGCATCAGCCTAACAAAAACAGAACACAAGAGTAACCACTTACTTCAATGTACACATAATACGCAAACACACACACACACACACACACGCACACGCGCACGTGCACACGCACACACACACACACACACACACACACACACACACACACACACACCTGTGCTGAGTCCTTGAGCCACTCAAAATGTTTGTCCGAAGTCTGTGCAGCCTGGTGCTCTTTAATCTGCTCTGACATTATCTCCTGTGCAGCCTTGGCTGTTGCTTCCTTTACTGAAGCTACTGCCCCCTCAACCGATGTATCAACCTGTGTATCACAAATCTAAACATCAGTTGATAGTAAAAGAACATGTATTGCATACTTCTTCAGAAGTAGGCTCAACTAGCTCAGCTGTGATTTTTTCAGCAGGGTTGATTTCTACTTTTGGAGATGCTGTGTTGCTACTCTCATCAGAAGGCAGTGGAGGAGCTGAATCTTCAACTTTAGGAGGGCTCGGTGGTGTGGCTGTAACCGAAGGCTGATCAGCTTGACCTTTTTTACCTGTTGTAGGGATTATGTCATCTTTAGAAGCTGGCTCTGTGCTCTGTTTAGATCCATCTGTCTCTGTTGCTACAGTGGGCAGTTTGGACTCATGTTCAACAGGAACTGCTTCTTCCCTTGCTTGTTTGGGTTCGATTGACGTTTGAGTGGACTCTACATCATCTGGGGTGTCAGATTGTTGTACCTCGTTTAGACTTGATTGTTCTTCTTTCTTTTTCTCAGGTAATGGTTTACTAGTAGGCTTCCCTTGAGGTGAGCTTGGAGAAGTTTTTGGAGTATTCGTAGGCAGCTTTGGCTTTGAAGTTTTAATCAAAGGTGGTATCGTACTTGAATCTGGTTTGCCCTCCAAATTCGGTTTAAAATAATCGACGAGATTAATCCATTTATCGGCAACATAGTCTGCAGCACTACCAAAGCCAGGCATATAGTCGTTCACTCTCTCTTTGAAGGTGGGGTCATAGTTCGCATAGACCAGTCCACTACCAACTACCACTCCAGACGCAGTGAGACCAAGAACAATCACACGGGCAGCACTTGTACTTCCACTTGGTGTCTCTGATGATTGCCATCTGATAATGTGCTTTGGATTTGATCTGAGCTGTAGATGTCAGTATGTGGTGTGCGTTAAATGGAGTTATGGTAAAATTGTTTATACAGTAGCTAAATAACTCACACTTTACTTGGTTTACTTAATAAACTAACTTACACTTGTTGCATTAGTTCTTCTGGAGACTGCAAGGAAGTTTCTAGAACTGAGAAATCGAGCAGCCATACTTCATGACATGATCCAGATCCACGTGTACCCCACATGTGACTCACGTGCGACGTTGCTTAGCAACTCTAAGACTATAGACAGTGGGCTCTAAAAAGAATAAATTGCCTGCAGCAAGCAAACTCAAAAATGGACCTCTACGGAAGGCTGCAACTGAAGTGAGTATTAAATTTCAAGCTGAATAAAGTTATACATTTTTTGCATTATTTCTAAAATGTGCAACCATTTTTACTTCAGATGGGCTGTGGGCTACAAAGGTCTCAAACTTCACTATGTAGACAGCAGCACGCTTGTGTACAGCTGTGGAAATACCCTGAGCTTTGTAGAAGACACTGGAAAACATGTTTGCAGTATCCAGAGTGAGGGACAAGGGGTCGGCCCTCTTGAAGTGTGTGCAAAAGCCGGTCTAGTTGCTTATGCTGAAGTAACTCTCAACCCAAAGATCTTTTTACTCAGTTACTCGTCGTATCAAACTGAAAGTACCTTGGAAGGTAAATAATATGTGTGAATAGAATTAGGATATCAAAATTGCAATTGCAAATGATTATTTTAAAGGTGGTGCACAGCTTGAGTACACTTGCTTGGCCTTTTCTGATGACGGCAAAAGGCTGGCGAGTCTCTCTGGTGTTCCTGATTTCAAACTAACACTCTGGTTCGTTTGTTTGATGCACAACTATTCCAAACTAGTGATTATTGGTGCTAATTGTATGATAATCTAACCTATAGGGATTGTAATGAATGCTGTGTTATCAGTCAAGTGAGTGTGAGCTCTGGAGGTTGCCAGCTCTCCTTCAATCCACTCAACTGGAAACAACTCTGTCTTGTGGGTACTACCTCTGTCACACTGTGGAACCTTGAACAGTGTGATGCACAGAACCTCCTGTCACCAACGTATGTATCTATTTTATATGTATGCATATACTCTTTGGACCGCTTCCAGTCTTGTCAGTGATTTGTATTATGAACTAGTCTCTCTTACTGGTGTTGTCTACTGCAGGGAAGTACAAGTTCCCGACAAATCCACCCCAGTTGGTACTGTGTTGTTTCCTGCTAGCAGTGGACCTCGACTGAAGTCAACTCTGAAAAGAAAGGACACTCTCATAGACCACGGGGTGTCCCTCGTCAATCCTCCCAACATGTCCGACATCCTCTATCAGGAGAGTTACGATGAATTCATGCAAAAGAAACAGCCTGTCAAGTTAATGTCCCATTGTTGGACTCCAAAGCAGAGTATTTATGTTGGATGTGCTGGTGGACAGCTACTTTTGGTAGAGTTTGATTCTGGTTCTGTACGTGTGCTAATCAATCCTCAATTGACGGTATGTACTGCTGCTGTATATTATATTGAATAAGTAGTGTGGTTTATGGTGTTCTCTGAAATCTTCAGGCTCAAGATGTTAGCTCGCACCAGTCTCTAGCTTCCAAAATTAGTGAAGAAAGTGATGCTAGAAGTGATGTCATAGAACCACCTAAGACTGGGCACGCTATGTTGGGAGAAGATTGCATTGATGTAATGGCCCTCAGTAGGGATAGCATTTTTACTGCTGGAAAGGTATTGTGAATATATCTACCATTGAACAGTGTATGTTATTGTGATGGGCTTGTATAAATACCATATCTAGAATGGCATTGTCTATCGTTTTGAGCTGAATGAAGAGTTTACTTTGGCTGAGAGTTTGGTTATCAAGCAGCCAGTTACATCTCTAGCATGGTCTCTCGACTATTCCAGTATGGTCGTTGGAACAGAACAAGGGAGAATTCTGAAAGTTGATCCTCACAAACTGAACGAAACCATTTCACTGGTTTCTGATCACCTCCACTCGCAGATTGTTGGAATTGATGTGCTAACTCCTGGATATAAGCATGCCATAGTGAGTAACAGCACAAGCATAACATTGTGTACACAATTATTAAAGGAGCTTTTGTTCATTCCAACAGACATGCAGGGAAGATGGTACGGTTCAACTGTGGGATGTACAAGATGGAACACTCGTGTCAAGCTACAATCTCAACACTAAGGTATTTATCATTATGTGCAAAGTTAGCTGAGTGCTCACCCTAATCAGCCTGATAAAAATTGTAATTTTAATGTGCAGTGTTCGTGTGTCTGCTGTCCTCTTTCTTGTCACATGGCTGTTGTTGGATCAGCCTCTGGTGCTAACTACATCCTCTCTTACTGTGATCCAGTCAACCCTCGTCTTGTTGAGGAGAAGTTTATGCACAACATGGCTGTCAAGATCATCAGGTGTATATACCCTTACTCATTCCCTCGATCCCTACACAGCCCAAGCTTCATTGTTGTGATTGTAACATGCACGGTAGATCTGATCAATATGGAAATTTCATGGCCAGTGCATCCAGTGAGGGTTCCGTGTTTCTCTACGACTGCAGACCGTCTTCAAAATTTGCCGTGATTGGTCATTTAGGTATGCTTCCTGAAAAAAAATGCATGTACAAAGTTATAAACAGTGATGTAGTATTGCACAGAAGGGTGATTATACAAACATAATGGTATATTCTACTTTACATACAACACAAGAAGCTGTCCATTACTGATAAGCTAGGTGTCTATGTTCTGCTAACAACATTTGACAAATAAAAAAAGAAAAATAAACAAAAAGCAAGAAAAAAAAAAGGCAAACGTGTTAGCAGTGCAACACATTTATTACAAACAAGCTATATCTATTACTTCCCAACTGGTGGGTTTTCCTCATTCTGGTAACCCAACAGTGAGGCTATTTCACGGTCTGAGTAACTAGTTGTGCGTTCAATTGTACAACACCCTAATCGCATACCAGTATCACTGACAAGCACAAGTGAATTGCCAATGATGCTGCATTGGCCAAACAAAGGTAAGTAGTCGGAGTCGCCTGAAGCACTGAAGGTTTTGGCACCAGGTGGAATGTCTAGAATTCCTGCAAAACTTCCAAGGACTCCACGATCACTCGTTTTTATACCACCTTCAACAGGTCCGGGGAAGAATGAAACTCCACTATTCTTTGCAAGAATTGGGCCCAATTCGCTGCAATCGTAATCAGCAGGGGTAGGTCCCTGTAAGATGACCAATCCTACATTAGCTCCATTGATACCAGTTACAGTTGCCTTGACGTAAGTCTTGTCGTTGGGACTTGCTTGATAGAATTGGGCAGCTGTTGTAAAGCGATCAAAATGCGAATTACATTGTGCAACTTGTGGTGGAGGTGGTGGTCCAAGTTCAGAACAGCCCAGAATAGTCATGTTAGCATCTACGTCTCGAATCACAAGTGAAGTCACTGGTTCAGGATCGTCTTCTGAATAAAAGTAGTTACAGGGTACTGTACCCAATTGATTGTCCACACAGAATGCTCGGCTTCTTCCCATATTACTGAAACTCAGATTTCCACATTTACTGGTAAAGTCTCCAATAAAGCAATGCCTCTGATTGTATGGGCTACAGTCAGCGTAAGGATCTCTAATAACGTGATGATTAACCATGGGATCTCCAGCTCCATAGATCTACAAGAACCAATAGAGTACACACAATAACGATGTGTCAATCTAGGTAGTTTTTATTTTAGCATTAATTTTTTTATTAACTTACGCCTTGGAGATCTGAGCATGGACCACGATAGATACCCCATTCATGACCAGAGGTCTCAAGTGGCATATCGACACCTTGATTTCTAACTATATCCACCTCAATAGTAGCATCATCTCTCCCAATCACTTTTGTAATGATGACATCTCCTTGAATGCTGCTGGTATTGCTGAACTCGTATGAAGCTCTTAGCCTCTCTACACGAGCACCGTGATACTGAATGTTAGCACAGATCCATTCATTATCTCCTCGATCAATACGAAGTGAGCGTCCAACTATTGATTCAGGACCACAAAGGGTGATATGGGGATTCACAAATGTTTGTATAGGCATATCGGGTCTAAGTCCTCCATGTTGTGCAAATAGATCACCAACACCACCCTCAACACCTGGATGATTATCAAGGACTGGGCCAACTTCAGCTTCACCACATGGGTAATCGGCCAACAAGGCAAAGCGAGAAGGGTAGGTGTGGATGCGCCAAGGATAGGGATCGCTGTATTGATCAAGTCCTTGTAAGTTAACATTGATTTCTACAGGATCTCCTGGTCTCTCTTGGAAGAATTGAACATAGCCCCTTACACCACCCATATCAAATTCTGCCTGGACGTTCTTTTCGACTCCGAATCTCCCATTATAGATCCCATCGACAGCTGCATGAGCAAGTATTAAAGCATTAAATACTGCCCAATCCACCCTAGTAAACCTACACAGCTTCGAACTATATACTGAATCACAAGTTACAGACATATTAAAATCAATAATACAAACTTACCTTTAGGTCCAGTATCCGTTCTAAATGCATGCACCAGCGTTGTAGCTAGCAGCGCGACTACCAGCAGCAGCACTTGCTTCATGATGGCGACTCCTGCTAAAATTTTTTAACAAAAGCTGCAAGTTTCATGCAGCAGGTTCGCAGCAACAAGAGACCTACGATATTCTTTCAGGCTGGACTCTTTGTTAGTACAGCAGTCTATTGTTCCGTAGCGGTTTGGGGCGCCGCCGGGCCCTTTCGAATTCTTGCGTTAATAAAACTTGAAAGGGGTGGAGCTCACTCATGATGTCTACTTCCCTAGTGCGCATGCTCGCTGAAAGTGCGGGCGGGTTGACATACCAATAGTTCTGGCGCTATGTTATTCTTGCAGATATTCCTGGAGAAGTAATAGACTTGTCTCTGCTTTCTGATGATGAGCATAGCTCCAAAACATCAGTGTCAGTGGTGACAGCCCATGAAGAAAAGCAACTGGTTACTTTATTCCAACTTCCACACACAATTCTGAACGAAGGTACTACTTATCTGTATAATTATTATATTTATATATTGGCTTGTTTATTTAAAATTGTAGTGCCTCCTGAGTTATATACTGATGCCACTAAGCAATTTTCTAAGGAGTTTGTCTCTTGGCAGCAAGCTGAACTATCCGAAAATGTGTCCTCGTTTATCTTGATACCTGGAAACAATGCTCTTGCATTGTTAGAGTCAGCATTCCAACTTGCAAGATTCACTTTATCTTCTCTTGGTGAAAAGGTAGCATTATTTGTGAATTATTTCCAAATGATACAATGTCAAAATTATTTAGAATCTGGAGCCAGTGATATTCCCTGATTCAAACTACAAAGCACATAAGCTAGGTGGTGGCAAGTTCTGTCTCTCATTTCATCAAAAATGGATCACATCAATAGCTTCAGATGGTGTAATGTTGCTGAGACTTGTGGAGAGACCAGTGAGTTAATTGTTCAACGAATATAATTGGTATTGTACCAATTTCTTAGCAGCTGGCCAGTTGGTCTAGGGGCATGATTCTCGCTTAGGGTGCGAGAGGTCCCGGGTTCGACTCCCGGACTGGCCCAGTTTTTTTTCCTTTGTACAATACGATTACTATCCATAAACATTTTTTTTTCTTTAAGGAACCAACTGTTGCTTGCAATCCTCACCATTATCTAAATGATTTCCCCACAAATGTTGTCTTTACTAAAGACAGCCAGTCTATCCTAACTTCTGGGGACAATGGAACTATTACCTGTTGGAAAATGGAGTAAGTATTTTTAAATAATTATGTTTGTCATTAAACTTCACATTATTCATTGTTTCAAATTCATAGATTCTCTGATCATGGTAGTGTCAAAGGCTCAAGTGCTGCTGAATATTTACACCGTAATATGAGGAGAATGGAGTCTAAACATACCAGTGAGAATGCCATTTTGGAAAGCATGCCATCCAAAACTCAAACAGCTGCTGACCTTGAAGACAAAAACAAGAAAACATGGTTACAACTAGCCAAAGAAGAGGTAAAGTAGCATTCTTCACGGTGTAAAATGCTCAACTGTCTATTATAACCCTGGTGTAGGCTCACAGAGCTGAAGATGAAAAATATGCTGAAAACAAGGCTCAATTGAGGGAGGAGATTGGTAGCCTACGAGAAAAAGTTCTCACAATGATAGCTACTAATGAAGAACTTCCTGACATCGAAAAACTTGAGCGACATGAGTTTATCCTGGATACTGAAGAACATCACCGACTGCAAGCAGAGGAAGAACAACTGATCCAGGGAGTAAGAGATGAAGTGGAGCTGTCCAACTTGGCCATGATGTACACCCGGGAGTGTATCAAACAGGACTGTTGGGATGGCATGAAAGTCAAAGGAGTGGTTTTGAAGGTACCTTTTGGGCACTTGTTGAATAACTACTGTAATTTAACTAATATTCGCATTGGGAAATTTTCGTATGCGTCACCGTGTGCGAAAATTATACACTTGAAATGATGACCCATTAATGTGGACGCTATGTACGTACGTAAATTTAACATAGTATGGAATATTTTCAACACAAAATATCTCAAACTACTCTATGTATTATAGGCATTTCAGAGCCGTATTGAAGTCAGTAACTATCCTCTGAAGTCCCGTAGTGATGCCATGCTAAAAGAGTTGGATAGAATCAAAGTGCTAAGGAAAATCGAGCTAGCCGAAATAAAGGCAAAAAAATTTACCAGTGAACTCTCAGTAGATATTGTATTTATTTATTTTTTAACACTAGATTCGTAATGAAGTTGGTGTATCACTGAAGCAAACTCTTTCATTCAAGTTTGATGTAAGTTATCCTACAATAATGTATAATAAAATAATGGATCTCTCTTGGTTTGCATGAATCACCCAGGATCCACTTCTTGATGATGATGACTTAACTACAAAAGATAAACAGCAGATGGAGGAGGCTGAGAGCAAGGGTGATCCAGATTCCCTCTTGGGAAGTCATGGTGCTCAGTTTGGTGGAGGTTCCGATTTGCTGCTAGATCAGTTCGAACTCCATTCTCCTGTTGGAAAGAAGCATCAGATTGTTCTCTTGGAGGTAAATTATCCTGTCTGATAGTGTAACATTGCACAGTACCTTATTGTTGGTATTGTAGGATTGTGTGTATCGCATGAAAGAGACTTTCAATAAGGAATTTGATGAAGCTACTCACCAGAAGGAGACTGAAATTGCTCGGATTGCTGAGAAGAATATCCGTATAAGTAAGATCATCAACCAGCTGAAACTGGATGACAAATTGGTACAGCCAAAGTTGGATTCCTATGAGCAGCCTCAAAGATTGCTAAATGTGAATGATAGTGAGGTAACTGTTGAGAAGTATGTACCTCCTGAGGAGCAGAAAAGGCTTGAAGAGGTTGCGAAGCAAGAAGAACTGAAGAGGCTTGCTGAGATGGGAGATAATCCAAGAGAGAGAGCACTGGACATGATGATGGGTGGACGACTTGAGGCTAATGTAGAAGAGGACCTCTTCAAAGTATGCTTTTTAAATGCAGTTGTCTCATTTATGCTACATTTGGATGATTTTCTTGTTTTATAGGACTTGCCTAGACCAGATTTTATTTCAAAGGATCCCTCTGAAATGTCTGAGGATGAGATTCGACTCATGAGAGAGTTTGAAAAGAAGGAAGAAGCTTTTCTTGAAGAGAGAGAGAAGCTAAAGAAAGCACTTGAGGCAGAGCTGCGTAAACTCCAATCCACCATCACTCAAGGAATGGAGCAGTTTGATGAACGACTTCAGAGGTTGTTTGAGCTTAAGATCAAGACAGAAACAGCTATGCACCAAGAAGAGCTGAAGATCCTTCATCTCACTCGTTCACTGCTTCTGGAAAAACAGGTGACAATGAAAACAAAACAACTCAACCAGTTGCTAGAAGAGAAAAAGGTTGAAAAGGTATATAATATTATAGTGATGCATTCAATATAGCAGCTAGTCTTATTGTGTGCTCGCTTAAATTCCTATTAAAAGGTTCAACTTGGAAGCATTATATCCACAGCAAAGAGGACAGTGGATGAGTTTCGTGACCAGTATGAGCAAATGGCTGCTGAGGACAGAGAGTTGGACAAATCTTTCAAAAGAGATTTTTCTGATTGTGAACCCTTTGTTGATCAGCTCTACAAGCTCTTCAGGAAACGTCCAAAAGGGTACAGATTGAAACCAGGACCAAGTGATACTACAAGCAATCTCGTTTCTGATCCCAAATCACAAAATCCGTTTGCCCTGAGGCCATCTTCGGCAGTGAAAGGTGAGCGTGGTCAGAGGGGGGAGAGAGGTGATGTTGAGGATCCCATGCTGGAGCTGGATGACATTTCATACATGCCTGAGGGTCTGGAACCTGCAGCAAACTGGGAAAGATTTGTCCTCTACAGGCGTAGAAAGATTGACAGTGAAAAAACTGTTAGTGCTTTCTCCATTCTGTTTGACTGGATTGGAATTGCTGTTGTTTGTAATTACAGGTAAAAGCCATGGCTCTCAAACTAGCTGAAATGAATGCTTTTCTACAAAAGAGACAAACGGAAGATGAAAATCTCCAGCAAGAGATACAGGATGTGTTCAAAGAACTCAACAAGTATGTATTGAAATAAGTGTTTATATTATTATAAATGTGATTTATAATATGTACCTGCATTAAATGTATGGTTGAGCAGGCTTCAAGAAGATAAGATGGTGTTTGATTTGAATCTTGAGATTCAGTTTCTACTCAAGCAAGGACAAGTTGAAATCGACATGGCTGGGTTTGTGCCAGATTTCTCTGAAAGTGTATTGGTTCATCGTCGTGCCATTGAAGAACTCAACAGTCAGATTAAGGTGTGTAGGTTTGTGTGCTTTCTCTTCCACCCACGCACAGATCGTAACATGGTTGATGATCATTCTGGACTCGATTTTTTAGACTCTAGGTGAGAGTAAACTGCACAGCATGTTGGAGTGCAAAGACTTCAAACAAGGCATTCACATGCTAGAATGGTAAGTGTATATTTGTTTATGTTGTGTGTGTATTGTGGTTGAGTTAAGCCTTCTTTTTAGGGAGCACAAGAAATTGAAAATGGAAGCAGAAGATCTTGTTGAGAAGGCTAAAGATATCCAGATGTTGAGGGTAACCAAGGAACTTCAACAGAGACTCATGGAGGAAAATGTAGCATCCAAAGATCAACATGAGATTGAAACACTCGAGAAGACCATTGAACTGAACCAAAAAGTGAGTGTGCACTACATGTTGCATCCGCTAGATTTACCTCGACATAATACATCATTTAGATGCATCGCAAGAGTGTTCGTGAGCGTAAGAAAGCCCTAGGAAAGATCCAACAAGAAGTAGCTGATAGGCATACTCAAAACAAGGATCTAGAGAACCAAGTTCTTGAGTACCAAATATTGGTGGCTGAACGAGACATAGTTGAGAACCTTGCAGGTATGGAATGAAAAGTCTTCTTTAAGTTCAGTTTGTACCACAATCTGTTGTAACTGTATTCCATAGGGATACCTCCTTCTGAAGCCAATCGTGAGCAACGTATGCAAGACATTGTGACCAGGCGTCGTCTGGTGGAGACTGTCAAGGCTCAGGATCAACAGATTGCAGTACTGAGGAGTGAACTAGAGAGGCTTCGTATGCGCACCTTCCCTGCTCTTGTGCAGGTTGATTAGTTAACTTTCACATTATTATAGGTATTTAGAACTATGTGCTATATTGTGTGCCCTTTATCTAACACTGTTGATAAAGTTAGTCAAGTTACGACTCTTGTGCAGGTGACGTTTTCACTGCGCATGCGTAGTTAGATGCTAATGTAGGCGGAGCTAATCAAAGTCCGCCGGCAAGCTAGGTGCCTGTCTTGAACAGTACCTCTGCTTCTCGATGGATATACCTCAGAGTCCTAGCCCAGTTTACAAACGTAAGCCAACAATTCAGGCTGGATATCGCTTCAGATCGCGGCTGGGGTCTCCTTATACCGGCAGCAACGTCTCCAGACAAGAGCGAGTCTTGGCATTTTCCAGCAGATTCAACACTCAGTCTGTGCATCAGCTACACCATCCTTCTGAGGTTGGTGCGGAAGAACAACAAGAAGTGCTGGCATGTTGTCGTCCCTGTCACTTTCTGGTCGAGAACAAGTGGGTTAGACGGTTGTTTAGAGTGTGTGCAACAGTGAATTTAGTGTCACTGATAGTTTCGTCGTCATTTCAAACATGTACGAAAGAAAACAACGAGAATTGCAATGGAGTGTTTGCTCAGTATGTTGCAATAACCAGCATTGATTTTGTGCTTGCGATCATCTATACGGTTCAAACATTTGCCAGGATAAACTACGCCATATACATTCGTACAAGAAAGGTGAGTAACTATAATAAATTCAGAGTATAGTATACATTTCCTTGTATACTTCGTGATATTTTCAATTGTATAATATAAACAGACTATACTGGATCCAGCAGGAAAAATGTACCTTACTAAATACACAGGCCTCTCTAGACTGCTGATAGTAGGAAGTATAACTCTGTCACTATGGTATTCTGTTGGAATTGGGGTATGACACTATGCGGGTTAAATCATAAGAGTATATTGTCTATGGTTAAATGGTGTCTGATCCCATTGCTAAGTTTCTGGCATGCATGGACAATGTTGTGTACAATATCATTATGATTTCAATCCCTTATATGAACAATAGTATAGTGTGTGTAGAGTACTATGTAGAATCACATGCATAGAAAGAGTACTTATTTCCTTTTTCTACATGTGCCTTCACAATGTCATACACAATACAGATTTATAGAACTTACTGGGTAAAAATAAACCCTAATGATTCTGCTATACCATACTATCTATATTGGCCATTCATTCCTCGAACGATTGCCACAATTTCTGCTCTGAAATTATTTGTTCACTTTGGCAAACTACCAACCTCAGAGGTTGGTGTGCTGCTCAGGAACATAAAGTAAGATATTGTGGTACTCTTGGGAGTATACGTATTATCAAATATTTTATGTTGGACACAGATTGAAACAGTTGGTAGCTGTGATACTCTTCTACTTTATTTTCACATACATGTTTGCTTTACTTGGTGTCCACTTGATTGGAGGTCTCAACGAAAGGTGTACATACAACTCTGAAAGTGAAACTGCTAACAACACAGTGTAAGTTGATTTTTAGGACCATAGTAGCTACCACAGTGCACACACACACATGCACACACACACAGGCACACACACACACACACACACACACACACACACACACACACACACACACACACACGTTAATCTCAGCAACACCACCTATTTCAAGAACTGTTACGATGACCCCAAGATGAGATGCACAGAGTTCCCAAACGGATCTACTCCTCTCAACATCGATTTTAGGAACACTGTTTACCTTGGGCAATTCAGAACCATAGGTATATATAATTAAATTAGTCAAGTATAATTACATCAGCCTCTATTACGGTTATTGTAGTTGATGCACTGTTTGCTGTCTACGAGGCCTCAAGCTTGGAATTGTGGTACTTCATGGAGAATGCAGCAATACATGGAGCGCCACAAAACATTTTGTCTATCATCGTATTCTACACATTTCTGGTGTTTTTCTTGGTATTTTACTTGCAAGTAAGTTTGAATTCACACAATCATAAGGATAGCACTGATGTGTTATTGAACCTCTGCAGCAAAGCATCTTCTTGGTGGTCATCATAGAATCATTTGCTGATCTTCGTAGTGTTTCAGAAGATCGCCCCAACCGCAAAACACGCTCGCCTTCTGTGCTCCATTTGGGAGTCACCGAAGACCAAAAGGTCACATTGCAAGTTAAGCGAAAGTCTGCCGAAAAGTTTATAACGATCATGGACAAGTACTACGTTGGTGTGATTGAGAAGGTGTTCATCTTGCTTGTTGCTGTGGATGCAATTGCTACTGCAATAAAACACACAGGGATGTCGGATAGGCTTGCAGAAGGACTTCAATGGTGGCAGGTCTGTTGTATATCATGTGGCATGTCATACCATTGCTTTATTGTCTTGACTAATCATTGCAGCTGTCTGTGAGTATTCTTTTCGTTTTTGAAATAATTGGTCTCCTTGTTGCACATCTGCTAGCAAGACCCAACCAATTCCTTCGCTTCATTCGTGATCCCTACTACTGGTACCTCATTGTGATTGCTCTGGGGGGCCTAGTAGCAAGCTTACCTCCTCTATATCAGCCACTGATGCCAAGCAATGGACTTGCTATCTTTCAGGTATTCTTTCCATGTATGACCAGTGGTAGTGATCTGCTAATGTTTTTCTTCATAATTTTCTTTAGGCATTTCGACTTCCACGTACTCTCCATTTGTTTTCGGTACTTAAGAAGTTTTTCTTGAAGATTATTGGACGTGGTCAACGACTGTTTGTGGTTATTTTGACGGTGCTCGTGTTCTTGATTTGGTTTGCTCTGATCAGTATGCTAGTGCTTGGCTATTTGAAACCTGCTACTGAAGAATGTGAGAGCTTAGGAAATGAATTTGAAGGTTTCTTTGAGGTACATCAAACTATAGCTCTTACTTTTTGTTCAT
Source organism: Tethya wilhelma (assembly GCA_964030475.1). Taxonomy (NCBI): domain Eukaryota; kingdom Metazoa; phylum Porifera; class Demospongiae; order Tethyida; family Tethyidae; genus Tethya; species Tethya wilhelma. The sequence continues at coordinate 18,052,856 of CAXIPT010000002.1, read as the reverse complement.
TATTTATTTTCTTTATTTGTTGCATGTTTTCCTTTCATAAGTAACACAGTAGTTGTGACACACACTCATGTGTCACATGCATTTATACTCACACACATTGCTACTATAATATTATAGGCTCTTCAATCAATCTTTCAAATAATGTTGATAGAAGGATGGTCAAGCCTTTCAAGTGATGCTATATGTCGTCGTGATCATACCTGGTGGTTGATAAACCTCTACTTCATACTAATACACCTATTTGTCTCTTTCATCTTGATCAATTTTTTCACGGCAGTCATCCTAGATAACTTAGATTACGATGAAGAAAAAAAGCAAGCAAAGCTAGAAAAGGAACTAAACACAAGAAAAGTCACTAAAGTTCCTTGGCATCTCAAGATCTTCAAGCTATTTAGACCGAACCAGATTCAAATTCCAAGGATCACTGCAGTTGATGGTCCTAATCTGACTGAAGCTGAAGTTCGTAACTTTTACGATGTCGTGGAACACAATGATTTTCCTCTGAGTGGTGGAAGCACTCCTCTTCCAGCAGAAGGAAATAAACAGTTGCCAACACTTGACTTGTTGAATGTCGACTCTTCTGTAGACTTTCCCAATGGAACACAAGCAAAACACCTGAGCATTCAAAACATTTTGAGTCATATCAATAACCTTCGTCAGTACAGAAAAGATGCCTCGGTTGCTGAGACTAGTAAGAGTGGACTGGCACTGTTTGGGAGGGGAAGGAGACCAAATGAAACCAGAAGGTATGATAGGTACCATGCACATGCAGACTGAGTGTAGTGAGTGTTGTTTCTCTATACTGTAAAGTTTTGTCCAGAGTGAGTATGATGAGTACAGGGAGAAGTATCGCCTGTTTGATAGTGCCCTGTTCTGTATGCCTCCTGAGCACAAGTTGCGTCGACTCTGTCACACAATCCTAACCTACCAGTGTGCCTCTCCCAAGGTGCGGCCTTCAATAGATTTTGACAGCTCTCACAAACTACACTCTATCTACAAATGCCTAATACTGCCCCTGGAGTGGCTGCTGTTTATACTACGGTTGGTTTAGTAAAGGCTAGAATGTTTTTTATGACTTTACAGTTTTTCTTCCTTTTATTGCAGTTATATTGTGAGTCTAGTTCCATACTTCACATGGGTGATGGTCATCATTACCTTGTTCACATTGAGTTTCCAATTTGAAGAAAGTTTAACAGGATATACGACACAACTTTCTCGAAACCCTTTCTACTACTGGCCAGTGGATCTGCTCTTCATTGTTGCTACTCTCACTGAGCTCATCTTGAAGGTTAGCAATACATACAGACTCAATTTCATTATATATATATATATGTACTTCGGTTGGAGAG
>CAXIPT010000002.1:17975970-18051474 GCA_964030475.1 Tethya wilhelma | reverse complement strand
TGTGTGTGTGTGTGTGTGTGTGTGTGTGTGTGTGTGTGTGTGTGTGTGTACAATGCATAGTGTTTTACTTGGACATTTTTTCTTTCATATTCTCTATAGGAGGAAATTCTTTCTTTTGCAAGATAAGATGTTTACTATACAATGTGTTCATCCACAGCAAGTATGCATACTTTTCTGCTTTTGTTATATTTCTCCACTCAGTGACCCTCTGTTTACCTGTAAGTATACCTCAGTGCACACTCACATGTACCCTCAACATCATCATACTTTTATACCCATACAGTGGAAGAATACCCCGATCCAGCTGCAACTTTCCACCACAGTGTTGATTTACTTATTCTTGTTTTTTTCTGTTCTCTATATCATTGAGGTACTGATCATTAGTAGCAGTATTATGCAATAACTTCTTAATTGTTTTCATTTTCTTTACAGCTCTTTCTCAAATTGGTAGCATTCGGTAGACACTATTTTCGGAGCTGGAGAAATCTGATTGATTTTTTCCTTGCTCTCTTCAGTGTCTGCTCCATTGTCCAAGTGACTGTCTACCAGATTGATGCAATGCTTGTTGTGAGTCATACAATTTAATCCACATTAATGGTCTTCCCACTCTTAATGATCTGGGTTTTTGTTGTTTTTTGTAATTCCCTCTATATTGTAGCACTCTCCCTCAGAGCTCGCATTGGTTCTAGTTCTACTCAAACTGTTTACTGTCATGACAAAATTTGTAAGCTCAATTTAAACCAGGCTAACCTACTCACGTTCATGCTGCCATGAATGGATGTATAATTATGTAACTTAATTTTTTATTCAGGGGACACTACGAAACCTCCTCATTACAGTGGGTCTCACTGTGGTCAAAAGTGCCTCTCTCGTTGGGTTTCTCATGTCCATCATCCTCACCTATTCCTTTGTGGGCAATCTCTACTTTCAACGTGTCCAAGTTGGAGAGGGAACAGACCACGGAACAATGAACTTTGATGGGATAACATCATCGTTGCTCCTCACCGTGAGAGTACTCACTGGTGAAGACTGGTACACAATCTTCTTTGATACTATGGTGAGATTTTGATGTTACGTTTTATTGTCAAAAATAAACAGCATCTTACACAACAACACATATTATTATAGCATTGGTTTGTACACATGTATATACAGGTTAGTGAGCCATACTGCTCAATTGAGGCCGGCACCTGTGGTCATCCTGTAGTCGCTATCATTTGGTTTGTGTCTTACTACTTTTTTGTGACGTTCATCTTCATCAATGTCGTTATTGGTGAGTGGATTCACTGACTATAGTTAGATCATGCAACTGTGATCACTGGACCATTATTTATCCCACAGCTGTCCTGCTTGAAAACTTCTCCATCTTTTACAACGAGGATGACACTGCATTGAGTAACACGGTTGTACAAAATTTTAGACAAAATTGGCTTCACTTTGACAAAAATGCTTCAGTAAGTTTATCCCAGTTTTCACATGAGGATCAAATGCATAAAAGTGCATCCATTTGCAGGGAGTGATACCACGAAAACATATCAAGCTATTTTTCCGAATGCTTAAGCCCAAGCAGCTCTTCACCTGCAGCCAGTCTGAAGGTGGTGCAACACTCAAGGCAAGTACTTCACAAGTTGATGATACTATTGCATTAGTTGACTGTACAATATTTACAAGTAGGAGAGGAGAGAGTACAGTCTGGTATCAGATCCACTCATCCTGAGAGAGATAGAGAAGGAGCTCCATCAAGAGTTAAAAGGACACGATCAAGAGAAACCAAAAGCCCAACTCCAGCGACAAACCAGTGAACAACTTCAAGTCAGTGAAGATAGCAGAGAGAAGTACACTTTCAGAGGTGTTTTGAAGTATGTAATTAGATACGCTCTAATAATAACAATAATATGGTCATTGAATTGAGTACTGTCTGTGTCATTTTCTCACCAGAACTTTGGCTTACAGAGCAGAGGACATCTCCAAGCGACTGATACCCCATGAGCTTCACAGTCGTCAGGAGCTGGAGGAACAAGTGCAGCTTGATGTGAGATCGCTACACTACATATACCTCTATAGTATTGCTCCAGCCATTCATTGCCTGTATTTGCCACAAATACACACAATAATGTCATGATTTGACAGGTTGCTGAGGAGTGCATCTTGAAGTGGATAAAAACATTTGTAAGACCAGTTATCAGTGCAGAACTTCGACGAACAAGGAGGATAACGGTAAGACATTCGATGTATGGAGGCAGTGAGCCAGTCTCTCTATTGTTTGCTGTAGGAAGCACACCCAGTGCCAAAGATTCTACTAAGGGAATCATCAGGTATTCTGCACCTTGAACTGCTTCTACCATGGATGATATTATTATACTCTGATCATTATTGATGATTATAATTCTCATGGCAAGTTTGTGACACTAAATTTAATCTCTGTGTATAGTTCTTTGGGATTCTACCCTCAACTTTTCAACTTCTCCTCTGGTAAGGAAAGGCTCCTTGACTCCATGTGCTGAAGAGGATGAAACTAGCTTACGGATCGGTAATGTGAGTCCCATAAGAGAACTGGAAGCTAGTTTAGGAGATGAAACCGACCAGGACCCTGTGCAGTATGAAGGTGAAAGTCCAACATTGGCAAGATCCTTTGCAAAACTGGCCAGGACTCAGTTTGAGCATGGCTTCAAGGAGGACGAAGAAAGAGAGTGTAAGGAATGGTTCCAAATGCAGAACGAGTGGCTGAGCAATGTTGAGGAGAACAGTGAGTACTTTGATGACTATCTGTAGACTTAATTCACAAGTTGTACATTTGTGGATGACCCCCCTGTGCACCTTAACTTGATTTACCAGTATTTTAATACCCGCCCGTGCACACACTGAGTTAGTAAGGTAATAAAATTATGCTACATTGAACATGAATGTATTGTGATCGGTACAAAAATAATAAATAAACAAAAATTAATGCTTCAACTACAGAGTTTGTATGTTTGTTTGTTTGTTTGTTATACATAAAAACAAAACAGAGTGGCCTGATGCCTGAAAAGAATCATGTACATACATTGATTGACATTTCCAACACAGTTGTAATTGTGAGGTGGCAACAATGCAATAAAAGTGATCTAAAGGTAGTCATCAAAATAGTTGTCGGGATCATTCTCCACATTGTCCATCCATTCCTTTTGCATCTTAAACCAATCGTGCCACTTCTCCTCAGTCCCTTGCTTGAAATGAACCAGCGGTGCCTTCTCCAGACGAGCAAACGACTTGGCTAGTGCTGGGTTTGTTGTTTCATCTGTCAGGTCGTCCAATTCTAGATCCTCGTCCGATTTCACTTCTGAAGGCTGAGAGCGAAGGTAGCCTCGCGATAGACTCACGAGAGGTAGGTTAGTGACATCGCTTTCATCCTCAGTATCAGCTGCAGAGAGAGGCAAGTCTTCAGAGTGAGTGTCCTCTGTGCCTTCTATCTCAGGAGTGTCCCATAGCACTGTGTGTGTGTGTGTGTGTGTGTGTGTGTGTGTGTGTGTGTGTGTGTGTGTGTGTGTGTGTGTGTGTGTGTGTGTGTGTGTGTGTGTGTNNNNGTGTAAGTCACGTGTGTGTAAACTAAAACTAAAAATAATAAAACTTGATATATATTTTTTTGCGCGTTTTATTTATTACTAGCTAGCCTTTTTTTTGATTTTTGTGCTAGTACTCTCCCTCGAGGAGGCAAGAAAGAAAGAAGAAGAAGAAGAAGTGTGTGTTTGTGTATGTGTGTGTGTGTGTGTGTGTGTGTGTGTGTGTGTGTGTGTGTGTGTGTGTGTGTGTGTGTGAGAGTCACGTGTGTGTATACTTCAGTTTGGACTAAACACCCACACTCACAATCGTACCTGGTCTTTCTTTTCTGAAACCTGAGGAGGCTTGATAGATAGTGGGTCTTCTTCGTTTCTCTTGTTTCTTTATCACGGGATCCACAAAACGTTGCATCCACTTCAGTATACAGTCCTCAGCAATCTGCACAGGAGAGTGAAGGAGAATTCACTCATGCACTGGAGGAGCTGGCAACAAGAATGGTGTGGAGTCACTCACATCAAACTGTACACTCTTCTCTAATTCCTCCCTGGTGTAAAGTTCGTGTGGCACCAACCGCTTGGAGATATTCTCTGCTCTGTAGGCCACCACTCTGAGGAGAGAAAAGAAACACAATCATAATGTAGTCCCAACTATAATAATTATATAATGTTGATCTATCAACCCAGCCAGTTCTATGTGGGCAAGTAGGCAGATCTTCTTACTTGAGAACGTTCTGGAAAGAGTGATTCTCCCTGCCAACTTCTTCACCCAGCTGCTGTCTTTGCACCAAAGACTGGTCTGGCTTTACAGCTTGTTGCTTTGGGTCTCTTTGGAGCTCCTCGGCCATTTCTCTCAGGAGCAGAGGATCAGAGAGTATGTCACAAGTCTGTCTCACCTGCACACCACAAGAAAAGAAGGTAGTGCTGTGAATTAAGAGAACTACAATATATACTGTATGTGCACTAACCAACCTTAATGCCATTCTCATTTATTTGGTAGGTATGAAACTGTTGGAGTTTGAGCATTCGTAAAAATAACTTGATCTTGTTGCTATGGATGAAGCCCTGGAGGATCAGAGGAATAACTATGTAAGTGAGCTCATTTGTTATACCAACAAAGGCTTACTTTAGCATCTTTGTCAAAGAACAGCCAATTCTGCTTGAAATCTTTCACTACAGCGTGACTCAGCTCAGTGTCATCCTCATTGTAGAAAATGGAGAAGTTTTCAAGAAGGACAGCTACCAATGAAAAGGGTTTGATCCATACAATAACATTTAGTCATTTGGGCTATATGTACACACATGTACCTATGCTTACCAATGACCACATTCAAGAGAATGAAGGTGACAATGAAGTAGTAGGAGATGAAGGAAAGCGACGCCACCACAAAGTTCCCACAGTTGCCAAGCTCCTTTGAACAGTATGGCTCGTCGACCATTGCATCCCAGAGCAGGTGGTGCCAGTCTTCGCCGGTTACAATGCGGACAAACATAGTCGAAGAAGTGAACACACCGTTGAAGTTCACTAGAGCATAGTTGACAGCTTGGCCAGAGCGAAGGGTGTCGAAGAACACTGTGGAGACCAAGGAGTAGGTGACGATGATTATGATGAGGACACCAATGAGAGAGAGCCCTCTGTAGATGGTCTGGCCAACAGTGATGAGAAGGTTTTGCATTGAACTCTGAAAAAGGTACGCATGTAGAGGCTCATAAAATGATGATGTATACACAAACAATAACAGAATATACAGATTCCATGTTTGCTATTGTCCCCTATTGTGTCATGCAACACAGTTCAGTTACAGGAAAGATGGGGGTGTGGTTTTTCTTACATATCTCATGAGAACAGTGAAAAGCTTCAACAAAGACAGCACCAGTGCCACATCAGCTACTTTAGAGAGTGGCTGCAAAGGAAAGAGAGACAAAGAGAAGAGAAGGTGAGTCTGCTAGTATACAATGTTATGAACACATGCATGAGGGAAAATTCGATACATTCATTATACTTACAACAAGTGAGTTATTGACAAGGTAGAGAACTGCACAGACGATGTAGCTGAAGGCCAAAAGAGCAACCAAAAAGTCAAACACATTCCGCCAACTTTGAAAATACTTCAACACTCCAAAAGCAGCCAGCTTCAGTAACAGCTATATAACACCACATGTAGATGAATCAAACTTGACTAAACATGTAATATATAGCCAGTTATTGGCTTACCTCAATGATATAGAAAGCAGAAAAGGCTATAAAAATACTCAACAATACTTTGGCTGGAATGTGTAACTCATCCTTCTCTATCCACTACAAACAAAAAGAGATGAAACATAAACCTGGCTCATAAACTTAAGTCACAATTAAGAGACTCTCTCTTTATCTAGTACCACTCACTGGTACAAAGAGTATGCCAGAGTTGACAATGATCACAACTGTAAGGATGTGACGGTAGATACTACTGACAAACACATTGTAAAGAAACAGCCGTAGCTTGTTTTTACCTACAGTCAAGAAAACAACAAGTTCATGTAGTGTGATACCATGGTGTGCATTATATGGGAAAGGGGCTCAGTCGAGCAAACGTACGAGGTGGTGGAGGAAGTTTGATGGGTCTAGTGAGAGAGATCCTCTGTACCAAGTCCGTCCACCTCTTCTGGGAGACAGTGAGGAGAGCCGAGTGGTCCGGCTTGTGCTCGTTGAAGTTGTTTACGACAATGCCAACGAACAACTGCAGCCCGATGTTGACACCGAAGAAGATGAAGGTATGGATGTAGATGTTCATGTACTGTATGCATAGAATGGAAATTAGTTGTACACAGTTAATGTACAATATCAATAGGGTCTACCATATACCGTATAGCGGGAAATTTTTGTATGGTGGAAATTTTCGTATATTTTGTATGTGTTTCAAATATACGAAAATTAAAACTGCGAAAATTTAACATCCGCATTTACTTTATATGAGAGCGCACCGCCTATACGAAATTTAAAACTATGAAAATTTCTTCTGGCACGTTTATACGAAATTTTGCACCAACGAAAATTTCCCGCTATACGGTATACAGTGCTTGTGCAGGTACAAGTGCAGTGAGTGTACAAGCTATATAGCCTTGAAAAGATGTTCTACTCACCAAGGCAAGCCAGTTGATGGATGTCTCGTGACTAATGGAGCCAAACATATCTCTAATGTCCAACCATCCTTCCAACGTGAGCACCTCAAACAGAGTCAACAGAGCAAAACCAATGTTCTTGAAGCTGAAGTCCCGTCGTCGATCATACCTACATGAGTATATATGTATATATTATACGTGTGTGCAATGAATAAACTGTGAAAAATGGATGAAAAACCTACCATACTCTGGGTACTTGAATTAAGAAATCTTGGCCTTCGGTTGGCAGGAGTTCGTTTGGTGAGACCTCGATGTTGATGAAGAAATGTCCAACACAATCCTGCTCACTGAGCTTGTTAGGATCGTTACAAAATGCCTCTTTGCTTCCTTCTCCAGCAAAGAGCTGCACTCCGAGGCTAGCAAAGAGAAACATGAAGAAGAAGAGAAGAACGGCTCCGAGGACAATGTTTCTCCAGCCGAGTATGACATCGTAGAGAACCCTCCTCATGCTGGGGATGAGACTGATGAGTCTGAGTGGTCTCAGGACTCTGAAGAACAACAGGGCACTGCTCGAAGGGAAAACAGATAAGGTAGATAAAAGATGCTTGCAAAGGATGATAAAAAATAAAACAAAAATAGAGTTGGCTACAAACGACATACTGTATCCACCAAGTGGCGTTTCCAAGAGTGATGATGAAATTGGAAGAGGTTCCACAAGAGTTCAAATAGACGACCATGACAGTGAATGTGGCCAAGACAATGAGCCAATCCAGCACATCCCAGACACTAGCAATGGCAGCATTGGGATTGAAGAACAGACCATTAGCAAGAATCTGAAGCAGGAGTGCATTAGAGTATGTTCATGAGTGGAGGTGTGCTTTAAAAAGGATGTTAACTACCAATGATAGTGCATGCACATACTGTAATATGGCATGCAAGTCACCTTGAGAATCAACTCTGTCAAAGTGAAGATGACAAACAACAGGTCAAGCCACCAGATGTAGGTCACATTCGGCTTGCTGTTTGCCTCAATGATAAACTCGTAAATTAGGACAGAAACGCTGGCAAGAGTTATGATGACCATGAACCACCCAAAGTAGGGAAGACGACTCACAATGTAGCTGTAGAGATCAACAAAGAATTGACAAACACACAGGTATAGTGCACATCTTGTAAGAAATGAGAGCCCAGCTCAGGCTGAGTTTCACTAACCGAAACACGTATGATAATCGCTTCCCAAGTTGAGCTAGTGTCAATGCTTTCCTTGAGAATAAGCTACCTTCAGGAGAGGCACACTGGTAGGTTAGGATTGTGTGACAGAGTCGACGCAACTTGTGCTCAGGAGGCATACAGAACAGGGCACTATCAAACAGGCGATACTTCTCTCTGTACTCATCATACTCACTCTGGACCAACCTGCATTGCAAGACAACAGAATGGCATATTTAAACAACAGTAAACAACTCTCCACCGATCAAGAAAAAAAACAATAACAACAATAACAACAACAACAACATTTTCCATTAAATATACACTATAGCTTACAATGACGATTCTCCTTGACCACTTCCCACCCCACCCCAATAGTCAAATGCAGGTCTAGCTGCTCTGGAAGTCTCCTGGACACGGTTCACGCTCTCCTTCTCGCGGCTGTACTGGCGAAATGCCTTCACGTAGCTCAGAATGCCCTGGATACCGATGTACTTCCCTTCATGTGATTGGATCCTGCTTGAGACAGACTTGTCCTCTGTCAAGAGCTCAAGATTTGAGAGCTCGGAAGTCCGCCTTTGGAAGTAAGAATCGTTCCCAGTTGGGAGCTGTTCCGGTATGTAGGTCGTAGGAAAGTCAGTGTTTTCAGCAATGTTGTAGAAATTTCTGACATCCGTTTCTGTCAGATTTGGAACATCCACTGATGAAAGCTTTGGGACTGGAATCCTCTTTGGGCCAGACAGCTTGAACACCTTGAGATGACGAGGAACCCTTTCGATTTTTCTGGTATTGAGCTCCTTCTCAAGTTTCTTTGTCTTCGTCTCTTCATCGTCATCGAGGTTATCGAGGATGACAGCCACAAAGAAGTTGAGGAGGATGAGCGAGGCACAGAGGTGGAGCAAGATGAAGTAGAAATTAATGACGATCCAGGAAAATCCATCGCGGCGACACATAATCTCGCTGGTGAGCTGCGACCAGCCTTCCTGCATCACAAGCTGGAACATGGACTGAAGAGCCTGAACACAAATCGAAGAGAAATACATTCAGATTGTCAATAATTGTTGTTTGCAAATAATTATGAAAGAAGGATTCATTCTTTTTGTAAGCTCACGTGAATGACATCTCTGAACTGGTCTGAATCAACTCTGCCACACCCTTCAACTGGCTCGAGGTAGCCAAAGAATTGCATACTGACGATGGCAAACCATCCCATGAAGACAAGCACAATGAGAATGACCACCAGCAACTTGACACCGTTTCCAATGATCTTCAAAAAGAACCTCTTCACTGAAGGCACAAGTCTGAGAACTCGAAAGAGTCTTAGAGCCTAAGAGTGGTTAGGAATTGAGAATAAAAAGGGTTATTTCAACAAACTAATGTCAAGTAATTAGCTATGAAAAGTATGAACAACTTTTTTTTTCTAAATTGCCAACTTACTTGAAAAACGGCAAGGATGTTTTCTGGAGCAAAATCTCCGGCTTCATAGAATGGCCAGATGGCTACCAGCCCACCAATGGCCAGTACAACGAGATACCAGTAGTATGGTGTACGTATAAAGGGACGCACTTGGTTGGGACTGGTGAACAGGTGAACCACAAACAGACCAGCTATCTCAAGGACAAACAGTACACTTACAAATATCTAAGAACCAATGGGGAAATATAAAAAAAACAAAACAAAAAAAACAACAACAGTGAAGGTAAAGTGATTTTTTTTTGAGAGAGAGAGAGAGAAATTGTCACAATGTATGTACCTGCCAGTATCGTATCACATGAGACCACACAGGGGGCATTCCAGTGTGCTTGGATGAGACCACAATGGCGTCTATCACTACGAATACAATGAACACTTTCTCGATCACTTGAAAATAGTATTTGTCCAGTCGTTCACGAAAGTTAGCAGACGATTCTTGGTTCTTGAGCATCTTGAAGCGGAGTTTCTCCTTGTCATCAGCCGATCCTGGCTGTTCGTAGAGCACAATGACAGGTTTGTCTTTGTTTTCTGAAGAAGATTCACTGGATATGGAATCACTTCGAAGATCAGCAAATGACTCAATTATCACCACCAAGAAGATACTTTGCTGTTAGTGTAGAGAGAGAAAGGACAAGGGATTATGTTTCAGATGATGATACACCATAACACACATACCTCCATGCTCCCATGTATAAAATACATATACATTAGTGCACTTATATACATTCCACCACACACACACACACACACACACACACACACACACACACACACACACACACACACACACGCACACACACACACATGCACACGCACACACACACACGCACACACACACACACACACACACACACATACAGCACAAAGAGAGTACATACCTGTACAAAGAACACGAGAAAGAAAACAAGAGTGATCCAAAAGATCCAAATAAGAAACAGATCTCGTGGTGCACCACCAATGTCTGCATTCTCCAAGAAAAACCACAACTCTAAGCTAGATGCTTCGTAGACAGCATAAATGGAATCCACTGAAGTAAGGAGGAAAAAAAGGAATCAATCGCTGCAAGTAAAGGTTATTATAGAAGGATACTTACAGATAGTTCTGAATTGTCCCAAGTAGACGGTGTTTCTGAAGTCAATGTTCAGTGGTGAGGACTCTGTTGGAAACTCTCTGCACTCCATGTTGGGATCTCCATAGCAGTTTTTGGAGTCCGAGTCAGAATTGTTTATAGTACAGTGGGTGAGAGGAATAGAGAGCAGAGTCCTTAAGAGAGAGAGAGAGAGAGAGAGAGAGAGAGAGAGAGAGAGAGAGAGATGAATGTGTGTGTTAGCATGAGTTCCTAATATCTGCTCACGTGTCTGATGTTCCATTGTCATAAGTATAGGTACACCTCTCACTGATCCCTCCAATCCACTGGACACCCACAAGGGCAAAAATGTAGATGAAAAACATGTAGAACAGGATCACTATTCCAAGCTGCTTCCATCTGTAAGTATTTGTATACATATATAATTATAATTATACAAACAAAATACGGAATAACTAGAAACTTAGAAAGTGTTAGTAAACTTGGATCAGGACAAATATCTAAGATTCTTAACCATATGTGTTTTCAATACCCAACTAGTTTTCACTACTGTTTGAAGTGAGCCTTACTTGATTCTTCCCAAGAGCCCACCAAGAGCTGTAGCAGAAGGAAGCTTGAGATGGACAAAGAGCTTCATTGCTGTAATGGTTACGAGACTTCTGAAGGCAAAAGGTAAGTAGTAGGCCCAGAACAACGGGTTGTCATACAACTTAATACTCCTGTACATCTGTGTGCGAAGGAGAGGGAAATAGCTTGCCTTGCACGTTGACATCCTTTTCACATATCAAGGTATATGTACTTACACCAATGGCAAATGAGTACCACAGACACAGTGTGATGAGGGAAAGCATGAAGAGTCTGAAAGGATGTGAATAGCTTTTTAGATCCTTCTTGGGTGTACCATCAGACTCAAACCGAACAGCTGCTTGAGGCTAAGGATCCAGACATGTGTGCGTGTGTGCATGAAAGAGATAAATCACCGTAGTACTAGCTCAACTCTCCACAAAAGAGATGACAGTCTGGCTAGTGAGACTAGCTACTACATATGTTATGTATTCAGAAAGGTCATAGTCACAAATGTTATTTCTGTGTATAAATGAATCAAGCTTACATTTTTTCTGAGGTAGATGCTATACTCTATCCTAAGTATTGTCTGGAAGGTGTAGAGCACAGCAAGAATGAAGTCGACGCATGCGATGATTATGAACTGGATGCGCACACCAATACAATCATCATCTTCACTATCTCCTGTACAGAATTTTAGTGGCGAAGCAAATATCAGTGAAATTAGGTTGATGACTGCCAGCACCCTGAAGAATCTTCTAGCCCATCTTCGTTCTATCAAGTAGTGAAAGGGCGAGCAGCCGGTGTATCCCGCTCTTGTGCCCACGTCTTCATCATCTTTTGTGTCAGTCTGTGTCAGTATGTCCTCACCCTCATGCTGGTCGGGATGGTAGACTGATGTCTGTGTGTCGAACGTCACTGATCCTCTTCTTGGTGAAACACTGCCACCAACTGACGCTGCTGGCGTGGGACGATGGCTTCTCAGAGCCCTGGTTCTCTTCAGAGATGGACTGGAAGAAGTAGCCATCTTCTTACAAACAAAAGTGTATAGTAAGCTTTGAGTACTTCCAAAAAGTGAAGTGGGCGGGGTCGTAATTTACGTTGTGCTCCACCCACATGCACATTGACCTATGAACTCCAAATGGATCAGCTGAGCAGTGAACCAGTGAACCAGTGCCACAGCGCAGCCTAATTCACTGATGAAAGAGGCTCCAAACAATGGCATCTATAAGCGGAGAGGCCAGGCAGTCTTCTCAGATGGTTGTGGTAAGATCAGTAGACGGTGAAGACCATCTGAACTTAATTTTCGAGTTCAAAGGAAAGTCACATGTTCTCTTGAGACAAAAGGACGAGTGTTTAGGGAAGACACTGAAGAGACTAGTTATTACTGCAAGCAAACCAGAGAAGGTTAAGAAGAGCATGAGAAAACAANTGTGTGTGTGTGTGTGTATGTGTGTGTGTGTGTGTGTGTGTGTGTGTGTGTGATTAGTGTCTTGTGTGGAAGCTAGGTAGTGTGATTAATGGTTCTCACTTCGTCCCAAGAACAGTTGGATCACAACTGGGCTTTGAGAAATGATGGTTGCTTCAATTTTCAAATGCAATGCAATATCCTACATAGAAAATCATAAGTGTACTACTATGAACACACTTTGAGTATGTGAGTAACATACTGAATTAGGAGTGACAGTAAAGAATCCACTCTGCTGACGATCCTGGTCCACACTGAATGTGTAGATGAACCCAACCGCCAAATCAACTATAAATCAAACAAAGGAATGCAACAGTAACGACAACGTCATATCTCAATCTTGTAAGCACAAAATGTGGAATTTTGCCACAATCTATAATAATACCGTAGCAGAAGTTGTTGGCATCTCCAGTGTAGCTCTGAGCGCCATCACAGAACTGACACCTGTCACCAGTCACTCCCAGAGAGAGGCAGGTACACGTCCCATCAGTGGTGTTACACACAGGGTTGTACCCATTGCAGTCACACTCTGGAGGGAGAGAGAGACAATGGAACGACAAAAACTAGAAAAATCCTAGCTATGCAAGTATTCTACGTAGTTCCTCTCACGTACCAGTGCAGTTGCCTCCATTAAGAGCATTGCCAAAGAATCCCAGAGTGCACTCCTCACACATCAAACCAGTCGTGTTGTCCTGACAGAATTCACAAGTGGAGGTATCATTGACGCACATGCTGTGTCCATTACACTGACAAACTGTGATTGAGGTAGTCAACAGCAATTGTGATCAATAAGGCACGTCGCCATCAATTCCATTAGCAGTATGTATGTACACAAGCAGCATACAAATATAGACACGACAATTAGCATAACATAATTGAGTGCAGTGTCATTCAACATGTCTCACCGGGACACTGGTCAAAGAACCACTCTTCACTCTCCTCTTCCAGACTGGCCGCCTGACAAGACCCGGCCTCTCTTGGGCCACCAAACCCTCCTTGCTCACACCTGCCGAGGCCGGTATTGGAAGGATCGTTGCACCATCCACAGACAGAGTCTCCTTGACAGGAGTCACACGTCTGATGGCGGCTGCACTCCCCAGGACAGGTTCTGGACGAGACCCGATTGACCCACCCGAGGCACTGCCCATAGATGTAGGTGAGTGGGTAGAATCCTGAGTGTTCGTTGGGCACACAGTGGTTGAGGGAAGGGCACCAGAAACACGATCTGTCGAAGCAATCTTCACAGGCAGAGATGGAAAAGCAGGAGGTACGGGAGCATGTGTTGTCTTCATCAGTGAGATTGAGAGCTAAAGGAAAGAGAGTGAATGAGGGTGTACAGTAGTTGAAATAGGACTAGCAACACTCTATTAGAGTCTAAATATACATTACCTGTACACAGCAGTCTAATGGTACAAATAGGGGGGTACTTTGAAAACTAAATCCAGTTCAGATTTGGAGAATTTGCCTAATGATAACAAAACCACTTCAACTCACCAATGAAATCTGTTTCAGTGAGACAGGTGTTATTTCTGTTGCTCCACTTGCAGTCGTGAGCCAGACAAGCCTCGCAGCGATCATAGCGGCGGCACTGACTCCTTGGGGACTCTGGAGGGGAGCACTCATCACTGGTGGCATTCACAGAGCTGGGACGTGTACACAATCGGAAGGTAGCATTCCAAAGACATCCAGATTGAGCAGAGCATTCGGAGCACTCTCGGAAAGATAAACAAGAATCTACAAACACACACACATAAACAAGTCCATGTAAACTTCATAAGACATAATATCCAAAACACACATACTTGACAGTCAGACTACAGTACATCTACTCATAGTGAGGGATTATGCCTTACCAATTTCACACTGGTAGGTGGAATCCCTCACTCTTTCCTCCCCCAGCTCCCCGGCCACGACACACTGTCCCTCGACACTGGACCACACACAGAGCTGAGAGCCATTAAAGCACTCTCCCTCGTCGAGGTACCGACTACAATTGCCGACATTGAGTGTGAGCATGTCGTGGTGAAATGTACCAAGGAACCCCCCGTACACCAACATGGTGGTGTTGTCAGGCTGGAGGACCGTGGAGTGACCGTATCTGCTCGAGTTGGTGGGCAGCCCGGGGAACTCGACCACCTCCCAAGAGTTGCAGAGGGTGTTGTAGATGTGGAGGTCACTGGTGAAACAGTCGCGAGGGTTGGCACCGTGACCTTCACAGCCACCAAAGGTGAGCAGGAGAGGACCGATGAGAATGGAGGAATGAAGGTAGCGGGGGGAACCACTGGATGGAGAGAAATGGAGAGGATAGGTTCATTAGTCAAGAATTTACACACACACCCACACCCACACACACCCACACACCCACACCCACATTCAAATTATATACTACATGTATGTATACTCAGCACACAAGCAGTGTCTCACCTAAATCCAAGAAAACTCCACGTGTAAGTGAGTGGATTGTAGACCAGCAACTGAGAGGAGATGGCAGCACTTGATTTTGTGCGCTCCACATAGCCTCCATAGACATAGATGAGTCCATCCATCTCATTGTAGACACTGGAGTGGCCCATTCTACCAGTCACACCAATACCATACTGATCAGGGGCAGACCAAGTCTGGGACTCTGCATGTGAGATAGAATGAAAGTGGGCAGTGAAAATGGCTTGTTCTGTCACTCTACGATGTTCACTGGCCACCACATACAGTAGAATATAGATGTCAACACTTTACACTACTCTCTCTGACAAGCAGTTCAGTCTCCACTTCCAACAAACACCCATTAACCCTGACTCTACATATCACCTCAGAGACACTCACCTAGATCGTACTCCTGAACGTAAGAGACAAAGCTGTCTTCAGAACTGGAGAGGCCAAACAGCACCACCATCTTCCTGCCCACCAGGTGGGCACTGTGACTGCGGACTGCAACTGGTAGGATCATCTCGTCTGTTTCCTGATTGGTTATCTCCATGGCAACCACTCCATCGCTGGGATGATCAGAAACGGTGGAATTATCGTCGCTAGTGTTGCTAGGCAATGGGGGAGGGGGAGGTGGCGGGAGTGTGTCGTCAAACAGCGGTGTCCAGACCATCGTGTCGAGATCCAGCGCCCACAGCTCACTGGTGATCTCTTCAGAGGGGATCTTGGCACCACCAAACACGTACATCGTGTTCTAAAGGGAGAGAAGAACCATCACACCACTAGTGATGAGAACGCCAAGAGCTTCAAGCTACCATATAGCTCTAAATTTTTGTGGCACAATATTTTTGTGAATTTTATGATTGGACTGTATATCATGAATATTTTCTCCGTGGAAATTTAGAAAACAAAACAAAAAAAAACTTTTCGCAAACTTTTTGTATCAAGAAAATTTGGAGCTATACGGACTTCATATTAACAATATACGTCATGACCACTCACATTGTAAATGATGGAGGTGTGACCGTATCTCGGTTGGGGCTGTCTCTCTCGAGTCACAGTCTCGTTGCCATCAACGGTGACATTTTCGAGAGAAGGGGTTGTGATCAGCGTCTCCCACGACCAAGATGCAAAGTGGTACCTCAATAGTTCGACCGGCGAATTCACGGGCTCTCCCTCTCCACTTCCCTTGGCAAACGTATCCCCGGCACTACTACTAGAGTAGGTGTCCTCCTCTTCCTCATCTCTGGCGTAGTGACTCTCAAAGGGAAACTGGTAGCCACCGTAGACCAGCATGTAGTCAGAGTGTGGACCCCATAGGACAGCCGAGTGAGAGGCTCTGGCCAACAGGGAGAGGGAGGAGGTATTGGAGGGGAGCTGTGAGTAGACGAGCCTCTCCCAGTGGGTGGAGGAGAGGTCAATGGAGCAGTCGTCACCTGAGCAATTGTGGAATGGAGGCCATAATCACTGGAGGCATTAGAATGCTTCACTAGTGAATGTGTACACATGCATTATGCACAACACAAGTTAAGTATAGACTTCAATAACACTGTGCACAGTTGACTTAATGCACACACACACATGTTTAACCAAATTGGGATGCACGTGATTGTTCATTTAGAGGATGGGATATTGTTATTTCAATATAACACACCACTACATCTATAAATGGAAGCTAATGTGCTGTTCATACTGTACAGTGGCTTTCTCCAGTGCATTGATGTTCAATACCACTCCCCCCACTCATATGCCCACACAGGACACTAACTACACATGCTGTACAAGGCAATGTGTAACACTATCTCTCTACAGAATTCAAAGCTTTATTGCCAATCACACTAAGACGGTTCACAATATCCGGTGCTGCATCGTGTAATAGTACTTCACATTTGGCAACGCAACGCAACAGAATGCACTGACGCAGATTTAGAAAAATTGTCCTAATGTATGTTTGATACATTGTGTTCTTGTGTATCTGTGCGTGAATATTTTTTACATGATGCAACAGAAAATATTGTGAACCTGCCTTAAGGGAACTGTGTCACTACATAAGTGCTGTTTTGTTACCAAAAATAAAATGTGTGATGTTTTGTGACATTTTTTGTTGACAAACGCACAACACACGTATGTGTATCTGAACATGGTACCCAGATCATACTAGAAACAAAACAAAAAATGTCCATAGAATGTCGTAAAAAGTCAAAAATTTTATTTTTAGTCACAAAACAGTACATATAATTAGAGTGACAATTCCTCTAGCCCATCTAGCTTCACTCACCTGTGTAACCAGGCTCACAAGAGCAGGCCAAAGTATTCGTGTCACACACTCCGTTTGAAGAGCAGTTGCCAGGACAGGACGGCAACTGACAGAGGTCACCCATCCAGTCAGGGTCACACAGACATGTACCATTGTCCTGACACTCACCACGTCCTGAACAGTTTTCAGGACAGGCATAGTCGACCCTTCAAAGAAAGAAAAGTACATACACAAGTACACCAAAGTATTTAATAATGATATGTATCTATATATGTATCTTAACAATGACATTATGACTCAGTGACAACCAAGCCAATCCTATAGCTATGGTAATATTTGCCTTTATAGAGAGAGCATGAGCTTGGATTGAATCCATCAAGCTAGACCCTTCCATACCCCCCCCCCCGTTGCATGTCAGGAATAGAAAAAAAGAGTCTAGCTCAATAAACTAGCTTGGATCTTACCAGTACGAAAATTCAAAGCCAGGCGCCTCTTCAGCAACATCAGTGAAGAAATACAACAGCATCTGAGAGCCCGAGCTGCTCAGGGTGATCTCAGGAATCTCTACAAACTGTGTGTCCTCCTCTTCTTCATTGGAGTCCATCTCGGTTGAGTTGTCAAATGTGTAGCTTGAGTTAGTGGTGGTGGCATTGATGGGAATGGGGGTGGGGTCATCATGGTCGGGGGNCGGCAATCTTTGGTGAGTAGATTGAGTCTCCATCAAACACATAGAGGTAGTCCCATTGACACTCAGTGTGGAATCGCCTCAATCTAAGATGGATGGTGCTCTCGGGACTGGAGGGAACGAAGGAGAAGTGTAAATGATGGGAAATTCTTTCTGACACATCACACAATTTTTTCTTTATCTCTGGGTAGAACTAAATTTAGCTGCTCTACTACTTACTCATCGGCTTCAATGAAGAATAAACAGCGGGCATTGCCTGCGTAGTTCCTATCGACAGCACTATCTGCTATGACACCACTGCTGTTTACTAGCCTGAAGAGAGATGATAGGATATTAATACACCTGGTTGATCCATGATACGTACAGTACAGTACAGTACACATGTTGTCCATGCACCACATGTGCTAGGAAGTTAGAGTCAATTTGTGGGTATATACCATAACAGCACACTGTGCTAATTGTGCAGGATGTGATCTATTATTCAAGGTATCATGCAGTCAGCACATTCCTAATATGGAGTCTGTATATACATGAATGTACATACAAACCCATGTAAGGAAAAGGTTGCCTGCCAAAATGTGGCTTGAGCATGGACCAGCTTCCTGCTGGAAGAAAACACTGTATGTTCACACTCTTGCCATCTACCCAACTAGACTTGTAGTGTAGCCTACCACATCCAATAACTAGTGTCTGTCAAGAAGGCCCATAAAATTTATGACAGCATGTACCATAATTTAGATATCCAATGAAAGATAGAGACTGTTATTGAAATTATTTACTTTGGGATATTAAAAGTGACCAAACAATTATCTCAGTAAACACATTACGAATAGAATTCCCATATCTACCTACCTAAACATCTCATCATAGACAATACATATGTTCTCACCTTATTCTACCGTGACAAAGCTCGCAAGTTGGCCCAGTCCATCCAGGAAAGCACACACAAGTGTCTCCCTCCACCTCTCCGTTTACACATTCTTCTGCCGTTCGACAAATTAGAGTTAAGGGAAATAGTAGAATAGTTACCAACACACACCACCGAAACAAAGAGTCCATGATTAAGAGTTTGTCTATAAACCTAAAATTGTTTTGGAGCAGTTATGAAGTCACACATTTTTAAAAATTACAACAAACACAATCGTCGCATACGGGTATTTAGAACATTATGACGTCATCTACCTGCGTTGCTTTCGCGCATGCGCGCGTAGATTTTTTTTTTTTTTTTTTTTTTTTTTTTTTTTTTTTTTGCTGCCTGCAAAATGATCTTTATGCAGGCCAGCTATAAACAATGGAACTTCTACATCTATACAATTTGTTTACAAGTTTTACCTACCAGCTATCTATTAGTTTTTTAAAATCAAAACTATTCGATAATACAATCTATAAAAAAAAAACAAAAAAAAACAAATAAACCGTCATTGACCATATGTCAGTGGATCATGACTCCTTGTCAGCTGAAAGTCGATTTCCTCCATGAAATAAGTTGATGGCTCTTCTGTGAAAGAGTTGTCTGAAATTGGATCATCTTCAGGTACAAGCATAGGCTGTGGCAGTGAGTCACCATCCACGATATATCCAGTGCTTCCAAATGTATCTTCACTTGTTTTGGTTTTTCGATTAAGTGAAGTATTAGGAGTTTTCACAATTTGGAAAAGCATGTACGAACCAGAGGATCTCTCACTTTGCTTGGAGCTTACACAGCAAGTGATGCCACATTCTCCTTGGGATCCACATTCACCTTGAGATTCAGTAATTACTACTGCAATGTAGCCATTCTTCTGAAACTTACGTCTAGCACATTTAATGTAGCATATTTCGCTCCCACTCATCCACGAGGGCAGGGACACTGGGGGTTCATGACGTCTTGTAACACAGCTTTCAAGAACAAGACGGGTATCTTTATCTGTAGCATCGTATCGAAATTGAAGGGGTCCTGGATTCGTCCCTGTGATACTAAGAGATGTATGAAGATAGCGAGGAACTGGTTCAGTATAAGTTTTCTCTTCATCCAGCTGATCTTCAATACTTGTACTTTTGTGCTCTTTCAAGTCTACATCGTAGTAACAGATATAGAATTCCTTAGGGTGTTTAGGATTTCCACTAGGCTTGAGGTAAAACCTTGATGCATTGCTCTTGCCCTGAACAGCTGTTACTTGATAGGAATCACTAACAGCCCAGTAGAGATTCCTTGTACCACTACTGGCACAATGGATGAAGAAAGGACCAGCTGGAGAATTAAAATNTAAGGATCCAGACATGTGTGCGTGTGTGCATGAAAGAGATAAATCACCGTAGTACTAGCTCAACTCTCCACAAAAGAGATGACAGTCTGGCTAGTGAGACTAGCTACTACATATGTTATGTATTCAGAAAGGTCATAGTCACAAATGTTATTTCTGTGTATAAATGAATCAAGCTTACATTTTTTCTGAGGTAGATGCTATACTCTATCCTAAGTATTGTCTGGAAGGTGTAGAGCACAGCAAGAATGAAGTCGACGCATGCGATGATTATGAACTGGATGCGCACACCAATACAATCATCATCTTCACTATCTCCTGTACAGAATTTTAGTGGCGAAGCAAATATCAGTGAAATTAGGTTGATGACTGCCAGCACCCTGAAGAATCTTCTAGCCCATCTTCGTTCTATCAAGTAGTGAAAGGGCGAGCAGCCGGTGTATCCCGCTCTTGTGCCCACGTCTTCATCATCTTTTGTGTCAGTCTGTGTCAGTATGTCCTCACCCTCATGCTGGTCGGGATGGTAGACTGATGTCTGTGTGTCGAACGTCACTGATCCTCTTCTTGGTGAAACACTGCCACCAACTGACGCTGCTGGCGTGGGACGATGGCTTCTCAGAGCCCTGGTTCTCTTCAGAGATGGACTGGAAGAAGTAGCCATCTTCTTACAAACAAAAGTGTATAGTAAGCTTTGAGTACTTCCAAAAAGTGAAGTGGGCGGGGTCGTAATTTACGTTGTGCTCCACCCACATGCACATTGACCTATGAACTCCAAATGGATCAGCTGAGCAGTGAACCAGTGAACCAGTGCCACAGCGCAGCCTAATTCACTGATGAAAGAGGCTCCAAACAATGGCATCTATAAGCGGAGAGGCCAGGCAGTCTTCTCAGATGGTTGTGGTAAGATCAGTAGACGGTGAAGACCATCTGAACTTAATTTTCGAGTTCAAAGGAAAGTCACATGTTCTCTTGAGACAAAAGGACGAGTGTTTAGGGAAGACACTGAAGAGACTAGTTATTACTGCAAGCAAACCAGAGAAGGTTAAGAAGAGCATGAGAAAACAAGTCCATGTTTCACTTGTTCCAATTGAAGCCCACCTCTATGAAGACCAGAATGGCAAGGAGCCTATCCCAGATGAGGTACCAAATGTGCAAGCATGGGTGAATGGAAATGTGCTTATTTTAGATGGTATCAGATACTCAATTGATGTGAACTTACCGTCGGTCCTGTCACTGAAGATGCCTCGCTTCGTCATGAGTGGTTGTCCGGCTGTACCTGAGGTTAGTTGCTGTACATGCTGACTTGACTGTGAAGCACTTATTGCATTCATCATCTTTCATGTACATCATTTTGGAATTCTTAGGTAGAAACTGAATTCACTGCTCCTGGCTCCTGCAAGTGGACGTGGAAACGTTATCCAGTAAGCTCAGATCCAGCCGAATTTCTACCCGATTCCTCGACTCTTGAGGTAGTTGGAAACAGCATTACCTACTGGCCTTCACAGGAAGATCTGGACCACAGACTCTTGCTGGAGTGTATCCCAGTCTCGCCGGATGGAAAGAGAACAGGTGTACTCAGATCGACAATCTCTCCCATTGTAACGGCGGGACCTACAATCAACCCCATTACCAGAAGACACCTACTGACCCCGGCTCACCTGGCAGCTGCCAACCAATTCCGTGTTGTGACCTACAACACTCTAGCCGAACCTTTCACGTCCTCTGCACACGCTCGTGAGAAGCTCTATCCATATTGTGATCCTTCTGCTCTGGACATTGACTACAGGCAGTGTCTTCTTGTCCACGAACTCTTAGGCTACAATGCTGATGTCATTTGTCTGCAGGAGGTTGACCACAAAACGTTTAATAGATTTTTTCTTCCCTCTTTGAAGGACAAAGGATACGATGGATGTTTCCAACCTAAATCTGGCATGGTATGTAAATAATTATTAGGTCCATTTTTTGCCTTAATCTAAGATCCTTTGTTTTGTGTTGGTTGATAGATAAAGGAAGGAGAAGCGATCTTTTTTGACACCTCAAAGTTTTCTCTCGTGTCTGTTGAGAGCACTCCACTGAAAGACTTCTTCGAGCATGATCCTTCTTGCTCAGAACTGTTTCAGGGCCTTCAAATTGCTCCCTACTTTCTTCGTGAGGTGCTCAAGAAGCACAACATTGTCTTAGTGGTGTTCTTGCGAAGTCTCGACATGCCCGATACCTATCTGTGTATCATGAACACTCATCTCTACTATCACCCAATGGGAGACCACATTCGACTGGTACAAGTAGCAACTGCACTAAAATTTCTCGAGACCAAGATGGACAAGTTTCGTCAAATTGTTGGACAACAAGCAAAAGTGGCAACCATTATAGGTGGTGACTTCAACAGCTGTCCCTGCATAGCGGCGTACGAGTATGTTATCAGTGGATCCGTCGGCCAGAGCCACCCGGACTGGATGGTGTACAAACTGTCACAGGTTCCACAGTGTGCCTGCGACAAGAGGCCACTGAAGGGAGAAGAGGAATCTTCTTCAGAGTCTGAACACGAGGAGGATGATAAACCTGACCATGACGTGCTCGGTCCTTTGCCGTCTCTCCAGCCTTCAGAGATACTCAGAATACCTAAACGGAGGCTATCTACTGCAGACGAATTCACAGGACTGGACTTGAAGCACAGGTTTCACTTTCAGAATGCAACCGGTACCGATCGTTATACCAATTACACTCTCGGCTATTATGGAGTCCTGGACTATGTGTTTTTCGGCTCTGATCTCCTTGCAGTGGAGAGGGTGGTCCCTCTTCCATCTCACAGTGAGGTCACAGAGTTTATAGCACTTCCATCCGTCTACTTTCCCTCTGACCACCTGGCACTGGTAGTGGACTTTAAATGGAAACATTGACCTTTTTTTTTCCCTTTGCTTATTTTTTGTTTTCTTTTTTAATCATTAATTTATTGATTGTATGCAGCTGACAAAAGTTAAAATTGTGATTATGCAAGTTAGTTAATTAAGTGATCAAGTGATTGATTGCTGCAGAAAAATAAACAACTTCAGTTTTGCTATAAAAATACAGTATTACCAGCCATTGATTGGAGTATGTGGACTCTGTATGCGGTAAGGACTCGGCCTGAAAATTAAAAGAACAAAAATAAACAATTAACACACAACCACAAATTATATTGTTCTGTTCATGTATATACTGTATATATGTTTTTTTTTTATCTTTTGTTAACCTCAAACCTACTGGACAGGTGCCTGGTAGCCCATTGCGACAACGCCAGTATTGGTTATTACATCCGTTCTGAATTTCAAAAAAAATTCACATAATAATAATAATAATTATTATGTCACACACTCATTATTAATTTTGAATATCAAGACACCAATCGTTGACAGGAAATCGATCATTTTAAATTTGGTACAATGTGGTGGTTATTTACCCATGTTCTGCTGCTCTCCACTTGTCGTTCTTGGTGAGATCTGTTATATCAGAGGGTGCTCTCCGTAAGTAGTTGGTCACTATGGCACCACAGATGAGCATTGGTATGAGGAAGAGCACACACCAGCCAATACTGAACCAAAACCCATTCTGAGAAATGGTTGAAGAAGTGTGAGTAACAAAATCATCAAAATCTTAGTGTAATAACCATTATACTCACCACACCATCCAGAGTCTTGTCACAGATTGAGGTATGTATTCCTTGGTAAGCTGCCGACAGTGGACCACACTTTCCTATTTCATTTTGAACCTAGGCCAAATATAAAGAGTGTGTTTGTGTGTCGCACAAGATGGCTAACAATTTCACATTGCTGACGGCACATTGTTCTATTAGAAAGCTTACAGCATTAACAACAAAGTCGACAAAGTCAGTGAAGTAGCCGAGCACTTGGTCCACATATGCTTCTACTTCCTAGAGTGTCATTTGTGAATCACATCAAGACTCACTGAAAACTACACCAGCTAGAGCTGACTGACTTACCTCACTAACAATATCTACCGTCCTGTTCAGAAAATCATCCAGGTGACCAAACACTTGTGTCGCCTACATACATGCATGTCATCGTGGCAGAAACACATAGTGACACTCAATATTAATTTTGCTATTAAGCTGAGTGAATCGTGGTATATAATTATAACTCACATTTATTCCCTGCAGTGCTGCCTCTATGTTGGTGATATTCCCAAACCCGTATTCCTGTAGAAGAGGAGACCAAGTTCACTGATCGGTGCTGCTAAAGACAGATTCCAAAGCTGAAGTCAGGACATGCATTCCTACCTTTTGTTGAACCATCTCCATGAGGGTTGTGTTGATTTGGTCAGCTACTAGTGTGTCTCTGATCATTAATGTTTCACTTTCAGCAGCAGGATTAGGCTAGGCATAAATAAGAAACAAATCAAGATTGTGTGAGTGCCCATGCATGGTTTCATAGTGACAGTGACACAATGAATGGTCTCTAAGGGCAACATTGCTCTTGAGATCTTACTATGGCAGCAAAGGTCTCAGCCAATGATGTTAGGTTGTCATATAGCTCTTGAAGGTCAAAGTTGATGACAGATCTATTAAAGAACCCTTGGTACTCGCTGAAGTTGATAGCATTCGACACATTGTTCTGGAGGCCACCAAGATTTTGCCGTATTGAGTCGGGAATGATGTCGCTACTGGATACAGTAAGAAAGGAATCAATATCAAGATTATCAAGATTCACCGTCTGTATGGGGACAGATACATAAATACATAAGTTAGAATCACTGCATGTGTGCAGCAGAACTTCAGTACAGGTATTGTTAACTCACATCTGTCAGATTGGAGATGTTTGAGAGTAGTGCTTCGATATCAAATATCTCTCCCACTTGCAGTGCTTGGTAGAGTGGAGCATCCTCCTCACATCGTCTATGTGTACATCACCATCTCATAAACTTATGATCTCCTACTCAATACTAAATTTATTCATTACCTCAACACAGTGGAAACACTCAAGTTTGCTGAAACATCAAATTGCTGACTGAAGACTCGCCCCACGAGTGTACTACCATCCCATACTTTAGGATCATCCAAGAGCCGCTGAAAGAAGACGTACTCTGAAGGAGCTAGATCATTGCAGAACTTTTGTACGCCAGAGCTGAGGAAGTACATGAAGCTAGACATGACCAAGAGTAAGCCACCAGTGAGGAAACAGAGAGCCACTCCACTGCAGTTTAAAAATGGAGGGGAAACCAGTAATAGATCAGCTTGAGAGGGGGCACAGACTGTGCATGCATGATCAAGATATTGTGTGGGTAGTGTATACACATATGCTTACAAGAGAAGAATGATGGCTCCAGTGTTTGCTACACTGGTTCTTTCGTAAGGAGGGGCATTCCGTGAATAGCCAAATACACCGCATATGATACCAAATGTGAAGACCAACAGTATCATTGTTACTGCAATAAAAATGGCTGCTCCTAGTCCATACCTATAGAATTGGCAATGTCACTTGATGAATCCTTGTACATAGAAGTAGACTTACCGGTAGGTATCAAACATTTGGATGTAACCTTCACCCTGATCGAATGCATTACGGACAGAGCCAATGGTTCCATTATCAGCTGTCAGCGACTACAAAACAATGGGAATTCGTTGTATAGTCATGTTTGATGGAGCTCGTGCAGGCATTGTACTTACATCACCAGTAAAACTTTGGACTGTGTTAATAATGGAATCCACTATCTCAAAATCACTGCTGTTTAGTGGCAATTCTAAAGAATCGAGGAGTCTGACTCATGACACACATGTTTGTTGGTGAAGCTAGCTTATAGCTTACCAAAGTCCATGAAGTGTTCGTCAATTTGACCAGTGATGTTCTGAAAGAGTGTTGTGGAGTTGTTGATCAAGTCTCTTGTCCCACCTATATCAACATCCTCTATCACGGACAGTGCATCCGTCACATGTGAAACCTACAGTGTTATGGTATAGGAGAATTTGTAATTCATGATCCAAAGACTTGCTTGGATCTTGAACCTACATCATTGAAGTCCAAATCAATGGTGACCGATTCCATTGTGGGTACCATGCTTTCACATGATAGATTCCCACCACAAAATGTAGTGAGATTGTTTAAGGCAAAGTGTAGCTCAGTAACACTGCTGTTCAAATCATTGGAGAGTAACATCAGTTCGTTTACAGTGCCGTTGATGTTCACAAGCCCAGCATTGATGGAATCCACATCTAAAACAAGCAAAAATTTACGCATAAAATTAGTGTAAATCTAGCAGAATCAAATATATACTGTAACAGTACCATCAAGTAGAGATCGAGCTGAATTTAGAAATGTTGAAGCTTCTGCCTCAAGAGCTGCCTCGATTGAGCCACCAAGTATAGTGCCAATATCTATACACAACAATTAAATGAAATGTGTACTATTATAGCATGTGAACTGCAGGTGGATTGTCTTACTCTCTATGTCATTGTTGGCAGTTTCAAACACCCTGTCCAGTTCATCATCAGCAATGAATATGACTTCCTGTACATGTAAATAAAAAAAAAGTGATGATGTGAAAGAAGAAATCACCACTTCCAATTAAACATTGCTGTGCCAGCTACAATTTTTTTAAACAAACACTCACATCAGCTGTATCTTGAATATAGTTGATAGTGTCTTGGACAGCTGCATCTGCAGTGCCTGTATAGCTCTGAATGGCATCAGAGATCTTTTCGTTGCTTAAAAAGCCCAATATGATGCCAACACTGCAGTTACAAAGACAAATAATTTAGCGTATAGTGACAATTGGTACTAATCTGCCATAAAGCACAGCTGTGGTATGTGTGTATGTATGCATGTTTATTACTCACAGGAGAAACACACTTGACAGAACCAATATGACAGTTGGGATGATACATTTGACCGTCTGGTTCTTGGAGCGATACCGGTAGGCCTTCCCACCGCACTTTCCACAGAGTCTACAGCAGCAGAAGCACAGTGCCACCATAGGGAAACAGACGGCCAGCAGGAGGCCAAGAACAAAGAGCACAATAGTAGGAACCATCCATAGTACAAACTACGAAGATTATTGTATATCCAAGGGGGGTCCGAAGTTAATGATAGTGGTTAGAAACAAAATTAGAAAAGAATTTACAAACTTACATTCCTAGCTACATCAGGCAAGCTGTCCAAGCCTCTTGCACTAGTGGGTGTTTCTAATGCTTGCCGTCGAAATACCATAAGGCCAGAACCTTCGAGTTCCATTGCATTATTATCAGATTCACCATCCGATAGAAAACCATCAGCAACATCAGTGATTATGTCAGTAAACAACTCTGCAAAAATTGATATGTAATCACCATGATAACCTATTAACTATTTGCAGTATTTTTACCATATGGTAAAGGTCCAGGTTGGACAGTATCAATAAAACCCCGTGCAATAGAGTAGTAGACTCCAAGACTACCAGGAAGGTAGTCAATAACAGACTGGATATCAGAGCCATTTGATAGTTCATTGAACATGATTCTGACTCTCTCTTCAATTGAGTCTATCATGGAATCAGACTCTCTCCGTGATCGATGTTGACTTTGATCATCCACCCTTGTTTCATAAGAAGAAGTTTGGAGTGGAATGGCCAAAGATGTTGTAGACACCACAATAGCCAATGTGACGATGAATAGCAGAGTCTTTTGCTTGATTTGTTCCATGGCTTCTGTCTTCAAATCTGTAAAAAGCATCAAATGCAGAAAGATCTAGGATAGAGACTACTCTAGTTACATGGCCCCCAATAGCTATTACCTTACAATATATTAATATTTTCACCAATTAGTCTACCATCCTTGGCAGTGATTTTTATCTAGACTTACTCTGACAGTAATATGACAATAGACTTGAATATCTTCTAGCTTCTCTTCCAGGTACTCCTCTCACTACCTGATAGGTCAAACTCACCACTCTAGCACAGAGTCTCAACCGTTTCTATGGATCTGTGAGCTTTAGCCACGCCCGCTATAAATCTGGGCATGCGCATGAACGTCACTTACAAATCGTCTCTTTGTTCGTTTGCTGTAAACAAAGATCACACAAGAACAACTCAACTGTTCTCTCCTTAGTAGCTCGAAGTTCGTCGTTTTGTTTATTTTTTTTATCACGTTTTACCGCGGCAACTAACCACTGCATCCTGAAAGAGGGTGGGGCTCATAGAAAACTCCACCTAGATCTAGACTTGAGATAGTATGCGGGTGGGATTACGTCATAGACTTGTAAAAAATTTTGGCAAGAAAAAGTGGGACCTCAGAATTCACAGCTAGAAGAAGAGCGAGGCGGTGTTTGAAGAACAATTTGTGGCAAGCGTTTGTCAGGTGAGTTGGTCATGATCAACTGTAGGCTTAGCTAGTCTAGCTGACTGATCAGTACGATAGGCAACTTGATACAGCAAAACAAGTAAACATCGTGGTTGAATCTGAGTACATGAAAAATATTGTTTATGCTCCCATTATGTTCCGATTTGCTTATTAGTAGTTGTGAATTGCCATGCCAAGCTCTCTGCAGTTGTGCATCTCGCTAGATGTGAAGGAACCATCGTGCCTACAGAAATCCTTTTAGGAAAACAGTTGTGCATATCATCCAGCATAATTTGATTCTGGGTTTATAAATTCAGTCAGGTGTGCATTTGGGTCCTGCTCAATAGCATATGTGATGTTGTTGAATATACTGCATGAATCATCATAATTTAGTTCAATTGGCGGAGAGTCAGTTTCCACGTGTATCGTCTGCATACATAGCACACTAAACAAGCATTCATTAATTGCTTTACACATTTACACGCAACTTATAGAAGATAAAACCTGCTATCCTGCACGTGTGTGTCAATAGTCCATAGGCAAAACATTTGTCACTCATTTCACTTTCAGGTATCAAGACTCCCAAACCGGGGGGCATAAAATCTCAAGAGAAAATCAACTAAACCAACTCACAAAGCATGGCACTGCTAACTCGTAGCTGCTGGTCTTGCAGCATCCTTCTCTGTGTCCTCCTGCTGGCCCTTCACGCCACACCACTCACAGCTCAGGTGCAGACCCAATGTGCCGCCAATTTAGTCACCGTATCCGACAATGGGACGATCACGTACGGCCCCCTACCGGCTGGCACTCCCAATCTAGACGTAGAGTACGACGCAGGCGCCATTGGTGGCTGGTACAATTTGGCATCGGGATTTGTCAATGCTGTGAGGCCTGGAAGCCTGCCTTATGGTGAGTGACTGAGTGATCAGAATACAAGAAAAAATTTGGATTCAATTAGGCTTAGACATTGTACATGACCAAGGTATGGGGAGAGGTAGTGTTCTTTAGTGTGTTTGTGGTTGGTAGTATCAACATGTACGAACGATTTCGACACACCATCTGTGTATGTGAATGTATGGTATGGTCAATGGTTTGCCTTCCTCTCATGAGCACCTGGAGTTGATTTTTACTGGGATATGCATACTAATGAGGTCTTAGTACTATATAGTCACAACACTGTATGAGCTGAGGTGACTATTTTTAAGAAAGAGGGAGGAATATTTATTTATATATAATAATACATGTATTATATGTACAGCAGCTAATACTGATTCCTTTGGGTGTGGGTTATCTGTTGCCAAAAGTGTTGAATTTCATTGGAATTCAGTCATACCTTATGTACAGATATGTGATCACATTGTGTGGCTATTCAACATTAAATGATCTGTGTTAAATGTCATGAATTTTTGGTGTATAATAATGTGCATGTCCATGCTACCTGTCCTGTGTCTATGACAATGTGTATGTACACAAACACATATGCTAGTAGTATTGATTTGATTCATGTACCTTAATTCCATATTGGTCCAACTCTATAGTTCCTATTTCCTTTGTGTTGAAGCACACCACCCAAATACATCAGTGTTTATTCAGTAAAAATATCACCCATCTGAATACTACTTACATCCAGTGTTTATGACTCTGACACCCATGGCCAGTCACATGCCTGTCTCTAACAGTTATAATCATCCATTTTTTGAAACCATGATATATAATATAATTATTATCGTACAGATACTATTCGATCGGTGCTGAACGCCACTGGAGTGAACTGTCGTAGTAACTGCACTTCAACTTCCTTCAACACTGATGATCCAGTGGGATTGTTCCAAGAAGTAAGTTCAAAGAAGAAAGTTTCTCCTTGCATTCTCACATCTTGGTCATTAATGTCCTCCACCTCTTGTGATTGCCAATTAGAAGTGTATTTGTGATGAAGCTTTGAAACAATTCGATTTGTTTGGCTATTTAGTGTTTGTGTAGACTTCCCTGCTAATGGAAGACTTCCTGTAAATGTAATTAGAGCCTGACATGTACGTATCTATTTTTAGTTTGACAGGGGGTCTGTTTGTAAACACGGAATTGTTTCCCCCTCCTTGTAGTTTGGTGACGACCTGGCTCTCTTCTGGGCAGGAATCATTGCAGTCACTATCATCGGTGCTTTGTTCTCGTGTGGGTTCTGTATCTCTGGCTGCTGCTTCTGGTGCTGTCGTTGCTGTGGCAACTGTGGAGGATCAAAGACACAGAAGATCTCGGACAACATGGACTGCAAGATGTTCACTTTTACCATCATATTGGTGTTGTTTACCTTAGTGCTCAGGTGTGTGTTGTTTTGGTAATGGAAAACTATACAAATACTCATCTATGTGTACACAAACAAACTGAGATACCTCCACAAACTACGACCTGTCAGCTGACAGCTGAGAATGGTGTTGCCGGTGTGGTGGTTGCTGAAGCCAATAGTAAGTTAAGTTTTGGTTACTTTTCAAATTTGCTTTCATCGTCCATTGTGGTGGCTTTTTTTATTTTTGTGTGTGTGTGTGTCTGTTTAGATTTCAGTACTGCCCTTGAAACGGAGGTACAGAACCTCAGAGAAGAGGTGGACATGATCCTCAGCAATCTTAATGGGCTCTCTGGAGGTAAGAACGTCAATGATGTGATTATGACTTAATAGAATATCAAGAGTACAACCATCTCTTTACTTAATGATACACAATGGTGACATGTCTCTGTATCATACTCTCCACACACACACACACACACACACACACACGTGTGCATTAGAACTTATTTCAACCCAGATGAATCTAAGTGCTGTTGGCTCAACGACTATGTTCCTGTTGGGAAATTTTTCCATACTTCAAATGGAGCTTAGAAATATTAGCATGAGTGTTCAAAGCTTGACTAATGAGTGTACTGATGCAGCAAGTGGAAATCCTACAATTACTAATATTTGTGCTCAGATTCCTGATCCAGCAATATTTGACACTGGTACCAACTTCACTGAGGTATATAAAGACTTGTAATAGTGAGAGTGTGTGTGTGTATGGATTTAATATCTTCTTTTCTCTATTTCTTACACTCACAAAACACACTTAAGCTTCCTAATGTGACTCAGCCATTAGAGGAGGTCCAGAATGCCTTGGATGGTGTTGATTTGGACAATTTGATAGAAAGCGGCCGCCAACAATTCAACGATACATCATCTCAGATATCCACAGAAGTCTCGAGTATTCTACGAGGTGTGTATGCTGGCACTTTGAACAAACAGTTGTTCCACACCTGTCATCAATAAGCAAGCATAGGCTTCAGACATTTCCCATTTGAAGTGAAATGTGATTATGTAGATCCATGCATGCTGTTCAGGCTTGCATGTATATTTGAATCTGTCTCTCTCTCTCTCTCCCCCCCCCCTCCTCCAGATAGTACTGGTATGCTGGAGGAGATCAATGGCAGCATCTCTGGTGTGCTCAATAATCTCACTGGAATGATCAACCAGGTTTAGTTCTATCCCCCTCTCTCTCTACAACTCTCTCATTCTCTCTTGTATCTTCTTGTGTTCAGTATACTGCAAGCAATAATGCCAGCTGCCCTGGATTAATTGATTCCATTGACTTGGGGGGTCGTACCTTGAGCGTTGGCTACGTTCAGGATTGTGTTGTGAATCAGGCATTTGACACTGTTGAAAACTATGATCAGTACAGGTATGTGTACATGGTGTGATTTGGCATGCTTTGTTGTATTGGAAAGAACATGCTGGTTATGTATTTACATCATGCGAGTCATGCTATTACATGTAGGCCTTGAGATCTAGTTGGTCTGGTTTGGAAGTCGACTAGTGTCTATGAATGGTAGTGTGTATACTGCTATTGTCTGCTCCAATGCCAGTGAGTTCTAGTAGCTCAGTGGTAAGAGCATTCGACAAGAATGCAATAGACCTAGGTTCAAATCCCGGCTAAATCTCAAGATTTTTTTCAAATGAACTTTCATGATCTAGACGTATGAGCCTTGCATGCAACACACACACACACACCAAGGTATGGATTTGGCATAGCTATCTGCTCCCTTGGTATTGTGGTGGTTGTGTTGGTGGCCATTGGGATCATCCTGGGGATGATTGGCTTTAGGAAGGACAAACTACCCAATGACAGGACCAGTCTCTCTCACTGTGGTGGCATCTTCCTTCTGATGTAAGGGTCACTAGTGTCACTCACTCATATTGTTTCTCCTTTCTTCTCCCGTTGCTAGTGCTGTTGGTATAACCTTTCTCATTGGTGCCCTCCTGCTCATTCTTACAACCATCTTCTTCTTCTTTGGAGCCAGTTTTCAGAAGGCTTGTCTCAGCATTGAAGGACCAGAGTATCCTGCCTTTTCAGAGGTATTTGACTCAATCTCTAAATTATTCAAGGAATGCATATAATAGTATATATAATTATATATATATTGTGTGGTTTGTTTCTGTAGATCGTTGACAACCAAGAATTTTGGGGGCGCTCTTTAATTGGAGACCTGGTGTTTCAATCTTCTGATGATCCTAATGCAGCACTTTCCATTTCACAAGCACTCAGGTTAGTTATGTTATACAATAGTTTTGTTTGACTTTTAATATATCTTGTTTGTCCCACAGGAACTGTGAGGATGACTTGCCTCTCTTTCAAGCTTTCAACCTGTCGTTTCTCCTACCTGAGGGAAGTATTTCAGCTCAAATCCAATCACTTGTGGATTTCTCTGAGGTATGTTTACTGATCAATAAACAATATATCATAATTTTGATCGTGTACATGTACTGTAGTTGTGTAACTTTATGAACAAACACTTTCTTTCAGCTGAGAACTATGGTGGATGGATTCATTGAGAATGCTACGGATGAGTTTGACTTCAACTCGACAAGTTTCTTGCCACAGGAAGCTCAAGACTCGCTCAACCAGTTTGTCAATGCCAATGTATCTTCAATCAACATCACAGGTACTACCTATCCATCTGTCATGGTTTTTGTTTCGACATGAGCTATTCGTACCTATATGCACAATGAAAATCATGCATAATACCTGAGGTATACAGAGAATAAACCCTGATATGTACTACATGCCTATAATAGTACTGTCATATGTGTGGCATGTCATGCATACCTTTAAAGCTTCACCCCCACACCCTTGCATCAATTGAGGTTAAATGACACTATATTATACTTTTGAGAGCCATGACATTATACCAGGACATGTAGAACTTGAATAATCACAAGTCCATACAATCTCAGTAAGGTTTGACAATATTGTGTCAACGAAATCTCTAGTATTTCCCATGAACTCTTAGCACTCATGTCTGTTGTTGGTCCATGGTTGTTGTCAAGAATTATATATGAAGATCTAGACCAACTGTTCTTCCCACAGAATACCGGGTACAGCTGGAGGCCCCCCTGCTGGTGTTCGACATCACTGAGAGCATTCAAAATTTCACTATTGTACGGGATCAGTTGCTTGCAGCAGGAGCAGTACAGCTAGCAGCTGATGTTAATGATATCATTGAATCACTGGAGAGCATTAATAACACCATCATACCTAACACCCTAGATTTAGTGGTATGTGTATGTATAATATTGGATTTACACAGTAATATTAATTTTAATACTGTAGTTGAGCTGGTGCAATGATTTGAACAGATAATGATTGCTGTTTGTGTGCTCTTTATTTCTAGGACTCTTTGGCAATTGAAGTAACTGATCTCTCTGAAAATATTGAATCTGTCGTCATGAACACCATTAGTGCTGTTAACAATGTTGATGGTCTGTTAAATAACATCACAAGTGAAAGTGGTAGTCTCAGACAATTTCTAGATATGGTATGTGTGTGTGTGTGTGTGTGTGTGTGTATGGGTGACATTGTGTAAGCTTTTTACATAGGTTTGCATATTTTAATGCAGACTGCCCTAGGTGCCATTGACAGGACCATAGGCTCCCTAGAGGGCTACATTGAACACTTGGAAACTGAGGTATGCATTATTTAGAGAGGAAAAACCACCCTAAGTCAATGCTTTGTATCATATATGGCTGATCTTTAGATTGCAGACCAAGTGGGTCGATGTAGGCCTATCTATGCCGTCTACACTGACTTCT
This sequence comes from Tethya wilhelma, assembly GCA_964030475.1. Lineage (NCBI taxonomy): Eukaryota > Metazoa > Porifera > Demospongiae > Tethyida > Tethyidae > Tethya > Tethya wilhelma. The sequence goes on along the minus strand of CAXIPT010000002.1, from coordinate 18,017,021 downwards.
ACAACTCTGTGTGCAGAGAATTCCTAGATGGCTTGGTAAGCTAAACACACTCATATACAGAGAACTGCATGTTTTGCCACAATCATGTATAATGTTAGAATAATTTGTATCCTCCTCCTTGCTCTCTCTTCTACATGTACACACAGAATGGGTTCTGGTGGTCTCTTGGCTTCTGTTCTCTTCTCTTTGTTCCAGTCATCATCTTTGCTGTGATCACATCGACTTTCTACCTCAGAAAGAAGACTGAAGATCATGACAGCTATAGTGATTACCCGTATGTTGCTGATGATGCGTACATAATGTGCGTATGTGTGCTTGATTTTGTTTGAGAATGACTCACTGTGTAGATCTTGATGTGGTGTTGGGCATTCCTTTTAGCATTGTGCCTAGTTTTATCATACCGTATAGCGGGAAAGTTTTGCAGTGTCTAACTGTCAAAGATTTTTGCAAATGAGCTGTGTGATGCCCATACTTATGTACATTATGTAGAATAAAAACTTTCGCAGATGAATTTTGATCTGCAAAAATTCTGAAAGTTAAATCCCTCAAAACTTTCCCACTATACAGTATATACTTCTCATCAAATAATTGTGAATTTAAATTTTACCTTACTGCAGGATGAAATCGTACTGATAGGATCAAATAATGCATCAATAATTTTTCAAGTCCCTTTATTTATATGCCTAGTTTGACAATGATAAATATTACTATTTTTGTATGGATGTTTGCATGCATTTATTTTACATTAGAGATTACATAATTCATGCACGCACTTTGCAAACACTAAAATAATTTCTACACCACACCATCAAAACTTTAATTTTGTAGTGTGTGATTCTTCTGCATGCCTCAGTCTCCATCTTCTTTCCTTGCTGCGTGATAATAAAATCAAAAATTTATATCTTAAGCTGTCATTTCAATAGAATCCACAGCACATACTGAAGAGCTCTGATCTTGTATGGATTAGTGTTAATTATTATTGTATGGCATTAATTGTGGTCCACCAGCATGGTTTCCTCTTTATAGCCAAGGAATGTGAAGTCTCTAATGGAGGTTGATACTGACTGGTACCTTACAGTATATCTATAGAGATTGTTATGATGCCACTAAATAAACCAGCAAACACAAAGTACCATACAGTGACTGTGTATACAGTATATTCAATTTTGCAGAGAAACCTGTTACCATGCAGACCCTGGAATGGAGCAACTGAATATAGTACTTTACATGTATGTGACTAGTATATCAGTGTAACTGATAGCTAGCTGTTGAAGTGACATTATTGTAAAATTATTAACATGAGGTACTGGAAGCGTGTGAATTACAGCTTCATTGTGAGCCTCTTCACTTCAGTGTTGGCATTTACAGTTCTTGTGCTGCTCATCTATGTGCTGAGCCTGCCTTGCTGTGACAAGCATTCACATGCTCTAGAAGATGGCAGACATAATGCCCTACTCAGGAGGAACAAAGGTCGGTTTAGAAGCCCAGAGTACATTTGGCACGAAGACAGGAGAACTAAAAGAAAGGCAGTTAATAATGTTGGGAGTCCTGGTATGATTGAGGACTATCCTGAAGAAGAGTTGAGTCCTGTTTATGTGAATAAACCTGGAAAAAGCGAGGACATTTTAAAACGTATCCCAAGTTTTTCAAAACTCTCACATCCGATTCTATTGCAGAGGTCCATTCAAGATATGCCGGATGATAATGACAATGAAGATGTGGATGATGTGGATGGTAACGAATCTTACGACGGTGGGAGTGACTATGTAGCAGAAACAACTGCCACAGTTTCAGCTCCTCGGTTAGATATCTCCACGGTTCCAGACTGCAATGATAGCATGTGTTCAGACTATTTATCCACTTCGTCTCAGTCTCGATTTCACTCCTGCATTCAGCTCGTAAAGAATAAGAATGGTACATTGCAAGATGGAAAATGTCATTTCGTTGATAGAACTAGTAGAAGGCCTGTAGCACTGGTGAGCTTTCCAGGATCGGGCAACACTTGGGCTCGAGGATTACTGGAGACCACCACTGGGATGTGTACTGGAGCTGTCTACTGTGACATTAGTCTACGAGCTCAGGGTTTTGTCGGGGAGTACATCCGTGATGGGTCAACTTTGGTTGTGAAAACCCATGAGAATGAGCCAAAGTGGCTGGGGGAGAGGCACTCTCACTTGAAGTTCAACCAAGGAGTGTTTGAATCGGCAATCTTCCTTGTACGTAATCCTTTCAGAGCATTAGTTGCTGAGTGGAACCGAAAAGTCGCCAACAACTTTCGTACAAAGACAGTGAGTTTTGACACTCACATCAAAAGTGCTAATAAAGAATGGTTTGGTGAGTAGATTTACATACACCAAACAGCTAGTAAACACAATATACTGTTATGAAACACACACACACACACACACACACACACACTTTAGGAAACAATACCAAATGGGAAAAGTATTTATTCCAGCAGGCACGGCGATGGCAGATAATGATAAAAAATTGGATCATCAACAACTTTAATAAACATCCTTTGCTTATTGTCAAGTATGAAGAGCTGAAGAACAATACATTGCCTGAGGTTAAGAGGATGCTCAATTTTCTTCAAGTAAGGTATGATGAGGGGACTCTAGAAGAAAACCTAAACTACAACACTTTCACTAATCGGTTTCACCGAAATCACAAGAACCAAAAGTTTGTCCATTATACTAGTGAGCAGGTTGAGTATATAAGAGCCATTATTAAAGACACTATTTATTTACTCCAAGAGAATAATTTAGAAGATTTAATAGATTTGACTAGTTATTACAATGATGGAATAGATATATGAAAATAGAAACTGGTTTTGTATTTTAACCATTTAAAATCAATGGTGTACACAATTGAATGTTTCATATAGAAGTATCTATGGCAACACTGAACTATAAATTGATGGGTAAAATGATGACACACAAACTTAACACATTCACAATCATAAGGTTATTTTGGTATACCTATTTGTTTAAAAAGTCAATCACTGCTTTAGCACTCTGTCCACTCGCACAGTCCACAGCCTCCACACTGATCTCTGTGTCACCAAACATCATGCACACTCTCAATTCTCTGTATGCCTCGCCAGCTACATTGCTGCTGTTGGTCACATCCAGTCGCATCTCTCCAACTTTTGTGCAGCCAGCATCAGTCACAAAATTTACGGTTTCACTCTCGCTTGCAAACAGTGTTATCTTGGTCGATTGCTTATTTGCATGTGCTGACGTGTAGCTTCTTGTTATTGTGTGACCCAGTGAAATTGCTTGATCTGCAAAGACAAAAGTATCGAATACTTCATCACACCATTCTTGCCCATTTTTTACGACTCGCTTCTCTGGAGGGTGCTTTCCAGGATCAAACTTATTGAGGCAGCCTACTCCATAAGTGAGAATGGAACGTCTTATGTGCACTAAGGTTGGATCTTGTCCAAACATGACCGCACCTTTGAGAATTGTCAAACTAACATCTTGTGGAATAATCACTTTCAGTTGTGAACGAAAGGCATTCTGTACAGCTTCTTGCAAGACCGGTGACTCTGCAAAGCCTCCAACTAGGAAGAGATACCTGATATCCATCAGTTCTGGCATTGCCAAGAGTTGCTGGATGTGATGAACAATTGTTGTAGTTACTGGTTCAAAGAAACTCATCATGATATCAGGTTGTATTCTGAGCATGCCTTGTGATGACCATTGTACTCTTTCATCTTGATAGGCTAGCACAGCTGCTTCCACAGTCTCTCCGCTCCTTTCTCTATAAAGCTCAATGAAAGCAAATGGCAGAGAAATATTAGTTGATATCTGTTTTTGGGGATTAAACACTCTCTTCTTTGCTTCGAATGTGGACACAAGTTCGAGCCAGCTGGCTGGCTTACTTTGTACAAAGTCAACAAGAAAATCTTGACCAAAGATATCAACCAACAGCAGTTCAAACTGGCAGTCCACTCCCATTGAACCCCATGCCCCTCCTGTTGCCTTGTAAAGCTCCTTCAATTTGTTACTCTCCTCTAACTCATGTACTGTCAAATCGACGGTACCTCCACCACAGTCAGCCACAAGGTACCTCATTCCAAATTTCAAGTCTGCTGCTAATGATCCACCAACCGGTCTAGATTGATGTAGACTGGAATCTATCATGTTATTGTATTGGAAGGAGATTGAGAATAGATATATAGGTGAATAAAACTGCAGTCTGTATAGTCTACTGACAACAGTCAACAAACCTGATAATGGTGAACGTTTCAAATGTTTAACTTTTCTAGCTCCAGTAGAAGGTGATGGTGAAGCAGAGACACAGCGAGGTGAGCTCTGTGAATCAGGAATGCACTCCTTAAGACGCAGTCTACAGCAATAGATGGATGCTGCCTCTGGTTCTAGTGCAATGATCAGCCTCTTTGGATCGTCCAAATCAATCAATCCAGCCTATAATAGTGCAGGAATGGACAACAATAAATTATTTTTAATGTGCACATGTGTTTCATGCAGGTGTGTTTATGAATATAAATTTATCACAGTTTGTTGTTGTTATAATTATATTATTCACGATCAGTACCATACAGTACAATATTCATGGTAACTGGATTACATGTACAGTGTGAATTATTAGTGGTCATGAGTGTGTTTCTCATGATGAATAAACTGGACAGCAGTGACTTTGCTTTGCTGGACAGTGCATTCTGTAATCCGATACCAGAGGGCAGGACAAACAGGCACCAGAAATACCTTGTGACTTGATAAACAATGGATGGGAATGCTGGCAGAAAAGGGTTTCATAAGTGTTATCAATATGTACTGCCCACAGTATATAATACAGGATGCAAGCTAAACATATACACTATGACACAATGTCCTACTTCAGTTGTAGACAAGTGCATGCAGTAACTGTTAATATCGGTAGCACAAAGCACCGAGAGTATATGTATGTTAAGCTTGCATGATGTATTATACTGCATGCAGTACATTAACATTATACCATGCACTTATGGAACCCTTTTCTGCCAGCATTCATGTCCCAAGTCACAAGTTATTATAATGTTGGAGAAGTAGTAAAGTATACCTTCATTGCAGAATCTCTCATAAATTGCTTTGCTGACTGTCTCCAAATAGCTGGTACTGTGATCACCCACTGTATGTTTCTTGGATAAATTGGCTCCCGTGCTATGGCTCCATCATTGATTTCCTTCAGGCAGGAATCTCTGAAAAACCTCAGAGCATGACTGAACACCGTGTTTGCCAGGAGTGTCTGACCGTTGGTGGACTTAAGCTCCATATATCTGTTCAACTCCTGTGTCCAATTAGCGAATTGAAAACAAATTAATTATGCTATTCTTTTGGCGACAATCAAAGCCAACCACAACAGAGAAAACCATTAATTCCATGTGATCAGAAACCGTGCACATGAATGCTGGTCAATAAAACACACTGTACAGAAGCATACCTTTCTAGAATGGAGTTCCATCTTGAACTTCTCAAAGTAGTACCACTTTCGAGCCTCTTCTTCGCTCAGGTCAAGATAGGCTTCTCGCGCTTCATACCCAAAGGAGTGAAAAGCTCCTTTTTCATCTAACAGTAAGATTGTCGGGATCTTGTGTGTCATTGTACCAAACTGTCTCCCTTCTGGTCGACGCATCAAATGAATGTCATCTGGTGAGCTGTTGAAAGCATATGCATAGCCACTGTAGGTGGTACCAAAGTCAATAGCTACAACTGCTTCTATTGACTTTTTGACGGTCAGAGAGAGTGAAGTTGAGTAACCTGGTTGCCTGGTAATTGCATCAAGAGGGATTTCATCTAAATTGAAGCCTCTTCTCTGTATGTTAGATTGATTTATGCCTCTCCTTTGCAGTTTCTTTGGACTTCTAAACAGTTTCTCTGATATCATCCTCAAAGGAGTAGCAGTCTTTGGACTGTGCTTTGGGTTCAAAGAATTTGTAGCCATTTCATGAGAAGGTTTTGTACAATTGAGACTTTACAAATTTGTAGTCTGCTTGGAATTGAGTCCAAATTCAACTGTACTGCTGAAACTGCATAAAGAGCCAAGATCCACCTCCAAAGTAGTGATAGTGGGTGTGGCTACACGTTAACTACACCGGAAGTGAATACGTCATCAGTAGTTAATAAGATTATTACCATACAAGTGAACCAGGCTGGGAATCCTTTCAGCTGAGCTCAAGCAGCAAATTATAAGTCAGTGAACTTCTAAGACCATTGCAGTGTTCTTCTACTGTTGTAACAACCCAACAGTTTGGTGCGGACTCAATTTGCCATACGAGAAAGCCACGAAGGAAAGAAAGACAGTTTGGAGTAAATAAAGCACAAACTTGATTGTTTTGCCACTAAAAAGATAAACAAACCGAGCGTACTCTACTCTACTCTACATCTATAGCTAACCACATGCTGGCTGCCCTTCGCAACAACGCACCGACGTTTGAGGCGGAGAGAAGAATGGCCCAGAATGGCTATCCAATAAGGAGACAATCCCCAGGCTCAGGGTCCTCATCCCCCACAGATAAGCACTTTGTGGTGGCTGCCATTGACTTTGGAACAACATACAGTGGCTATGCCTTCTCTTTCACTCGTGACCAAGATAGTATCCACATGATGAGAAAGTGGGAAGGGGGGGATCCAGGGGTCACTAACCAGAAGACCCCCACCACCCTTCTCTTGAAGCCCAACGGAGAGTTTCACTCGTTTGGATTCGGAGCTCGAGATTTCTACCACGATCTTGAGGAAGGTGAAGCAAAGAAGTGGTACTACTTTGAGAAGTTCAAGATGAGCTTACATTCTAGTCAGGTATGGATGGTCTGTGTGTGTGTGTATATTAAGCATGCAAGAGACTTTGATACTTTGTGTAATGAAGACCCAAGATTTACTATAATAGCTTACTATTACTTTCACATCCTACACAGTGGTGCCACTTGAAATTGTATACAATCCTCTGGCACCCAATTTGCACAACAATTAGGATCAGTTTCCATCACATACTGTGTATGTAACCAAGGCTACTACTGGGAGCACACCCAAGAATGACATTTTTACCCTCCTGGTAATTTCTCTCCATGGGTGGGTAGTGGTGTAAGCATGAGGATGAACTAGGGGGTTCATCTTCACTTTGACCCAATCTCCCCATTCCTCCTCCCCCCCTTTCTGCCCTCCCAACCTTTGACCAAAATTCTAGAATAGTGATCTCTGCTGAGAAGTGTTTGCCCCCAGGAAGCCATATATTACACCCACTACTACTATGACCAACCACAAGGACCCCCCATGAAATACATTATTCATGCTTGGTATCTAGACTGGTTTTCAGGTCAGACATAGAGACGTGTGTGTGTGTGTGTGTGTGTGTGTGTGCGTGTGCATGTGTGTGCATGTGGTGTGATCTAATTTACTCCCAGTATGACTTGTAGCTTAGTGTATCACAGTTAGAGCAAAGTTAATAATTTTAATTTTTTGGGATGGTATATATGCATACGGATGTACATGTAAGTTACTAAGTAACGCTCCTTCAATGTAGCTAATTAGCGGTACAAATTATAAATTGATGGGTATAAAAACTCTCCTGATTTTCACTATATATCTCAGTCTTGTATAGCCTGCATTAGATAATCAGGTGTCACTATACAGAATCTGTTCATTTTAGGTGTAAGAGTAAAACTATGACTATGTCTTTGGGGGTTTTTTTTCCCACAAGCTAGCTGACTGTTGGTGGTCAAAAATCTCACGAGAAACATACCTTGTAGTGTTGCAACAACATGTTCTACTTGGTGTGTGGCATGATTGTACAATGATACATGCATGTTTCGATTGTGGTAAGATGTGAGAACAAGCTATAGTGCTAGTGTTACATGCCTCCTATATGTGTGTGTATATATAGCGGGCAGTGGAGGTATGCTAATCAACATATCTCAAATGCAATGAGTCTCCTTTGAAATGCCTTCATGGCAGGAGAGAGGGAAAAAAAAAAATGAATCTAGAAGTAATGAAACGACGTGTTCTTTTATCAACCTAGTTGTGGCTAGTAGGCTAAGTGAAGAGGCTTGTTTCTTGATGGCGCCATGCCTCTGAATGGATCACTGGGGATGTCCATGTCGTGCAAGGCTGAATGAGTTAGTGGTACTAGGGCATGCCATATGTGTGTGGATGGAGCCAAAGACCCTTCGATTGTGTGATATAATTATGTATGGAGGAGTAGAGCCAAAGGTGACTGTGTGTGACGTTTCGCTCTGCACTATTCATGGCTACTTTGCTGTGACTCCTTTGATGATGATGGACAGTCAATCTGACATACATACTTCAAACGTGTTTGCATAATTGCGTGCACACGCTTGCATACACGCCTGTAAAAACTTTTGTGGCACTGTCTACAAAGTATGTGTTTATGTGCTTCGTACGTGCTTGGGTGTGTGTCTGCGGCATTTAATGTCCCACCAAATGTGCACACGTGCATGATAGTACCACATTCATAAAATTTCCTGCATCACCTCTATAGCCATGTTCTTGTGTAACTTTGCGACTCTTTTGCTGTCAACTGACACGTATTCATATTCAAATGAGGAATGCAATCATGGGATAGTATGCCAGCTATGTGCAGCAATAATAACTGGAGTATCATGATAGAGCTGGGGAAAAAAATATTTCAATGATAGCATCAGTCTCAGTTAAGCCTGTTGGTGCAGGACAGAAAATGGGAAGGAAAAAAAGTGATCGTACAAATGAGTAGAACGGACAACGAGTCTTGTCTTATTGGTTCATTTTGGGTGGATACTGTATGTGGTTGGATGTTGATAAACTAGTTAGAAAATGAGCATATCTTGACAGACGCCTACTGAATCACTTACTGTTAAGCTAGTGAGACTATAATGGGCTGACTCATAGTAGAACACTATCATTTGAAGAACTGTGAACTATAGTCACTATTACTGTGGTAGAGAAATGTTGTGAAATCATTATTTGTTCACTTGGAGTCTAGAGACAGATCACAGTTTTGATCACTGTAGGGTATTTTGGCACAGTGAGTTTCTGGTTGGCATTAGATTTTTCTTGTTCATCAACTAGTTATTTATTTATTCAATCAGTATACTGGGTTGGTAAAACAAGAAAAAAATAAATACTGTAGTGTATTCCTCACACACCTTTTACTCTTCTTACTTCTTGTACAAGCTAGGTTTGGTTATTGTTTGAAGTACGTGCTGTTAATTACCTTAAAAGTGTGTGTTTGTTTGTCATGCAAATATTACCACTAATTGGATGCTATAATAATTCGATTTACTTACTCCATTGTCATTAAATTTTAATGAAATTGGCTACAGCGACTCTAGCTAGGTGGTCTCCAGGAAATAGTCTTAAACTAACAGATGATTAAGCACATTAGCCTCCATGTTGCTGGAGAAACGAGAACACGCCTGTAAAAACTTTTGTGGCACTGTCTACAAGGTATGTGTTTATGTGCTTCGTACGTGCTTGGGTGTGTGTCTGCGGCATTTAATGTCCCACCAAATGTGCACACGTGCATGATAGTACCACATTCATAAAATTTCCTGCATCACCTCTATAGCCATGTTCTTGTGTAACTTTGCGACTCTTTTGCTGTCAACTGACACGTATTCATATTCAAATGAAGAATGCAATCATGGGATAGTATGCCAGCTATGTGCAGCAATAATAACTGGAGTATCATGATAGAGCTGGGGAAAAAACTATTTCAATGATAGCATCAGTCTCAGTTAAGCCTGTTGGTGTGGACAGAAAATGGGAAGGAAAAAAAGTGATCGTACAAATGAGTAGAACGGACAACGAGTCTGTCTTATAGGTTCATTTTGGGTGGATACTGTATGTGGTTGGATGTTGATAAACTAGTTAGAAAATGAGCATATCTTGACAGACGCCTACTGGAATCCACTTACTGTTAATGCTGTGAGACTATATATTGGCTGACCATAGTAGAACACTATCATTTGAAGAACTGTGAACTATATATTTACTGTGGTGGAGAAATGTTGTGAAATCGCATTATTTGTTCACTTGGAGTTCTAGAGACAGATCACAGTTTTATCACTGTAGGGTATTTTCACAAGTGAGTTTCTGGTTGTGCATTAGATTTTTCTTGTTCATCAACTCAGTTATATTCAATCAGTATACTGGGTTGGTAAAACAAGAATAAAATAAATACTGTAGTGTATTCCTCACACACCTTTTACTCTTCTTACTTCTTGTACAGCTAGGTTTGGTTATTGTTTGAAGTACGTGCTGTTAATTACCTTAAAAGTGTGTGTTTGTTTGTCATGCAAATATTACCACTAATTGGTGCTATAATAATCGATTTACTTACTCCATTGTCATTAAATTTTAATGAAATTGGTACAGCGTCTCTAGCTAGGTGGTCTCCAGGAAATAGTCTTAAACTAACAGATGATTAAGCACATTAGCCTCCATGTTGCTGGAGAAACGAGCACCTGTTTGGTGGCCTTGTTTACACAGTTAATGAGAATCAACCCAGCTGGCCACACATGAGTTGATGGCCCCCCAAAAGGACGCCTGCCATTTGTATTGGGAGCCTAGCTTGGTATGTGTAGTGTGTTATCATAGTGGTCTCGTGTGTGAGAGGTCAACAAGTCTACAAGCACATCAAACCATGCTAACAAGATTACATTCTGTCTGTTCTGTATGCCGCTGCATTGTGTCATTCTGTGTGTATGTGTGTGTGTGTGTGTGTGTGTGTGTGTGTGTGTGTCTATGCCTGTGTGTGTCTATGTGTGTGTTTGTGACTAATCCAATTTGTGCTGTAGTAAAATTTACTCAGGTATGTGGGATGTGTTTACAGTCCTTAGCTTACACATCCTGTATGCAGCTCCTGTACATGTGTTTTTCTTCTAGATCTCACTCTCTTCCTCTCTGCTCTAATTTAACTCTTCCTCTTTTCCTTATTGCTATATATGTGTGCTTGTAATTAGATCAGTGCATTCTCAAACAATTCCAAAAAAAAAAAAAGTTTTAGGAGATCAGATACCATCACAAAGGATGAAAGTGTGTTGTGTACTGCACTGTACTGTAATGTAGCGGTTGTTGTACTTTGCTTTGCTATTGGTAACACTCGTAGGCCCCCTTTTGATTTCCATAATCTTGTACATGATCTGCACGATACTGTAGAAAATGGAGCCTTTGCATGAAATACCTGTCTCTATTATCCAAGATCAATGATTTGATGCAGCATTTCTCATTACATTATTTACAACACTCTTATATATCAATAGTCCATAATTATTATTTACATTTACGTGGGCATAGCTACCTTGGTTGCATCCACAGCCTAGCCTCATACCCAGACCAGTAAGGCTAAGAACTGCAAGTGACCTGGGTATGAACTGGGAGTGGCCCGGGTTACGAGGTTATCCGGGAGGCCCACTCAAATTTTGAACATGCACCTTGAGTGTGACATAGCTTGTGTGTGAATGACTTCTTCATGCATCCATAGCCACCATCCAATGAGCTGAGTGTGTGTAGCCAAATGGCCATAAAAAGACGTACACCATCGATGACAGTTTTGTGAAGGCCAATCAAGCAAGGCAGTTCGCATTTCATCTGCAATTGGGCTGTAAAGAATAACAAACAAGAGGAAGTAGCCACTTGTTTGGTTATCACAGTAGATACATTATTGATGGTTTTTAATTTGTTGACAACTGGAGGTGGGACGTTCGTGTGGACATGTACTTGCACGTACATCTTAACCACACACATCACACGGAAAATATGTGATAGTAATTTATTTTGATAGCCTCTAGCTAGCCACACACACACACACACACACACACACACACACACATACACACACACACACACACACACACACACACACACATATAATAGTTTCACGCATAAATTCACACTGTACTCTCTCTCTATATATATATATATATATATGTGTATAGGTATACACATGCAATTATGCCGGAATGCCTTAAGTGGGATATGATATGTCACAGGGAGCAAATTACTGGTCAAGGTGTTATGCTAACTACTTTACCTAGTATACTATATACTCCCAGCAAATTAGTAGGGATACTACCGTATGCAGCTGATGTGCATGTGTGTGTCTGTGAATGCAACCACCAATCCATGTCAATGTGTGTGGCAATCTAGGTCATTACTGTATCAATATATTATGTACCTACCATTAGCAGCCAACATGTCTGTAAGGAGTTAACTAGCCAGCATTCCTTAGATGGCATGTTGTCTATAGTAAGAGAGTTGGTGGGTGGTATGGCTGTATGTGTTGTGCAACACAGCTCCGTGACTGTGAGTTTTGGTTGTTTATGGGAACCTGTTCACCAAATCTCCTCATCGGGAGTAATTTTACAAGGTTGGTTTAATTGAAACTTCCAAAGGTTCCTAATTCACTTTCATTTAGAGGCATGTACCATTTGTACCTTAATTGTCCTAAACCTCGTACTGATGACATAATTGTTAATAATTACTTTTTCCTTTAACTGTTGAACTAATTGATTTAATATTGGGGGGTACCCTGTAATAACGTCCGTGAGTACGGTAGTTATTTTTGTAAGAAAACATGTCCTGGATTCTACTGTTACACTCAATAATCGCCACCACTTTATTTGAATGATGTTTCAGAATTAATTGTGCACATGATTCATAGCCTACACTAACACTGGTTGCATTCCTTTTCTATATTCAGAGATGCACAAAACACACAGCATTCCAAGGTGATTGCATAACCTTCTACCCCCAAGGATGAGCCTCACACTCCTGAGGGGTATATTTGCCTCTACTAACTGCTATAAAATTTTATTGGTGCTAAAATGATATATTATACCATGCCAGCTACCTTAACTACAGTTATGTAATGTGAATTGGCCTTTGTGCATTCCTTTCTAAAATTGACGATTGCGTTTCAATCCCCTGTAGTGTAATGGTGCAATCTCTCTGTGTAATATCAATTTTCTTACCCACTAGATTATTTTAATTATGTGAACACTATACATACACACGTCTCCTCTCTGTAATTACCACATTCTCTACTTTCAGCCTCTCTGGTTGCCTAGAAACAGGGCTATCAGAGCTTTTAAGTTTAGTTATTATTACTTCGTTTGCCAGGACCACGGGTGTTTCTACCCATTGTGGTTTTGATGTTTGAATGTTCTATCCCGAGTGTTTTTGTAGTCTGTCATTGGCTCGTAGATCTTGTTTCAGAATTGCGTTTTCTTGTGCAAGATATCCCTGGTATATTGTATGTACTCAAGGCAGTACATGTGCCATTTTAACACTGATACATACATATGATACTGATGTTTACATGAGCATCTACTTTTGTTGTTTGTATTCAATCACCCTGCCTGCCTGTCTCTCAAAGCCTATAGCTAGTGCTTATGTTGTTGATTGTGTTTCCCGTTCTTTAGGATCTTCACAAGGGAATTGAGATTCAAGCAGCAAATGGGAAGAGGATGCTTGCTCTTAAAGTGTTTGCACACGCACTGCGTTTCTTCAAAGACCACTGTCTCCAGGAGCTCTCAGACCAGTCCTCCACAAGAATAGTGAATGACGACATCAGATGGGTGATCACCGTACCAGCCATTTGGAGGCAACCTGCCAAACAGTTCATGAGACAAGCTGCTTATGAGGTAAGGTTGGGCATTTTAAAAGTATTTGATTAGGAAAGGAAAAGATTCATGCAAAATCTGTGGCTATATTCTTATGTAGGCTAGATTAGCATCTCCGATCAACCCTGCTCAGTTGCTGATAGCATTGGAGCCAGAAGCAGCCTCTATTTACTGTCGGAAGCTCAAACAGAGAGAGCTCGTTCCTGATGACGACGCAGTACTGTCAGCCTCTCCCAACACACATCGCCGCACCAATAGCCTCACTAGGAAACCGGGCATGAAGCCAGGAAGTGTTGCTCCCGTCTCTTCAGAGTTCAAATCTGGCACGAGATACATCGTCGTGGACTGTGGAGGTGGTACAGTGGACCTCACAGTCCACGAAATGGAGGAAGGGGGAACGCTGAGGGAACTCTACAAGGCTTCAGGCGGAGCTTGGGGTGCAATAGGAGTGGATAGGGAGTTTGAAAATCTCCTGGTGAAGATCTTTGGCATTGATTTCTTTGTGAGCTTCAAGAATACCAAACCAGCTGGCTGGGTTGATTTGATGATCGCCTTCGAAGCGAAGAAACGGACTGCAAGTCCACTCAAGTCCAATCCTCTCAACATCTCACTTCCATTCTCGTTCATTGAACATTATTCTAAACTGAAAGGTCACAGCGTCGAGCAAGCAATCAAGAAGTTTGGCAACAAAGACGTCAAATGGTCGACTCAAGGGATGCTCCGCCTTTCTCCGGCAGCTATGCACGCACTCTTCGATCCAGTCATGCGTGACATCGTAAGACACATTAGCGATCTCTTACGTAAGCCAGAATTAGATGGAGTGAGGTTCATGTTTCTAGTCGGAGGATTCTCAGAGTCCCCTCTCCTTCAGAATGAAATCAGAAGGGTGTTTTCGTCACAGGTGCGGGTGATCATCCCTCAGGACGTTGGTCTCACCATCCTCAAGGGGGCCGTATTGTTCGGTCTCGATCCTACAGTGGTAAGGGTTCGAAGGTCGGCGCTGACATACGGTGTTGGAGTGCTGAATAAGTTCATTCCCGGCAAGCACCCTCATGAAAAGCTGACCAAGAAGGATGGCATAGACTGGTGCACGGACATCTTTGACACGTTTGTGACAGTTGACCAGTCTGTTTCCCTCGGAGAGAAGGTCACAAGAAGTTACACTCCGGCACGATCGCACCAAACATCAACCACCATTGGAATCTACTGCAGCGAGAAGGAGCACGTCATGTTCACGTCGGACCCTTCCGTTCAACGGTGTGGTGAGCTCTATTTAGAAATGCCCGATGTGACGGGAGGCAAGAGCAGAGAGCTTCAAGCCACCATGATGTTTGGGGACACTGAAATCAAAGTGGAGGCAATTGATTTAACGAGTAAAAGGACTGCTAAAGCAACAATTGACTTTTTGAACAAGTAAACCCAAACCGATCAGTATACATGACTCTAGCTGACCTTCATTTGCTTCCCTCAATGAATGTATGCACTTTCAATTACACATATCATGTAACTATGTCGCGTCATATATGCCTCCCCCTGACACTATCCAACTTGCTAGTTGTATGTAGTTTTTGTGTTCATTTTTATACCTTATGGCACTTATAATAGTTGGTGTCATTATATAGTGCTGAGTAGCAAATCGATAAGTTGCGTTGTTTTTTTTACACTTTTTTTTACTTTTTATTATTGCTTTGTGTTCACTCTTTTTGTGTACAGTTTTTTTTTTGAATACTCATATCTCAGACATTGCAAAAAATTTGTGTTTTTTTTTATGAGATGCTGTACGTAGCATGTGCCCTCTATGCTACCACTAGCACTATGGTGATACATAAATCAGTAGTGTCATGCAATGACATGATTTTGGGGTGTGGGCGGAGTCAACCGGTACTAGTGGGAGGGGTTTATTAGGAAGTATTGGGCGGAGCTTACAGTTGAAAACATGGCTGATGATCAGAGAGGAGATAACAACTTCTTTTCAAGTGATGCTCCCTACCAGCCAGGCGCTCATGGTCATCCTATTCATTCTCAAGACCACTATCTTCACAAAGACGGTTCACAATGGGGGAACAGCACCGGTTATGACCAGTCCTACAGTATAGCTGGACACAGCACTGGACACCAGCACCAGAGACAAAATATGAGGCATGCAGACTTCACTGCTGACGATTCTGAGCTCAACTATGGCTCTTTTCGTGGATCAGCTACCACCCACCCAGTATCACAGCAGCATCAACAGCAATTATATCCTTTCCAAACATGTTCTTCACACATGACTGCTGTGAGGGAGGACCCAGCACACTTTCGTTCAGGTCCACCTGCTCCCCTTCCTCCACATGAACGGCACATGCACCACACGACTCAATCTATAGGACAGCCTCCGTTTGACCATCCTACTCACCCTCAACCTCGCAATCAATTCATGACTGATTTAAGAACTGCTTCTTCTCTTTCAACAGTAAGTGAAGGTCGTTCTCATCAGGAGTTTGTTTCAAGAGAAAGTGAAACCAAGGCTGTGTTGCCATCCACAGAATCTCAATACGAGGGATCGTTCATGTCAAAAGTGCAAAAGTTTGTAGTCAAACACAGGGAAATTTTTAATGCTTTGACACAAGATCGTTCTACCACTGTTGACACTCTAACTCTTTATAATCACTCATCGTACAGTGAAGAATCATGTATGATAACTGTATCTTTACCAGGTGCTGCATGTATTTGAATATTTTTCCTTCCTTTTAGACAAGTACGCTGAACCAGATGCACTTGAGTATCAAATGCAAGTGGACACAACTTTAAGAAAGAAGAGATTTCTAGAGGTTTGTTTCAGCTATGGTTTCAGTTGCATCCTTTGTTCTGTCTGTTTCTTTTCTCTTGACGTTGATTCTCTTCTCTTCCTCTCATCCACCTGCTGATGGCCTGAGAGCAGCTGGTGTCTGTGGGAGATGTGATGAGAGGCTCCATAGTGTACAAGTCTCATGGTGAACTGACTGTCCAGATCACCAGTTTTGTCGGCAGTCACAAGTTGAGAGAGCTCACCGATATTGACATCAAGGTACTGTCGATAAGCCTAGGCACTTAAACTGGTTTGGAAACTAGACAAACGTGGCACATCGTAGAGATGGTGTTATAGAATATAGATGTACATGTGTAGCTATCGCTAAATGATTGCTCCCGATTGATTGTGTGTCGTGTGTGTCTCTTGTGCCCCCAGGGTGTGTTGCCTCTCGAGAATCTCTCTTCAAGTGCCGAGAATTGTGATGATGTCATGAAAGATATGCAAACGAATGATGTCGTTCAAGTGTTGGTGGTGTGTCAACAAGAAGATGGCATCCTGTTGCTCTCCTTTCGGGAGGACCATGTAGAACAGCTGTGCTATGAAGGCAGACTACCGCCAGGAGTAAAACTGGTACACCATCCATGTTTTGTGTCAAACCGTGTACTGCGTAGAGTAGTGGAGATTCAATTATCTTGTAATACATACAGGGGTATATGGAAGGGAGAAAGGCTGACATTCAGAGAACTGGGTAAGCTTTTGTGGCTGTTGTTTGCTACTTGAAATGAAGTAATGACTGTTACTTTGTTGGTGTTGTTTTTGTTTTGTGGCCTTCTTAGCAAAGTAAAAGTGGATGACTATCTACACCAGCTTGAAGATGACCCTGGGTTCACTAATCCCAGTTGTACTGAAAACTTGAAAGCTGTACTTGGAATAGCAACCACTGGAACAAAACCACTGGGACCCGGAATGAGACCTACACTGCTAAAGGACATACAAATGTATACAGTTGTGCTATGTTGAAATCTGCATAGACTACATACAATCCATGATCTACACAGGGCTGAATACCCAGAGTCTGAGTATTGCCATGCACTGAGAAAGGCACAGAGAAACAAGTGGTCAATGGATACGTGAGTGATTCATTCATTAGCCTTGTGGTACAAAACCCTTGTGCAAGTTGCAAATGGCTTTCCTTCTACTCCTCTTCAATTGCCCAGTGTTGCAATGGGAGTGAAGCACCTCAAAGGTGGGAACCATTCCAAGGCATTGGAGATGCTGGATCATGCTCTGAAAATCGACCCAGAGAATGTGGAAGGACTTGTCGCTAGAGGAGCTCTGTAAGGAGGGATCGAGCTCTATGTGTCTTGGATGCTCGCTATCAATGCATGTTGGTGTGTAGCTAACTAGTGTTGTGTGTATTTTGTTCACACATCAGGTATGCCAATCGTAGCAAGTACAAACAGGGGATAGCTGACTTTGAGAGGGCACTCACTTTGAAACACACTCACAAGAATGCTCGAAAATACTTGGTTCAAACTCAAGTCGCTTATGGAGAAATGTAACAGAATTTGTAATAGCTATATGTATACAGTATTTTGTATAATCCCAATCTCTCTCTCCCAGGCTTGAGAAAGAAGGCAAGTTGCAGCAGGCCATGAGGTGCTATAGAGAGGCTCTAGCAGATGATCCTGGAGAGAAGACTGCTAAAGAGAGGTTGGGCCTGCTCACAGCTGCCTTGGAGAAACAGGTGTGTAGAACATCATGGAGTGCTTGGTCAGTCTGTATTGAAGGAGCTGGTCTTGTTTTCCCTTCCATGTGATTACATGACACCATGTTGGCCCGTCATCCTTATGTGGTCTGTCGTACTGCCCGGATGGATGGATGGACTATTGTCGAATGGTGTGGATAAATCCTGGCTACGTATGATATGGTTCACATGCTGTGACATGGCCTGGTCAAAAACCATCCTCTTCCTTTTATTTTGGGGATAATTTTTCTCTATGGTTGTGTACTGCATTGCTATGTGTGGACCATGTTACATTGTATGTCAATGGGTGGGTGGGATTTTCAACATTTGTATCATTACTTTTTTTGTTCGTTTTGTTTTGTTTGGGGGGCATTCGCATTTTGTTGCTGTTTTTTTATGATGTGTGATATTGAGGCTGCTGATCGTAAGGAGATGGAACGTCAGAAAGCCGAAGAGAAAACAAAACTTAAGAAACTGTACAAAATCATTGAAGAAGAGAAGGAGAAAAAGATCAGGAAATTCAACAAGAAGATCAAACAGTCCACCAGGAGAAAGTAAGCTGCAAGTTCTTTGTTTTATGACTGTAAATTTCAAAGTTCTGGTTTGCTGTTACTGCAGAAGAAAATCGAGTAAAAGTTCAAAGAAACATCACAAAAGGGGAAGTTCAAAATCCAGCAAAGCTAAAAGGAAAGACAGTCGGCATCAACGGTATTCATCATCTTCAGATCTTTCAACTTCAAGTGATTACTCCAGATCAAGATCAAGATCATCATCAAGATCATCGTCAAGATCAAGATCACGATCCAAATCAAGATCAAGATCATTCACTCCAGTTTCAAAAATATCTAAAAGACTATCAAGGTCACCCAGGCGTTCCAGATCACGATCTCGATCTCCTGTGGAAAGAAACAGGAAGAGCAAATCAAGAAGCTCACGTGTAAGATCTAGGTCTCGGTCAACGTCAGTGTCAGTGGACAGAGGAAAGAAAACAAAAAGGTCACATAGACATTCTCGATCCAGATCCAGATCACCTGCAAAAGAAAGAATCAAACAGTCTAGATCAATGAAATGAAGTTCATTTGTAGAATTTTTTTTGTTGTACATGTGGTTTTCTTTGTTTGTGGTAGTCTATGATGTCTATATTATAATTATGATGATAATTGCATTGCTAATTGATGCCCATCAATGAATTAACAAGGAACAGAGGTGTAATTGCAGCCCAAGCTAGAAATGGAGAGTGTTATTTCTTCTCTTGTAGAAGAAGAAAGAAGACGTTTCCCTGATGGTGTACCGTGGAAGTTTTCTTACGGTACTGCTGGGTTCAGAGAGAAGTGAGTTCTCAAGTCTATAGTATAAACCACAAGTTGTAGACATGTCAGTGCACAGATGCATGTACCAAGAGTATACTATTATATACTCTTGATTGCACCCTGTTTCAATCCTTATTTTAATTACCATGGATCATGCAGAGCTGATAAGTTGGATAGAGTGGTTTTCAGAGTTGGAGTTCTTGCTGCTCTGAGGTCCAAGTCAGTTGGAGGTCAGAACAAACTATATATATTTTGATATGCATCCAACCAAAATATGATGGACATTTCTTTCATACACAATCGTATACAGCCACTATTGGTGTTGTAATCACTGCTTCACACAACCCCGTAGAGGTAATTCATCTAGCTAACTACAGTGCCATGAAAACCTAGCCTCGTTCCCAGGCTCCCCGCCTAGTATCATATAATGTGTAAGGTAGGCGGGGAGCCTGGGAACGAAGCTAATGAAAACCTTTGAGTTTTGTCAATCTTGAACTGCACAAACTGTTATTGTAGGACAATGGTGTGAAGGTGGTGGACCCTCTGGGTGACATGTTAGTACCAACTTGGGAGAAATATGCAACCCAACTTGCCAATGCAAGGTACCAATGTTCAAATGTACCATCAACAAAGGCTCTCCATTAATGAGACCCCCCATGTATATTGTGTTTGTATTTGTGACTGTTGTAGTATCGATGAAGTAGGGGCTGTTGTGAGTGGCATTGTCAAGGAGACGGGCTGTGATGTGACGAAGCGTGGTAGAGTAGTGTTTGCTAGAGACACAAGGTAATCAAGCTAGGGGCATCGCCCTGTGTGCCTCTGTAAATTGCTTATGCTCACCACTGTTTATGTGAAGACCAAGTGGAGAGAGACTTGCAGGACAGCTGTCAAAAGGTGTAGAAATTTTGGGCTCTGATTCTACCGATTTTGGTAAGCTATGACAACTTTATGTGCACACCTATTTCATGGAGCATCCAAACCCACTCTCCAGGTGTACTCACTACCCCCCAGCTCCACTATATTGTCCGTTGTATCAACACAAATGAATCATTTGGAGCACCATCAGAGGAGGGCTATTACAAGAAGCTAGCAGCTGCCTATGTCAACCTCTTACCCACTGTAAGGTCTATGTGCATGAAAATTATCATCACGTATTGGGGAAGCTTCACAACTGTAGATTCTTGTCTCTATGTTTCAAAGCTCAATCTAGACCAGTCCATTGCTTCATTCTTGTGTGTTTCTCTTTGCAGCCATGTCCCTCTCAACCTTTGATAAAGCTGGACGGTGCAAATGGAGTTGGAGCTGACAAGATGAGAAGAATGGTGGAGTGTCTCAATGCAACAGCTGGCAAACAACTCCTCAATGTCCAAGTGCTGAATGATGGCACATCTGGAGTGTTAAACAAAGAGGTACCATAAAACTGCTTAATTTGCACATTCTGTATTATTACTCCACATCACTTAATCAGTGTGTTTAACACTTGCTGAGATAATCTGAGTGATGGTCTAGATCTTTGTGCTATTATTCCCCACTGTCTGCATGTAGTGTGGTGCTGACTATGTGAAATCACAGCAGATGGCTCCACCTGGGTTTGAGTTTGCTGTGGGTGAACGGTGTGTGTCTTTTGATGGCGATGGAGATAGAATTGTCTTCTTCTACAAGAGCTCAGGTACATGACTGCATGCACACGATACGAACAACTGTAGAGAGATGGTTTCACATATCCCCCTCTATAGCTGGAGAGTTCAGAATGCTGGATGGGGACAAAATCGCTGCATTGGTATGTTGTAACAGCTGCTCTGTTGGTCTCTATACAAACATTGAAAATTGTTGTGAAGTTGATTTTACTTACAGACTGCAGGTTTCATATGTGAACGACTGAAAAAGCTGCAAACTGATCTTAGCATTGGTAATTCAGCCATCATCTGCTGTTCACTCGGGAATCCTTTTTAATCGTTTTCACTCATACAGGTGTCGTACAAACAGCTTATGCAAATGGAAGTGCCACTGCCTATCTAAGAGACACACTGGTAGGAGGGTTTATGTTAGCCTGCTAGTAATGTTTGGTTTACTTCTCTCTCTCTCTCTCTCTCTCTCTCTCTCTCTCTCTCTCTCTCTCTAGGTAGTCCCAGTAGCATGTACCCTGACAGGAGTAAAGCACCTACATCACAAGGCATTGGAATATGACATTGGGGTGTACTTTGAAGCCAATGGTCATGGTACAGTGCTGTTCAGTGATAGAGCCATGGAAGTCTTCAAAAAAGCCTGCGAAGATGAGAAACTCTCAAGCTCGGTACGTGATGCAGCCATACAGCTTGTGTCCCTCACCCAGCTCATCAACCAAGCAGTGGGTGATGCCATCTCTGACTTTCTCTTGGTGGAGACCATCCTGATGCACAGTCAGGTGAGAGGACTCTACCATGTACATATGACAACCAAGAAGTTCAATGTGACCTCGTCCACATACATGCACACATCTAGTGGGGGTGTGCTGAATGGGACGCCATTTACACTGAGCTACCCAATAGACAACTGAAGGTAAAAGTGGAGGACAGAATGGTTCTCAAAACCACTGACTTTGAGAGGCTGACCACCACTCCAGCTGGTCTCCAGGAAGAAATTGACAAACTAGTAGCAGGGACACCCAAAGGGAGGGCATTTGTAAGGTATACTCACAGTCAGCATGCGTAGGGGGGTTGTGGGGATATGAAAGTGATCTGTGTATATCTGTATAGACCATCTGGAACTGAAGATGTTGTAAGAGTCTATGCTGAAGCTGATAGTCAGGTAAAGAATTTGTAGCTGATCAATCATTTTGTTATGTACATTGTCATTCATGCAGACTGGAGCTGATAGACTAGCTGTTCAGGTTGGTGAGTGTGTGCACAAACTGGCTGGAGGTGTAGGGGACATCCCGTCACTACGGTGATGGACCACACTGACCTAGAGCTTTCTATACATGGCAGTATAGGGAGCAATGATATCGAGGTCACAAATTGTCTCATGATAGTAATAGTATTAATTTTTAATATGAGATATAATAATAATTATAGTCTTTTATTTTTATTGTATGGAAATTATTGTATTGTATTGTACATGGATACTGAAGGATAAAAATAAAATTGAACAACCACAAAACACACACAAAACAGAAAATCACAGAAGTTACACAATAACAAAATAATTATTAACAAGAATAATTATTAAATTTGATCCATCACAAGCCAAGTTACAGAGTAAGAGAAAATAAATATACAACCTACCCAATGCTACACACATCAAAATTAACATAACATGCTGTGCCATTATGAAAAAAAAAAAAAAAGGTTGCACCCAATCACTATGCATTCACAGTGACGGAATCGCTCATGCTGGTCACACGTTCTCTTCTCTCCGTGGATGTGTGGTTTTGTGTTGAATCCCCATTGGCTTCCACCCTGCGATTATTTCTGCCAGTTCTGTGCCTCTTCTTTTTGTTCGACTTGTCTTTGTGCTTCTTTGAAGGGTTCACCTTCACCAGGGCACTCCCGATGCACAAGCCCGATCGACCCACTCCTGGTTTACCGCTCTCGGAGTTCCCTGGCAGCTGAACAAACAACGACAGTACAGCTGCCTTGCTGTCTTTACACGTCTCCACGGCGATGTAGGAGGGGTGCTGGTGGAAGGGGGGCGAGTCCGTTGTCCTGTCCAGGTCAGGTTTGCTGTCGATGACCAATTTCAGTCTGGCAAAAGGTCTGGCCACTCTTCTACGAAGTTCAATGTACTGTTGCTGTGGATCAGGTACAGAAAGAGATTATGCCACATATATAATTCTATCATAACTTGACATTAGCACACACTCCGACCTACAGTCATAAACTGCATTACTTACCCTCATTATAGCTCGTATCTCAAGCTTCCTCTTGATGTACCATCCGGCCAAGAAGGCACTCAAGAGGACCGTAAAACACCTAGGGAAAGATCATTGACATGGAAAGGTAAGCTCCATTAGTAACCTCACGGAACATAGGTGTAACAATTGGACTTGTACTGTTCCTTACGTGATAAATGTGATGAAGAAGTAGAGCAGGAAGATAAAGTCTTGCTGATCGACGGTGATCCTGAACGTGGAAGGATTGGATAAATTGTAGGCGTACACCACGAGGGTCACGTCTCCGTCCCACATGTGATTGGTGTAGTCGTTCTCGACGGCTTCATCAAAGATTGCAGTGAAGTTTGGTGTCATTTGCAGGGAGGGCCGGGCGAATGTGTGGAGGTCAGCGGCCGAGAGGTTCCTGTTGCTACTGAAGCTACCGTAGCGGGCCTCGTGAGTACTGCCGTTGAAGTGGAGCTCAATTGGCTCTGTGAGGTTCACCAGTGCTGAGAGGTTTTCAGACTCTGTGTGTGTGTGTGTGTGTGTGTGTGTGTGTGTGATTAGTGTCTTGTGTGGAAGCTAGGTAGTGTGATTAATGGTTCTCACTTCGTCCCAAGAACAGTTGGATCACAACTGGGCTTTGAGAAATGATGGTTGCTTCAATTTTCAAATGCAATGCAATATCCTACATAGAAAATCATAAGTGTACTACTATGAACACACTTTGAGTATGTGAGTAACATACTGAATTAGGAGTGACAGTAAAGAATCCACTCTGCTGACGATCCTGGTCCACACTGAATGTGTAGATGAACCCAACCGCCAAATCAACTATAAATCAAACAAAGGAATGCAACAGTAACGACAACGTCATATCTCAATCTTGTAAGCACAAAATGTGGAATTTTGCCACAATCTATAATAATACCGTAGCAGAAGTTGTTGGCATCTCCAGTGTAGCTCTGAGCGCCATCACAGAACTGACACCTGTCACCAGTCACTCCCAGAGAGAGGCAGGTACACGTCCCATCAGTGGTGTTACACACAGGGTTGTACCCATTGCAGTCACACTCTGGAGGGAGAGAGAGACAATGGAACGACAAAAACTAGAAAAATCCTAGCTATGCAAGTATTCTACGTAGTTCCTCTCACGTACCAGTGCAGTTGCCTCCATTAAGAGCATTGCCAAAGAATCCCAGAGTGCACTCCTCACACATCAAACCAGTCGTGTTGTCCTGACAGAATTCACAAGTGGAGGTATCATTGACGCACATGCTGTGTCCATTACACTGACAAACTGTGATTGAGGTAGTCAACAGCAATTGTGATCAATAAGGCACGTCGCCATCAATTCCATTAGCAGTATGTATGTACACAAGCAGCATACAAATATAGACACGACAATTAGCATAACATAATTGAGTGCAGTGTCATTCAACATGTCTCACCGGGACACTGGTCAAAGAACCACTCTTCACTCTCCTCTTCCAGACTGGCCGCCTGACAAGACCCGGCCTCTCTTGGGCCACCAAACCCTCCTTGCTCACACCTGCCGAGGCCGGTATTGGAAGGATCGTTGCACCATCCACAGACAGAGTCTCCTTGACAGGAGTCACACGTCTGATGGCGGCTGCACTCCCCAGGACAGGTTCTGGACGAGACCCGATTGACCCACCCGAGGCACTGCCCATAGATGTAGGTGAGTGGGTAGAATCCTGAGTGTTCGTTGGGCACACAGTGGTTGAGGGAAGGGCACCAGAAACACGATCTGTCGAAGCAATCTTCACAGGCAGAGATGGAAAAGCAGGAGGTACGGGAGCATGTGTTGTCTTCATCAGTGAGATTGAGAGCTAAAGGAAAGAGAGTGAATGAGGGTGTACAGTAGTTGAAATAGGACTAGCAACACTCTATTAGAGTCTAAATATACATTACCTGTACACAGCAGTCTAATGGTACAAATAGGGGGGTACTTTGAAAACTAAATCCAGTTCAGATTTGGAGAATTTGCCTAATGATAACAAAACCACTTCAACTCACCAATGAATGATCTTTATGCAGGCCAGCTATAAACAATGGAACTTCTACATCTATACAATTTGTTTACAAGTTTTACCTACCAGCTATCTATTAGTTTTTTAAAATCAAAACTATTCGATAATACAATCTATAAAAAAAAAACAAAAAAAAACAAATAAACCGTCATTGACCATATGTCAGTGGATCATGACTCCTTGTCAGCTGAAAGTCGATTTCCTCCATGAAATAAGTTGATGGCTCTTCTGTGAAAGAGTTGTCTGAAATTGGATCATCTTCAGGTACAAGCATAGGCTGTGGCAGTGAGTCACCATCCACGATATATCCAGTGCTTCCAAATGTATCTTCACTTGTTTTGGTTTTTCGATTAAGTGAAGTATTAGGAGTTTTCACAATTTGGAAAAGCATGTACGAACCAGAGGATCTCTCACTTTGCTTGGAGCTTACACAGCAAGTGATGCCACATTCTCCTTGGGATCCACATTCACCTTGAGATTCAGTAATTACTACTGCAATGTAGCCATTCTTCTGAAACTTACGTCTAGCACATTTAATGTAGCATATTTCGCTCCCACTCATCCACGAGGGCAGGGACACTGGGGGTTCATGACGTCTTGTAACACAGCTTTCAAGAACAAGACGGGTATCTTTATCTGTAGCATCGTATCGAAATTGAAGGGGTCCTGGATTCGTCCCTGTGATACTAAGAGATGTATGAAGATAGCGAGGAACTGGTTCAGTATAAGTTTTCTCTTCATCCAGCTGATCTTCAATACTTGTACTTTTGTGCTCTTTCAAGTCTACATCGTAGTAACAGATATAGAATTCCTTAGGGTGTTTAGGATTTCCACTAGGCTTGAGGTAAAACCTTGATGCATTGCTCTTGCCCTGAACAGCTGTTACTTGATAGGAATCACTAACAGCCCAGTAGAGATTCCTTGTACCACTACTGGCACAATGGATGAAGAAAGGACCAGCTGGAGAATTAAAATTAAATATCACACACACACACACACACACACACACACACACACAAATAATGATGTGCTAAAATGATGAGCAATCAAGCTATAAATTTATATTCTAAGTCTTGACTATGTGGGTACATAATTGGAATGCAAACACCACCTTACAGGTGTAATTGATCAAATTAATAATAATTACTAAGAATGTATGCACTTAGACCTACCACAAGTTTCTCCTTCAAGTCGTGTGTACTCAACTAGAGCTGTTTGCAGTGATGTTTTCAGCTCTGGGATTTGAACCAGGTCACTGATTGGCTTCACTTGGATCCCTACCACTGCCTCCTGGTGAGAGCCTCTCTTGACAGTCGGGATGTTGTTCTTCATTTCAATCACACCTATCCTGTTGACTTCACTGAACTTTCTACTGTAGAATCTTGAACGGGTGCCCTCTCCACTACCTGCTGCAATCTTCTCCACTCCAACACGGCCTCCTAGTTTCAACTTCCGACTAAGATGATTCCCAGATAGAACTTCATATCCTGATGCCCCGAGTTGAATGCTAGAGATATAATGGGTGATATGAAAGTGTTCAATGAATTGCTTACAGTACTCAGTAATCTTCTTTTCGTCAACATTGTTTAACTTCTCAATTTGTGCAAGTTTCAGTTCCTTCAGACTGCTCAATCTACTTGCATATTCATCCTGTCTTGTTTCAAATAGCTCAAAATCTGGTTCAACTAGGCTAAAACGATGTTTCTCTAAGTTAGCAAGCTCTTTTTGTGTGGTTTCATTTTCATCATCTACATTTTCTGCTATGGTTTGCCGACGCTTAATTTTGACGATCTCACCACCAATGTCTGCAATTTCCCTCTCCAAGATCCATTTACAGAGCCATTGGTCGAATGGTGTGGTACCAGGTGGCAGTTGAATGGAGCTGTCATTGCAATGTTCCTTAAACGAAATTGTACGGTTGAGAACTTTAGTTCCAATGACTTGGTACCTGTTGGAACTAGACTCAGAGTATGCAGCCTCTACTCCGATAGTGACTGCTACTTTTGGATTAGTGACTGAGGCACTTGCTTGTCCTCGAGTTTCTGAGGTACTCATGACTTCTCTTTCATAGCTTTGAACACAGCCTCCTTCTTCAGTGCCAATAATGTTGTCAAGGGTGACTGGACGAACTTGAAATGCAGTTTTGTTTTTCCAAGGAGCAGAATTAGTAGCATCAACACCTCTTCCAAGACCGAGATCAATGATTCGTTGAATCTCCTTCTCATCAATACACACTTTGGCATGGTCTCCTTCATCTTCTTGATTTTTATCAGTGAGAGCTGTTAGAAGTAGTTTATTCAAATTTTGAAATTGTTCTTCAGCTGTTAGAGAATCAGTAGATTTTGCCATGTTAGTTGACTTCGCAATTGGTCACGATTCAGGCTTAGTGATACTTTACAGTGAATCAGCTTCCAACAATATACACTTAGCTCTCCTGTTCAGTTCAACACTCGATGAGGAAGAGCTCAAACAACGGCTAAGGAATGAATTCCTGCTTCACCCTGTTTATGTAGCTATGAAGTTGCATAGCATCATAATTTGGGCATTCAGTTCACTGGCTTCATTATTGGTGTGAGAATCTGTTGCTAGTCTGTTGCATGAAATCTTCTAAGATCAAAAGCTATAGAATATCTGTTAGTGTACGCATGTCAGCTCCTGGAGGGAATTCTCTTGTGCTACTACAGTACTAATGTGATTGCTGACCCTTAGCAACAACAACACACATCATACGTGAATCAAAAATTGAGATGTACTTTCACTAATAGAGAGAGAGAGAGAGAGAGAGAGAGAGAGAGAGAGAGAGAGAGAGAGAGAGAGAGAGTACATGGCTTAATTAAATTGATCATGCAGTGGCCTCAGCCAAATAATGCAGGGTGTCACTGGAGAGAAGATATCCACACAAGGCCATTGTTAATGCAAGCACACACCCTAGATGACTGTCATATGGATAGTGCTTCATTATATCAGAATACATTAAAGTGTGGAAAGGGCATTATTACACAACTATTGTGCAAGTATTCAGTGACATTATATAATGGTTTCTCATTGTAAATTATACAGTGTGCACATGCCACTGAATAAGTGTTACATACGTATACTCTCTCCTAATTAACTGCATG
This sequence comes from Tethya wilhelma, assembly GCA_964030475.1. Classification (NCBI taxonomy): domain Eukaryota; kingdom Metazoa; phylum Porifera; class Demospongiae; order Tethyida; family Tethyidae; genus Tethya; species Tethya wilhelma. The sequence goes on along the minus strand of CAXIPT010000002.1, from coordinate 17,988,547 downwards.
CACTGAGTGAGTCCATGCAAGTGACTGTGTCATGTTAGTCACTATGTGAGGTCAATTGAAAGAGCCAATTCATCTTTCTTTCACTTTGAAATGGGTCAATTGAATGATGGCTGTGTACATGTCAGCCTATTGTGTACGATGTCAAAAGAATACATAGTGTCACAGGAATCACATGCATGCATGCATTAGGGACCAATGATAGACCACACAAGAGCAACCACTATACACATGCATGCCACCCAATTGTATGTTAGTCAGTGATAAAATTAATGGTATTAATCAACTACACATGCAGATATAATATCACTATATATACAAATCAAAACAAAGAATGCTAACAGACAGCTACTAAGCTGACACTAGTCAAAGAAAACAATAACTTTTGCTGTGAGACTATCACACAATTACATTGAAATCTGTAAGTTCATCAAGTATTAAACTGTACAGGTTCAACTAAGCAAGACAGCTCATTGCTATGGCTCTTCTGTGGTGGCTCTATTTCTTGACGTATTTTTAGTCTAGATTCTTCAGATAGTCCTGTTTCTGTTGATCTCAGTGACATTGTTTCTTCTAGCAATGGCTCTTTGTCTTCATATGCTTCAGGCTGCATAAGCTTGGGTCCTGCACTGGCACGATAAACTTCCTTAGAAATGCCAAACAATGGGATCGTTGACATTTCTTTATTGCCAGGTCTGGATGTTTCAAATTTTCGATTGATCAGGGTATCAGAAGTTTTCACAATTTGGAAAAGCATATATGAATCTGGATTTCGCTCGTTTTGCTTAGAGTTAACACAAACAGTGATGCATTTTCTTTGAGGTTTAGTGACAGTCACTACTGCAATGTAGCCATTTTTCTGACGCTTGCGTCTAGCACATTTGATATAGCATAATTCGCTCCCACTGATCCACGAGGGCAGGGACACTGGGGGCTCATGATGTCTTCTAGCACAGCTTTCAAGAGTAAGACGAGTATCTTTATCTCTAGCAACATATTGAAATTGGAGTGGTCCTGGATTTGTTCCAGTGACACTAAGAGTAGTATGAAGATAGCGAGGAATCGGCTCAGTATAAGCTTTTTCTTCATCCAGTTGATCTTCAAGGCTTGTACTTTTGTGCTCTTTCAAGTCTACATCGTAGTAACAGATATAGAATTCCTTAGGGTGTTTAGGATTTCCACTAGGCTTGAGGTAAAACTTTGATGCATTGCTCTTGCCCTGAACAGCTGTTACTTGACAAGAATCATTAACAGCCCAGTAGAGATTCCTTATACCACTAGTGGCACAGTGGATGAAAAAAGGACCCATTGGAAAAAACATACAAAAGTTTTTCAGATGTTGCATGTTAAAAATGCATGGGGTATAACTTACCACAAGATTCTCCCTCAAGTCTTGTATACTCAACTAGAGCTGTTTGCAGTGATGTTTTCAGCTCTGGGATTTGAACAAGGTCGCTGATTGGCTTCACTTGGATCCCTACAACTGCCTCCTGGTGAGAGCCTCTCTTGACAGTTGGGATGTTGTTCTTCATTTCAATCACACCTATCCTGTTGACTTCACTGGACTTTCTACTGTGGGATCTTGAGTGGGAGCCCTCTCCACTTCCTGCTGCAATCTTCTCCACTCCAACCCGGCCTCCTAGTCTCAACTTTCGACTAAGATGATTCTCGGACAAAACTTCATACCCTGATGCCCCAAGTTGAATGCTGGAGATATAATGGGTGATATGAAAGTGTTCAATAAATTCCTTGCAATATTCAGCAATCTTCTTTTCTTCAACACTGTTTAGCTTCTCAATCTGTGTTAGTTTTGATTCTTTCAGACTGCTCAACCCACTCGTGTAGTCATTCTGCCCAGTTTCAAAGAGCTGTGGCTCATCTAGGATACTGCGCTGTCTCTCCAAATTGGCAAGCTCTTTGTGTGTGCTTTCATTTCCACTTTCTGTAACTTTTCGTTTAAGCTTAACGATCTCACCACCAATGTCTGCAATTTCCTTCTCCAAGATCCATTTACAGAGCCATTGGTCGAATGGTGTGGTGCCAGGTGGAAGTTGAATGGAACTGTCATTGCAGTGTTCCTTAAACGAAATTGTACGGTTGAGAACTTTGGTTCCAATGACTCGGTACCTGCTAGAACTAGACTGAGAGTATTCAGCTTCAACTCCGATAGTGACTGCTGTTTTTGGATTAGTGACTGAAGCACTTGCTTGTCCTCGAGTTTCTGATGTACTACTGACTTCTCTTTCATAGCTCTGAACACAGCCTCCTTCTTCAGTGCCAATAATGTTGTCAAGGGTGACAGGACGAACTTGAAATGCAGTTTTGTTTTTCCAAGGAGCAGGGTTAGTAGCATCAACACCTCTTCCAAGACCAAGATCAATGATTCGTTGAATATCTGTATCATGAATGCACACTTTAGCACGGTCTTCCTCATTAACCTCATTCCCAGACCCAAGAGCTAGGTCTCCCTCTTCTTGATTTTCATACATTTTATTACTGAGAGCTCTTAGAAGAAGTCTACTTAATTTCTGCAGTTGTTCTTCTGTTACAAAATCAGTAGATCTCGCCATAGCTTAATTTCCAGATTTGATTTTCAGTGTCAAAGCATAGAATATCCAAGTCTTGTCTATTATAATATTATACTCTTGGTCGTGTCAATGACTCATCGATATTACGATTTATGAAGCATGACGATATCTAGAGCGCCTGAGCAGGACCATTGCGCATGCGCAGAAAATTAAGCTTGCTCTATGTTCTTTCTAAGACTCGGAGCCATATCAGATTCTACTATATCTACAGTAGTTTTATTGGAAATTTATAAAAAAAATATTGTGAATACAATTTGGGCTTACTATTATTGTTGTACAACACGCCACCAGGAGATACAAGTGGGGGAGGGAAACAACACACACACACAACACATCATCATAACCGTAATAATAATATCTATAACAAAAATACTACAGTTGCTGTAAATCTGTTGCATTTAGAATTTAGATGCTTGTTTCGGTTCCTACATGCTCATTTAAAGAGGTATCATCTACAGGCTCCTCGGTTCCTTCATGCTGACTTAAAGCACCAGTTTCATCGTTTATTGGCATCATTATTATTTCCTGTGCAGTTTCTGTCTCTACAGGTAAGATCAGCTGTAATTGTGCATTGCAGGCAACAGGTTCAATCTCAGGTAATGCTGTGTAGTCAGAAGTAGGAAAGATAGGCATTGGGGCTGTTGGCAGATCTTGTTTATTGCCAGGTTTGGCCATTTCAAACTTTCGACTTATTGAAGTTTCAGGAGTTTTCACTATTTGAAAAAGCATATATGAACCTTGGTATCGCTCATTTTTCTTAGAGCTAACACAACAAGCAAAACCATATTCTTTGTGAGGTTCAATGACAACTGCAATGTAGCCATTCTTCTGAAGTTTACGTCTAGCACACTTGATATAGCATAATTCACTCCCACTAATCCACGAAGGTAGGGACACTGGGGGCTCATGACTCCTTCTAACACAGTTTTCAAGAACAAGACGGGTATCTTTATCTCTAGCATCATATCGAAATTGGAGTGGTCCTGGATTTGTCCCTGTGATACTAAGAGATGTATGAAGATAGCGAGGAACTGGCTCAGTATAAGTTTTTTCTTCATCCAGCTGATCTTCAAGGCTTGTACTTTTGTGCTCTTTCAAGTCTACATCGTAGTAACAGATATAGAATTCCTTAGGGTGTTTAGGATTTCCACTAGGTTTGAGGTAAAAATTTGATGCATTGCTCTTGCCCTGAACAGCTGTCACTTGATAGGAATCATTAACAGCCCAGTAGAGATTCCTTGTACCACTAGTGGCACAGTGGATGAAAAAAGGACCAGCTGGGGAATAAAAAAAAAATCTTGCTACATACCAAATTGCAATTTAAACATGGATCAAATTACATTATGAAGTACAACACAATGCCACATACAAAATTATATACCCTTTGCCATACACATCCAACCAGGTTATCATACATGCAACAATAACTCCTAATGTATCAGTGGAAGCTAACTGACATGTATATTTAGACCTACCACAAGTTTCTCCTTCAAGTCGTGTGTACTCAACTAGAGCTGTTTGTAGTGATGTTTTCAGCTCTGGGATTTGAACAAGGTCACTGATTGGCTTCACTTGGATCCCTACAACTGCCTCCTGGTGAGAGCCTCTCTTGACAGTCGGGATGTTGTTTTTTATTTCAATCACACCTATCCTGTTGACTTCACTGGACTTTCTACTGTGGGATCTTGAGTGGGAGCCCTCTCCACTACCTGCTGCAATCTTCTCCACTCCGACCCGGCCCCCTAATCTCAACTTCCGACTAAGATGATTCTCGGACAAAACTTCATAACCTGATGCCCCGAGTTGAATGCTGGAGATATAATGTGTGATGTGAAAGTGTTCAATGAATTCCTTGCAATACTCAGTAATCTTCTTTTCTTCAACATTGTTTAGCTTCTCAATCTGAGTGAGTTTTAATTGTTTCTCACTGCTCAATCCACTCGTGTAGTCATTCTGCTCAGTTTCAAAGAGCTGTGGTTCATCTAGGATACTGCGCTGTCTCTCTAAGTTGGCAAGCTCTTTGTGTGTGCTTTCATCTTCACCATCTACACTTTCTTTAACTGATTGCTGACGCTTAATCTTGACGATCTCACCACCAATGTCTGCAATTTCCTTCTCTAAGATCCATTTACAAAGCCATTGGTCGAATGGTGTTGTGCCAGGTGGAAGTTGAATGGAACTATCATTGCAGTGTTCCTTGAACGAAATTGTACGGTTGAGAACTTTGGTTCCAATGACTCGGTACCTGCTAGAACTAGACTGAGAGTATTCAGCTTCAACTCCGATAGTGACTGCTGTTTTTGGATTAGTGACTGAGGCACTTGCTTGTCCTCGAGTCTCTGAGGTATTAGTGACTTCTCTTTCATAGCTTTGAACACAACCTCCTTCTTCAGTGCCAATAATGTTGTCAAGGGTGACAGGACGAACTTGAAATGCAGTTTTGTTTTTCCAAGGAGCAGAATTAGTAGCATCAACACCTCTTCCAAGACCAAGATCAATGATTCGTTGAATGTCTTTATCGTGAATACACACTTTAGCATCACCTCCCTGATCTTCATCACCATCAACCTCCTCATTGAGAGCTTTCAGAAGTAACTTATTTAACTTCAGAAGTTGTTCTTCATCTGTTAGAGACTTAGTAGATTTTGCCATGGCTAATGTGATTGTGAGTTCACAATTCTATATCTGTGCTTTTATAAGGGGAGTCTTCAGAAGCCACCACACCCTATATACTATTAGTCTATACTCTGTGAGTAGGACTGACTACAGGAATGAATCACTAAATTTTTTGTGTGTTTTGATCATGATCATGTTTACTAGAAAAACGTTCCGAGAAAGAAAGGAAGTAACAGGTGTAATTACTTGTAGCACTCTGAAACATAGTTTAATCCTGGTTACAATTATCAATTATCATACCAACCAGAAGGGAATTTAATCACAGTTGAACCACAATCTAAAATTTAAGACTAATATAATGTAACTGAATTGTTTATCTTGGGTCAGACTCATGGAGGCTCAGGAATGAATTACAAAATTTTTTTGTGTGTGATCATGATCGTGTTTCAGTACTAGAAAAATGCTTCAGCAAAACACTAATATAGTTGATGTAATAAAATGTTCCAAGAAAGAAAGGGAGTATATAACAGGTGAAGATTACTTGTATCAATTATCATACCAACCTGAATGGAATTTAATTACAGCTGAACCACAAATGATCTAAAATTTAACTGATATAATGTTACTGAATTGTTTATCTAGGGTCAGACTCATAGAATCATGGCGATAAGCTATGAATTAGTGGGTGGGTTTCTATGCATAATGGTGGACAACATTTAGACTCAAATCATATCATGACTTAGCAAGTCAAGTTAGTAGTTCTTGCTGAACAGGATCAGCGGATGCATCAAGTGCCCCCAACTTAAGGGTCATGCAACTATAATGTGTGTGTGAGTGCAAACGAAGACAGGCCTGTACAATTAGCTTCAAATTATAGTTACGATTAATTTTGCTAATTAACTCTAGAAAATGTCAGTCACCGGTGGTAGCTAGTGTGTGCAAAGCATTGTGTGATAATCTCCCGGTGCCAGTGCTGCCAAGATTCTCCAGTTGTTATGCACTATAGTATAGCTCTATTATCTATCTATGGTCAAGGCTGGTCAGGCGTCTTGAAGGGTGACAGGTCAAACTTGAAATGCATGCAGTTCTGTTAGTAGTATCAACACCTTTTCTAAAACCAACATGTACATGTATACCGGCTGGGCCATTACAGAGCTGCTAGCCTCGTCCCCTGGCCCTCTCTCTTCAGCTACATAGCTGCATGCTATTGGAAGTTACTTATGGGGAATATTACTGATATGAATACATTGTCAATATATATTGGCTTATCATTCTGCACTGAAAGAAAAACTTGACCTCTGCATGGCTTATTTGTCTTCACATGTATATTTCGGTTCCTACCAGCATACACTAGTATTTTCTGCAGGCTTACCTAACATCTCTTGCGCTTAGTGGCTATTATGCTAGCAGTACTACAGAGTAGATAACTACAATCATGAGTAAGAGCCATGGCAACCAGGCCTCAGTATTACTGAGCCTTTGATCATGAATACTGATCAAACACTGACATAATGTAGTGTTTCTACAATCCACCATTGATAAATTCATTTGAAAACACACACACAGGCCAAAGGGTTATGCACTATGGTGACATGCTTTAGTCCTATTGTAGCCAACACTGTGACACAGATTGAGGCTGAGTCTTAAAAGTTGAACATCACTGATTAAGCCTCAGCGCGTGCATAGCACGTGCAGAGGGTTACGGTAGTCGTTTTGTCTGTGTGTCTGTCTGTCTGTTACTAGATTATCTGAAGAACGGCAGCTCTATGGTCGAAATGGAAGGTACTTACGTTCATTAATCGAGATTATCTAGAAATTTGACGTGTAGAATCTTGCAAAACGCTGTAGTTTCTGAGATCTGAGGCTTTTGTGCTTCTCTGAGCGCTTTTTAGCTTCTTAGCTTCGAGACCACACCTATCACGTGGAGTGTGCGTTATTTAGAAATACAGTGAACAGTAATGCTGCAGTGCTGTGCTAGTCTCGCGTAGCCAGACCCCTAAGTTTCTCATTCGCTCTGCCTGGGCTTTATATCTCATATTTGCTTGGACAGGTAAGTAACTGAGCTAATTTAGTGAGATATCAATTTGGTTGTGTGTTGTTTTGTATACATTCCTGACCCAGCACCTCAGCATTCAGGCTAAGTTCCGAGTCAGCCTGAGACTACTCAGTATCATTGGTCTGACTGCCATCACAGTTTTACCATTCACCGACTGAATTTTCTGTAAATAACTTGGCTGGCCAAAGCTCAGAGTCTATAGAATTGTATGAAGGAATTTGAGAAGGGCCATGTGGCTGGCCAGCACTTGGACTTGTATCTGCCTTGATTCAGTGCTTAGCCTCAGTACTGCCAGCCTCATTATGGCATGCAGCGTCATTATGCATTCTTATTTAATGCGCTGAGGCTTATGCACCGTTGGTGCTTTCATTTTCTCAGTAGTACTAGCACTCAGTCAATTGGAGAAAATAATTCCTTTCAGATACATAGCTAGAAAGTAAACTTACAGCTGAACCCCAATGTGGGGCCCAGTCCCAGATTTAATGATCCATTGGCTACGTATATCCATATATTGGTGGGTGGGCTATTACTAGAATAAAGGGGTGGTTCAGTTTGACCTACATGAATGGCTCAGCATCAGCCAAATGAAGACAAGCCTAAATTTAGCTTCAAATCAGTTCACCTGTTTGAAACTGAAACTCTAGGAACTGGGGCATATGGTAGTGTATGCAAAGCATTGTGTGATGACCTCATATGTGCTGCCAAGGTTCTCCACCAGAATATCGTAAGTGCAGAGCAATCCCTGGATAGTGAAGAGAGAAAACAGAAACTTCCAACCTGGAGATTCAAACAAGAATGTGAAGTATTGGGAGCAATAAGGCATCCAAATATTGTATTGTACCTGGGGACACACCAGATTCTAGAATCAAGCCACTTGGTACTATTAATGGAGCTGATGGATGACAACTTGACCAACTACCTACAAAATTTGCCTGGATTTGTCCCTTACCACTTGCAGGTCAACTTCTGCCATGATATTACCTTGGCAATAGCTTTTCTTCATAGTAACGGAATCACTCACAGAGATCTCTCAAGCAACAATGTACTTCTGTGTGGACATGCTAAGGCCAAAGTTGGTGACTTTGGAATGGCGAAACTGACAGAGGTTACCTGTCAAACCTCACATAGAGCCACTTCCCTAACCACCTTGCCTGGAACAGAAGTGTACATGCCTCCTGATGCCACAGACAAACCATCTTCCTACTCAGACAAGATCGACTGCTTTTCGATAGGAGTGCTAATCATCCAAATCTTGACAAAGCTATATCCCAAACCTGACAAGAAGCACAAAACTGTGAACACTATTGATCCGAAATTCCCAACTCTTACAGCCCTCGTACCTGAGATAGAACGACGGCAAAACCACATAAGTTTAGTCAATCCTAACCACTTGCTCCTACCAATTGCACTCAACTGTCTGATGGACAATGACAAGGATCGCCCCTCGGCTCATGAACTATGCCAATGGATTGCAGCCGTGAAGGATACACAGCAATACACAGAATGCGCAACAATTGGGCAGACTTCTGGAACGGATGGGAATAAACTAAAAATCAGTGAGGTGTCTGCACAGACTCAAGAGGTTGACCCTGATCTAAGAAAACAGCTCGACAAAGCTGTTGAAGAAAACAAAGAAAAAGAAAAAAAAATTCAACAGTTGACTGAGCAGTTGGAAATTGGTGAACAGGTGATGGCTCAATTTCAAACACGAATCCAAGATCTAGAACTTTTGTTGAAAGTATGTAGCTCAGAACAATCAAACGAGAACAGTTCAAGCACAACACAATTTCAGGACAACACCAGTGCAACCTCAGAATCTCATTACCCAGAAACTTCAGAATCACATTACCCAGAAAGCCAACGAGAAGTCGTTAGGGAGAGTGGTATAAAACTGAGGTGGAAGAGAGCCAAGGGAGCACCGTGTGAGATGTATAAAGACACAGATGCTGTTGTGAGTGGTGAGTCGGTCTATTTCAGAGCTGGTGGCACTCGAGACATTTTTGTCTACGACTCAACAAATAATTCCTGGTTTCAGCTACCAGACTGTCCTGCTAGCCGATGTTCATTGGCAGTTGTCAATCAACTGTTGACTGCTGTAGGTGGGGAATTGAAGGGCCGAGCAACAAATCAACTCTTTACATTTGGAAGTAAAAGAGCCCAACGGAGTTGGAAAGAGATCTACCCAGCAATGCCCACTAAGCGATGTGATACAGCATCACTATGTCACGAGTCAGTTCTAATTGTTGCCGGAGGAAGGGACCAAGATCGTAATCTGACAGTTGTACAAGTTTTTGACCTGACCACTCGCCAGTGGGTTCACGCGTGCCCCCTACCAATACCACTTTCCTCCATTTCAGCCACTCACTGCGGCAACGATATCTTCATCACAGGCAGAACCATCGACCACACAACAAAGTCAGAAACAACAGAGTCGGTGCTACTAACACAAACACTCACTGCTATTGGTAAAAGCTGCATGACTGCCTCGCGTCTTTCCCGGGCACTGTCAACTTCAAGTCAACCCGAACAAGCTACCGAATGGAAACAATTCACTCACCCAGTGTCGTGGTCATCTTATGTCTCATTCCAATGCCGGTTGCTAGCTATCGGAATAGAAGATTCATCGCAAGTGCCTAGCCCAGCTGTCCACCTCTATGACCCATCTACTAGGATGTGGGATATCGTTTCTAACATGAACATTAGTCGACGACGATGTTTTGCAGCCGCTCTACCCAACAAAAAGCTGATGGTAGTTGGGGGTTATACTACTAAAGAGTTTGGCAGTGTGACAGAAATTGGTAGCTTAGTTACATAATGTAGTTATCCACTTTAAATAGTGATATTATTTTAATTGTAACATGAGATACTGAATACAAAATATTGTGTTGCCATTATAATTCTATTCTACAAGTGTATCAATATTGGCTGTTGGTGTCTACAAGGAAGTACTACTATCACATAATTTATAACCATTGACCTTTACCCTTAATTATTGTTACACAGAACCTTTATGATCGTTTTGGCCGCTTAGCTTTTGGTGCATCCTCCCCATTCTCTTCATCATCTTCATCGTCACTACCTTCGTCTTCTTCCTCAAGAATGGTGCTCACCACTTTGGCATCGATTCTAAAGTCACGAGCTGTACTTCGCTTGAAATGTTGCATGAGCATGTCCTAATATACACATATTATTGATTATAAAATTTGTTCTAGGTATTCACACAGAGAGGCCTTACTTTTGTTTTTCTATCCAACTGAATGATGTACTTTTCTAACTGCTCCACTTCAAACACGAGTTTAGGAATGGAACGGCCTTCTTTTTGAACCTGAGCCTACGTTGGCAACACATGATGATCTCTTCAGCGGAAACTTTCTCTAGAAAGAAACACTGTAGTACCTTTCCACTTGAAGAGGCCTTTGATTTTCCCTTTCCACCTTTCTTTCCTTTATAACTTTGCAACTCTCTAGCGTCATCTCCTGGAGGACCCTAAGTGTAAGAAATGATAATGATAGGTAAACAGTAAAATCATCATTCAATATACTGTACCTGTAAGTAATAAATGAACCAGTAAACTTTCTGAGAGAGCTCTTTCCCAACTTTGATGACAAGGTTTCTGAACTTTGGTGGGATATGTGATATATGCTGGTAGAGTGACAGATTCTGGAAAGGAAAAAAAAAAAGGCACACACATTCACATGTACACTGATCTTCATCAAGTCAACATAATCTATAGACAAAAAGGCTTACATGTTTTGCCAGGTTAGAAAGAACATTATATAACTTAGTGAGGGTCTGTAGGGAGATAAAATGATTCTTATAAGGTTATGCTATAATATTTATAGTGATTGTACTTTGAGCAGTCCTTCTGTGTGTGGTCCAACAGTGAGCCTGGTCTGTGTCAAGTCACAACACACTTCAACAACAGGAGAGAGTCTATCACACAGCAATGAACAGAGGTCCTTTGCCTGGGTACAAGTGGGACTTCTTTGAGCTAAGAAAAAAAAAAGACATTAATGATACGCTATAAAGACAGTCAGTGGTAGAGACCAACCGAACAGGCGGTCAACTGGACTAGAGGTTATTTCAAACTTGAGGCTAACAATGAGGCTGTCAGTATCGGCCAACACTTGGTCTAGGTGATTGTAGAGAAGACCCTACAGGAAAGGAGGGACACAGTACAAGAATTGACAAGGATGACAAAGACGAGATGAGGAGTTGGCAAGCAATGAAGCTCACAAGAACACTGGCAGTAGCTGTCCTTGGATTGACAACAGCAAATGTCAGTTCTGCATCGAGTTCGACATCCTAATGAGTGTGCAAACACGTGTAACGATTGATCGAACCCAACCAACAACTTGGTGTGCCTACCTCATCGATGTCACCCTGATGGTAGTGAATGTCTATGGCCAATCTTCGCAACTAAGAGGGGGGGGGATAACCAAACTAAATGTACCATGTCTTTAATTTGGTCATCTTCACTTACAGTCTTGAGGGTGTCTTTCTGTCTGGCATCAAGGGTCAACAAGAGAAATACTAGAGCTTTTGTAGCTTGAATGTCATCTGGTAAAAGGGATGATTCATAATTGAAAACCATTGTCAATAATATAAGCACTGAAACATTATTTAGATGTACCTATGTTGTGGGTCTTGCATTGGGTGCAAGTCCAATCGTACACCTCACTCAACTGTAGTGGCATAGGAACATTCAAGAATCATGTGCGCACACATACACACACACACACACACACACACACACACACACACACACTGACCTCCTGGGAATCAGTGTCCAGTTCCCTCGCCAGTAGTCCAATAGTGTTCAACATCATCTGGGCCTCCTTCATTGACCAGTTCTTAGCATTGACACCACCACCAATAGCATGCAGTACCAATCTCTACACACCGGCAGAGAGAATTGCACATTAAACCACTGGATAGTTCATGGCTGAGATGGATTGGTTGCATGCTCAAGTGACCAATGGCTTGGCTACCTGGAAGCACTTGATGAAGAAGTGTATCCTCTCGTTCAAGCCAGTGCTCTCATCAATGTCAGGGTTAACAGCCAACAGGAATGCTTCGAGATTCATCCCAGGGTTCAGTCGGTGATTGAAACGTGCTGCAATGGTTTGAAGCATCTGACAGAATCCCTCCAAACACAACACAGCTACTGATTTTCCCTGAGGACCAAATAATATAATACAGCATGTGGGATTAGGTGCCTAAACACTGCATGTGTGTGTGTGTGTGTGTGTGTGTGTGTGTGTGTGTGTGTGTGTGTGTGTGTGTGTGTGTGTGTGTGTGTGTGTGTGTGTGTGTGTGT
>CAXIPT010000002.1:17938522-17975750 GCA_964030475.1 Tethya wilhelma | reverse complement strand
TGAGGATGTGTGTGTGTGTGTGTGTGTGTGTGTGTGTGTGTACCTTTTCTTTCTTTGAAGTACTTGCACTAGCCCCTGCATCTATTTGGTTGAACAGGATTCTGTAGAGACACAAGAACAAGTCATTCGACAGATTTATATCAGCAGACTTCATTGAGCATGATACAAGGAAACCTCATAGACTTCACCATACAATTACATACGCACATACTCACTTGGAGAGCTGACAGCAATACTTGAACATCTTTTCTGACTGGAGTTGAGCAAAGGAACCGTCACAAGTGCCTCTGTCATGAATCTGCAGTTAGTATGAAGTCATACCCATCATAATGGGACACTGCATCTATTACAAGATTCAAACCTGTTTTATCTTCTGCACTGCAACGTTGAGAACATACTTAACAAAGTCATGTGCTTCACGGAGCACGTTTAATGGTTGCTGGTGATTAGGAGATGAGTCACTGGGCAAGAGAATGAAAATGGGAGGGAGGGGGACTCAGTAAAAGAAAATATCCAACCAACAAACAAAAGCTTTTAATTGCCACCTCACTCACTTGAAAACGGCTCTGAGGAGTCTAATGACAAACTGCAAAGAGAGACAATTCGAGTGTTCTGTTTTGCTTGAGGAAGAAGATGTGCTCGGCCCTCTCCTTCCTCCACCAGCACCAGAGGACTTCTCCTGCAAGATGTCTGACACCTTCTTATGGCAGCGATAAAGCTTCAGTGTCTGCTCACAGCTCTCCTGACTGAAAGAACACAGATACTTTTATTCAAAAACAACAACAGAAAATGGAAATTTTATTGAAAATTACCTACCTAAATTCACCAATAGTAAAGGTGTACTCAAGCAGGGTCTAAACAACAAACAAACAAACAAACAAACAAAAACTACAAATAAACAAGCACGAAGATACAGTCTGCTCTTGGCTACACTATTCTTTCTCTCTACCTCGTACACACCCATCACCAGCCTGGCAAATGCCCGATTCTTCTGTCCCACACTGCTTGCAGCAGAGAAATCCGAGGACTTGTCCAACTCAAAATCTTCTAGGTCAGACTTGGCCATCCTCTCAATCATAGACTGCAGGATGTCCTGAGCTTCTTCAATCACGTCAGGGGTCTCCCCGCCCATCCCATCATCCATGTCCTCTCTTCGTGCCTCCCACTGAGAGTACTTGGAGGTGCACAGTTGCAAGCACTGGAGCAAGTAGTCCTGAAAGGGGTAAGAAATGTAGATCAAAAGTTAGTGCAACAAAAAGAAACAAAGCTGAAATGGTTGAAAAATCTAAAAAATATGTTTACAAACCATTATATTCTCACCAGAGGTTCCAGTTTGTGGATTTCACCTCCAATCACTGCAACACATGGCTCAAGCTTCACAGGAGGTAGGATGTCAGGTTCCTTCTCGTAGTATTTCTCAAGCTACACGCATGTGTGCAGGAATGGACAAGTAGATGCACGAGCAGTCAGTTACTAACAAAGACCATTCACTGTGGACATGTAAGGCTCAGGAGCTTACCTGTCCCACAAGGAGACTCACAATGGCCTCAGAGAGCTTGGCATTTGTGCAGAACACACTATACAGTCCCTGGGTTGGAGAGCATTAATGAGAGTTTTGAGAGAAGTATTATTTTCATCCTTCCCTTACCTCATAAAGACCCAGTCTGACATCATACTGCTTTGTGAGTGATCGACGCAGTGTCCCTGTAGAGAGAAAAGAGGGGGAAAAAAACATCAAATACTCAAATCAAATATAAATCCTTGCATCATAACATTCTTTAAACCTACCAAGTGTTTCCAAACATAGTGATGCATTTCCAGAAGGGGCAGAATGGATCTCCACCATTACCTAGAGAAGGAGATGAACAGAGCTCAGTTGGCACAAACAATCAGTTGCGTACACATACAGTACCTGAGATCCAGTGAGGGTTGACTGGCTAGTCTCACTGTCATTAGTGTTCAGAGAGTCAAGTACCTAGAGACACAGCACACGCACAAAGACAATTATTACCAGTTACAGTAGTTTGCCATGTGTTTTTTTTTGCTCACTGTAAACTTTTTCAGAAGCAACAAGTAGCCACCGACAGCAATCTTCCTTGCTTCAAGTTCTCTGTATTACAGTATAGGAGTGGATCTCATTAAAGAGCACCATACAACCTATAGCTGTATGTACCTGTTGAAGAGTGTCTTTCTGAGAACAACAACCAGGGAGTCCCTTGTTGAAGAGCTGTACTGAATCAGGGGCTGGAATTTGAAAGGAAGGATAAAGAAAACAAACAAGACAAGACAACACCAGTGGTTCTTGACAGCAAGCCTTCAATATTACACTGTGATGATCACTTACAAGGGAAGCATTGAGCAGTTCAATGGCAGGTTCAGTGCTGAGGAGGTGAAGATGTTGAAATGCCTCCTTCAGTTGGAGTAAACCGTCACTGTCCAAAATGGCATGGGGGTTGGTGCTCACGATGTTGGAAAGTAGTTCTAGGAGTGTGTGTGTGTGTGTGTGTGTGTGTGTGTGTGTGTGTGTGTGGTACTGCAATACATATGATATTAATGGTACCTAAAAATGAGAGCCACATACCTATGTAGTGTCCAACATAAGCTGAGGCATTGGTTAGAATCCTGTTGATAATTTGGCTCACAATTTCCAAGCGGGCAATTTTGTGAAGCTATAATAATACAATATAGAGGAAATTTATGATGTGCAAATCTTGGTGTATGTGTGTGTCATAGAGCACTACCTTAAATGTGTGAAAGAGCAGCTTGCTTGCAAGGCAGCATGCTTTGTGTTGAGGTGTTGCAACACAGGCATCTTGTGTGTGTGTGTGTGTGTGCGCGCGTGTGTGTGTCAGCAAAATCACCATCAATTTGTATCCCTAAAAGACACTAATTCAGAGGTGTTTACATATGCTAAAGAGAGACAGTTTACTTGTGGATATGTAAGCTGTAACCCTCAAGTCTCACACTACACTTACTTGAGTTTTTTGGGGCATAGGTCTCCATGAGGTTGAATCCCAGCCAAACCAGACCATTCACAACAGAATCCCAGCCATTAGCACTGCAAGAAGACAAACAAATTTCAACACATTAAATTTTTAATCACATCATAATAGCGAGAGTGCTTCTCAGGGAGTTGATTTGATTATAGGGCGCTCATTTTGTTCTGTTCTGTTCTAGCCATCTCATCACTGGTACCATCCAATACACATACCTATGCTCTACAGTGTCCATCAGCAGTCTCTCAATATCAACAGAGTCCTTGTGCACTTCTGTAAATAAAGGACCCAAAATTATTACGTCTTCCACTGACACACACAACTGGGATAGGTGATGTGTACCGTATAGCGGGAAATTTTCGTATGGTGGAAATTTTCTTATTTTTCGTATGCCGTTCGAATTTACGAAAATTAAAACGGCAAAAATTTAACTTCCGCATTTACTTTATACGAGCACTACAAAAATTTTTTCTGGCACGTTTATACGAAATTTTGCACCAATGAAAATTTCCCGCTATACGGTACCTTGCACCCATTGTGAGGCCTTTCTCCTTTCTTCATCTTTGAAACTTCCGACAACCACTTCTTTAAAGAAACTAAACACCTACAACAACAAATTGTATTGATGTATGGCAGAGTTTTATATCATATTCATACTGTGTCCTGAAATCTGTGCACACATGCTACTGAGAGAGTCAGGGCCACGTTGAATGGTGAGACCACACTTGAGGGTCGTGAATGAACAGCCTGTAAGGTAGTAATCACCACAAAATGTGAATGAGAGAGAGAGAGAGAGAGAGAGAGAGAGAGAGAGAGAGAGAGAGAGAAGCACCTTAAGTGACTTTTCAAATTCTTTTCTGAGGTTTTTGTCATTCTTGAGTGAGTTGGTGATATGCAGTATGACAGTGCCTTCTGTTTCAAGCAACTCAGTTTTTCCTCCACTTGTTTCCATAACCCTGTATGTGTGTGTGTGTGTGTGTGTGTGTGTGTGTGACAGTTTGTTGGCATTGCCTAGTAACCAGAGTTTTTATAGGCTATTTGCTGGTTACTAGAAGGGTGGTGGTGACAATAGAGTAGCTATTATGTGTGTGCGTGTGAATATATGTGTGGTGATGGTGGAGACTAGTAGAAAGCAGTCAGAAAGCTTTTGCTAGTGGGATCTTACGTGCCAGGATCTTCTTTTTCTGTGAGTATTTCTTGGTCTAGATGATTAAAGAGTGTCTTCAGGCCTTCCAGTACGAGCACCCTATGACCTTTAGTGGAGAGTCTTAGCAGCTGGAACACAAGAGGGGGCAGTTCGGCTATACTCATTGACCCCATCACTTTTAGTATCTTCTCAATCAGGAACTCCAGCTCTTCAGTTAGCATGGTTATATCTTTGCACATGTCAGCAATGTGCAGGACACAAGATGGTTCCCATCTGAGTGTTAGAGAGAGAAATCAATTGGACTCTGACTTTCATTACAATTTTACCTGCAACTGCACAGGGTATTGAGTAGGTGGCTCTTTTGCTCCGGTCCGGCCATTTCACTGGTACCACCATCCTCTAGTGTAGAAATATAAAGAGACCAGACTGCACAATGATCTTATGAGGTGAGGCAGCTAGCACTGCACTGACCTCTCTGGTATTGAATCTTCTCTTGGGCAGCTATGATGGAGAGGATCTTTGGAAAGAGATCCAACGCCAAATGCTTTCCCTCCTTGAGTCCCTTGATGAGCAGGTCTGCTAGTTCAACGTGGGAAGCCCCTTGTAGTTGGTCCACCTAATTATCAAAGACTTATTCGATATTTATTCGAATCAAATCATGTCAATTATTGATGTGCTCACCTCAGAAAGAAGATAGTCAATGACCTCAGTGGTAGTCTTTGAGTGCAGCTGGTCTTCATTTATGGTGGTGATGCAGGAGTCAAACACAGCCTTACGAGATGGCTCAGCACTCTCTATCTTGCAGTCTGTCAGTCAAAATAGAGACTAATTATAGAGAGTTCCCAGCTTGTCTGTCCCAAAACTAACCTGTCAGTATTTGTCGGACTATCTTCAAAAATTGTCGTTGACCTGAAGACAGAGCTTCTTCCAGTTTTCTTGGAACCTAGTATGTGTGTACAAAACATATTTAGATAAAACTTTTATATAATTTTTTATTTTTCTTCATGCCACAAACAAAATCTAATAGATTTGCTGCAGGTTTATTTGTTCAGCCATAGACAATATAGTTCAGCAGAACATACTTCATCTTCTGATGGTATTAAGGGTTGTTTTGTTTTTTGCAGAGATTTCCTTGGGCTTTTCAAAGGACTGCTCATCATCTTGACTGTCTTGACTTGCAAAGGCAAGTTTCTTTCAGATGCCCACTTTTCCCGCCAATTGCGCAGATTTCGAATCAATGATCACGTGATGTAAACTTAACCACGTGGAGTTACAACAGGAGAAGCATGCCTTCTACAAAGAGAAAGAAGGCTTCTTCAGCTGCTGCAGTAGCTAGAAAGAAGAGAAAAGTCGAAACCAAGTCTTTGAACCCGTTTGAAGTCCGAGTTAACAGGAAGAAACATGATGTTCTTGGTCAAAGGAGCAAGAGTGACAAAGGACTGCCTGGAATTTCCAGGTCCAAAGCAATTCAGAAAGTAAGGAAAGCAATCAGCACTCTAGTTATATGATCACTGCTTGCAATGGTGTTGCTTTAGCGCAAGAAAACACTGCTACAAGAGTACAAGCAGCGAAACAGGTCAAACCAGTTTGTCGATCATCGATTTGGAGAGTACGATGACGAGATGTCAATGGAGGACAAGCTCATGAAGAGGCTAGTGATGGAGAGAAAGGTTAGTGAAGACTGTAGATTGCCTTTGTGAGATGTATTCATCTGTTATGTGTGTTTGTAGAGAAAGCATGAACGAACGAGTAGATTTAATTTGGAAGATGAAGAAGAGGGACTTACTCATTATGGCCAGTCAATTGGCGACATGGAGAAATTTGATGAAGTTCAAATCAGTGAAGATGAATCTGATGGTAAGAAGTACAATGGAACAAGTACAATAATATTTCAACTGTTCCTCTCTCTATATATGTATAGAGGATATTGGAGAGACTCACTTTGGTGGGTTCTTGAAGAAAAAGCAGTCAAAAAGTATTTCTGAACAATCAGACAAGGTTTATTTATTTCATACAGTTGACGCTATAACTAATCACGACGATTGTATCATGTACAAGTTCTTGCTTGCAGGATGAAGAGAAACCAAAGACTAGAAAGCAAATCATGGAAGAGATAGTGGCCAAATCAAAAGCAAAAAAGGTAATCTGGGTTATAAAAGTGAGATAAATAAAACCCATTCCTTTTCCTTTCCATTCCACAATTGTAGTTTGAACGTCAGTCTGAAAAACATGAAGTGGAAGATTTGCTCGACCAAGTGGACACGGACTGGAAGAATGTCCAGAGCTTTCTCTCTAAAGCCGTAAGTTTTATGTGCAAGCTATCATTGGCCTTCATTGATGATTAAATGTACTGATGATCTTTAGAAAGAAGACGAAGACCGAAAGAAAAGCGACGACTATGACAAGATTGTAAGGGAGCTGGTGTTTGAAAGGAGAGGGAAGCCAACGGATCGATTGAAGAGTGAGGAAGAGCTTGCAAAAGAAGAGAAGGAGAGGCTTGAGAAGTTAGAAGTATGTCTCTAGACTTTATTTTTGTGTGTGTGTGTGATTGGCAACTGCCAATACAAATGACTCATCTATTACTAAAATTCAGAGTGACCGAATTTGTCGTATGAAAGGAGGTTCTGCAACCGAAGATGACCACACTTCTGCTGACTACATTCATGAACACTCAACTAAAAAGAAGCATGTACAGTTTGTACTGCAATACAAAGATGGAGAGATTGTCCAGCCTGAGGGGATGGATGAAAATGGTGGAGATGAATCTCAAGAGAGAGAGGAAGTTGGTTCTGAGGACTCCAGTGAAGAAGATGAGAGCAGTGAGGTGGAAGAGGAGGATGATTCTGAGGACCCAGCTGAAGAATATGGCTCTGATCTTGAGGAGTCAGGTGATGAAGGCACTGATCCGATGCAGCTGGAGCAACACTCTGATCGTAGCAGTCCCTTGCAAGTAGAAGTAGCACAATTGAGAGATGCTGCTTCACAGGAGCTTCCCTATACCTTTGAAGGTTGTTGGTACCAGTTGATATGAATATGCTGTTAGTACAATGTCATAATTATGTCTTTCTCTTGTTCAGTCCCAAGGAACTTACAAGAATTCTGTACCATTGTTGACCATAGATCACCAGATGAGTGTGTGACAGCTGTTGAACGAATCCATGCTTGCAATCATCCATCAATTTCTCCTTCAAACAAACAAAAACTTAAGGTTAGAGATTAGTTTTGATCGTGTGCAGAATGTGTTTGTGTATGAAATGCCACCCTTTGTTGTAGAGCTTCTTCACTGTGCTGGTAGAGTACTGCACAAGGCTGGCTGAAAGCCCAAGCATAAGGAACCTAACTCTTCTTAACAACTTAGCAAGGTCTCTAGAGATACATATAGGGAAATAGGCATCTGTCACAATCGTTTATATCTGTACAGACCTCTCTTCAAACTCTCTCAGCTGAGTTCTCTCCACACTGCTGCTGTTTTCCAACAAGCACTGAGTAGTGTTCACGAGAAGTGGCTGGGAAGGATCAAAGGGTTGGAGTATCCTCCATTTTCTGATGTAAGCAAAGCACAAAAGTTTTTGTAGCCGATAGATGTCATTTTTAAAATAATTCTTCTTTCATACAGCTCGTTTTGTTCAAATTAATTGCTTTAATATTCCCCACATCGGACTTCAAGCACCCAGTTGTCACTCCAGCTATGTTGTTTATGGGTCAGCTTCTGCTCAAGGTAACTTTGCCCTGTATAATTCCGCACTCTTATCTGTTTGCTTTTGAATGTAGTGTAAAGTTAGAAGCATCGAACACTTGGTTTGTGGGCTGTTTGTGTGTGATACAATGATAGAGGTATGTCAGTGGAATGGTTCCAGTTGTGCTTGTGAAGTACCTGTACTTTGCCACACGCAGTTTGTGTCTCAGTCTAAACGTTTTGTGCCAGAGGTTGTTAACTTCCTCACAAGCAGTGTAGCTTGTTTTACCAAAAGAAAAGAACGTAAGTTAGTTTTGACTAGTGCTCTGTGTTTTATCTGGGTTTTGTTTTTCTTTTATTTGGTTTTCCTCAGGCACTTTTTATCCACCTTTCTCTGGAAAAGCACCATTTCAAAAAGATCTTTGTGACAAAGGAGATGTTGCTGATTGGAAGAATAATGATGATGATTTACCATTGTAAGCATGCCCACTTAAAATGCTCATATCTTTGTTAAGAAGTAATGTTTGTATTAGGTTGCTCCTATTGATCTCTGAGATCGAGAGTGGACAGTCCAATGAGGTGTCCAGCTGGACTAGATTTGCCACTCTGAAGTGTACACTGCAGCTAGTGGTGAGACTCCTTGAACTGTACCAAGAGCTGCCTTCATTTTTAGAAGTCTTTTGGCCAGTCTTGACAAACATACAATCACCATGGTATGACATACAGTATATAGGGAGAGTGTTGAGTGGCTGCATGATTTCAAGTGTAATAATTCTTTATTTTTTCTCATTGTGTCTTTAGCTTGAATCCTACTGATTTGCCTCCAGATTTGAAGGTGATAATCATCATATTTGCAAGGATTCCTTACTAGTTATAACGTTATCACTATACTGTACACTACATTCACAGGAGCTCTATCATGAGGCTATTGGGCTGGTTGGCACCAAGGCAAGTGCTCCGAGAAGCTATCTCCAGCTGCTTAAACAGAAACCAAAGTCCATTAAGTTTTACGAACCCAAGTTTGATGAAGTGTAAGTCATCAAACTTAAAGCCAAGTCCCTTTTAATGTATTCACTAAACACACAGGTATGAAGTGAACAGAAAGAAATCCAGGAACAAATCAACTGGTGAACAACAGAAACTCAAGTACAAGGTTAAAAAGGAAAAGAAGGTAAATATAGCTATAATATATTGGCCAGGCCCATGGCTTTGTGATTGATGCCACCATGGTGTATTGAAATTGTTGCTGTATATAGGGTGCTATGCGTGAGATTAGGAAGGATGCTGCATTCCTTGCTAAAGAGAAACTGAAAGAAACGTTGGAATTGTAAGATGGTCTCAATCTATTGTGAGAGCATAGAGGGGTAATCTTGGGTGTATGTTCTGATCTATAGGGATGCTGAGAGAGCCAGGAAGACCAAGAAGATATTCCATGATCTCCAAGCCATGCAGCATGAGGAGAAGATGGAGAAAAGAAAGAGACGTTGAATAATCTTCTTGTTCTTGTTCTTGTTGCTGTTGTTTGAATATTCATAACTCAATTAACATTTTTTTGGGCGGAGAAGTTGTGCTGTCTGACCGGATGCAGTTGTTGCTATAGAGACTAGGCCTGGACACAAATCATAGTGGTAAAATGTCTACTGCAAGTGGAAGCGAGCTCAGGCAACAGTTTCAGAAGTCTTTCGCATCACTTAAAGAATACTTCTTACCTTCCTGTCCACGAGATGGCTCTAGCAACCCCGGACAACTTGTATTGTTTGCAGAGCATGCAGCCAAGGTAGTACTCTAAATAATGCACACCAATAGCATCTCCTTTTATTGGTCTCTCATGCATTTGCACACATTTAGAATGGATTCAATGATATAGCATTTGATTGTCTGCAACTGTACTTCAATCTCAATCCGCCGACTAACCAATTCTTCATCCGAGCACACCTGTGCAATGCTCTTGTCACTGCACCCAGCAGCCCGGCAGATGAAGTAAGATTAAAGTCCATAATAATCTCAGCTGATAATGCTCAGCACCTTTTTATTTGTCATTCTGGTTATTTAATATATGCAGATCAACTTATTGCAAGCACTGGACTTCATAATGAAAGCAGTTAACTTTGCCAAGAAATCTGAATGCTACTACTTCTTAGTCTACAATGCTTCAGTCATTTTATGGCAGATTTGTAGACCGTTTCAGAGACCTGGCTCTCGTAAAGTGTTTGTCAAGCACCTTGGCTCTGTGGTCAAAGCACTAGAGGAGTGCAAGGACCAGGACTGTGCATGGAGACTAGAACTACTGATGTGAGCAACTAACAATACAACTGAGTACTAATGTTCTACACATACTGACATAGCAGTATTACATGTTGTCACCTGTTTCCCCACAGGGGTCTGGTGCTCTGTCAGGTAGATGCTGGTTACAAGGAAGAGGCTCTGAAGACATGCTCCAGTGCTCTCCAGATAGCAAGGAAGAGAGTTCCTGACAGAGTGACAGAAGTACTCAAGATGCAGGTAAGATTTAGTTAGGCAGCCACTGTAGCTGCTGAGTTTCCAAGACTCATATGATTGAACTCTTGATCATTATAGATTTACAATAATCTTGGAGAAGCAAAAGTAGAAAAGCCAACTCCTGAATACTATGCTATTCGTCGGCTCTACAAAATCAAATGGTCAGTATGTTTTTATATTATCCTTTTTAAGTTTTTGTTTCTTACATGCATACTAGCCTGCATTGACACCTACTCTCTCCACAGTGCCATTAACCACCAAGGTCTGTGTGGAAGTGAGCTCGAGCAGAAGCTCCAAAAGACATTCATGTTCATTGTGGGTCGAGAGGACAGTTCAAACGGTAACCGATCAACCAATGGGACACCTCTATCTCCGCCTGCTAAACGTAAAACGGCCACTGGGACACCTCTGTCCCCTCCACGGAAAGAATCAAGAGCTCCACTCTTGCTGGAGCTGGCCAGTCTGTGTGTCACCCATCAGTTCACTACCCTGGCTCAGGAC
The DNA here is from genome assembly GCA_964030475.1 of Tethya wilhelma. Lineage (NCBI taxonomy): Eukaryota > Metazoa > Porifera > Demospongiae > Tethyida > Tethyidae > Tethya > Tethya wilhelma. Next base: position 17,964,931 of record CAXIPT010000002.1, on the reverse strand, counting down.
TGCCTCCAAGAGGTGTCTAGAGAGAGCGTCCAGAATGACTCGAAACTGATGATTTCGAGAGAGGTCTTGGTGTGTCAGTTGATGGTACAAGCCTTCGGAGAGGAGGTGTACACCAGGAGTGCTGTGGATGTTCGTCTTCAAGCTGTGATCAAGATGGAAGATGCACTCACTTCGGCTCTGAGAACTGGAGATGCTGAGCTAATACAGTCTGTGTGTGTGGTGCTGTGGAATCTGTGTTTGCCACTCTTGCAACTTAACATGAGACACCAATTGCTGAAGCCTATCACTGCTGTTGCAAAGGGACTGGAGACAATTGAAAGGTCAGTTCGTATGGGCATGTCTACATCACGTGTATGCCACTGGTATCACTCCAGCATTGTTTCTAATGCAGTATCTTGTACCAGTTGAGAACTGTCATTCACTTTGAGCTGGCTAAAATCTCTGCTGATCAAAATCAGCTGGAATTTGCACTAGATCATTCAGAAAAGGTATCCAGCCTTACCTTTCTGCCAGAAGTCTAAAAATATATGTGTGTGCTGCATTGATTTAGCACTGTGACCCATTTCATTTCACGCAGGCTCTATGTCTGGACTACTATGGTGAGTATACTGAACAGGTGAGGGTCCACCAGAACAAGATACAACTCAGAGCACAGCTGTATGAAATACCAGAAGATCCTGTGGACCAAGCCATCAAGATTATAGAACAGGTATATGCTGAAATGTGAAAATAGCAGTACAGTAAAATTTTTTGAGCAATTTGGCAATCGGCACAGAAATTTTTTAATTGAATGCTCACCACTTTTACAGTATTTAATCATCTCACCTGTTATAAATTATTTAATCATTTCAAATTAATGTGGTAATGACTTGCTTTAGGTGTGTTCAGTACCTGATGCTGGATTAATGGAAGAGAAGAAGGCACTGTTTGTAAAGGCAGGGGAGTTGCTGGCTCCTAACTGTTTCATCTCAACTCTGTCGAGAGCTGCCAGTCCAGCAAGTACCCCAACTGAAGATCAGCCAGCCCAGCCACAGTTGGATGAACGAACTCTTGTTGTGCTTCAAAGCAAAGGGAAGAAGCTGAAAGATTACAGGCACATCAAGCACCAAGTGGAGGAACACATGAAAGGATTGAAGAACCAGCGCTCAAGAGAGAGGTATATTGCTGCAGGCTGTGTATTCTCAGTGATCCTGTATTGTAATACTATATATCTCTTGGTGTATGCATGCATAGATGTCGCACGTGGGCTAATCTAGCAAAGGCCACTCGGATTAGACATATTTGGGATGTTTCACTTGCTGCTTCCCTATTCTGTCTCCAGTATGAGAATGAAGGAGGTAAGGTACTGGTACTGTTAGGTTCCTACTGTGCTATGTCCATCAATACGTGTTGCAGTCCAAAACCAAGATTCAAAGACGTCCACAAAGTCTCATATCAGCCATACAGCCAGTTATGACAGGCAGTTATCAAAGAAGAACAGCTCACCACGTATGCTAGCATCTGAAATGTTGGGATTGAACCAGTCCTCTTCCAAACTAGTAGGCAAAGGAACCATGGAGAGAGAGACAAGGGAGATCACCAGAATACTTGCTAAAGTGCACTTTATCATGGCAGAGGTAAGCTAGTAGGATTGATTTTGGCTGTTTAAATACTTCTTCAAACTGTGTTTATGTGTTTATGCAGTGTTTGGTAAATGAACTCCAAGAAGAGGGTCTCAATCTTGGTGTGAAGCCTCACCCCTCTTTATTCCCCATCTCCACTGGCACTACAAGTCTTGAGGACAATGAGCTGTGGAAGAGCTACACAGATTGGGCTGCTCTTGTGACAGAAGATGCTCACAAGGGCTTTCTGAAGGCAGCCGAGTTGGGTTGTGTACTGGGAGAATCGTGGATAGTGTCCAATTCTTCGGTGTACATTTTGAACTATAACCATCACTGGGTTCAGGAGAACAATCTAACTGAAATGGTGGAAGTACTCCGACCTCTCTTGGAGACTATCAAACAGGCAGAATTGAAAGAGTGAGCAAGAAAGATTAGACAATATCTATATCAAGCCTCATTCCCAGGCCCTGTACTCCCACGTTTAATTCTTTAACTACCACAGGTTTAAAAATTAAACCGCACAGGGTAGGCCTGGGTACGAGGCTAATCTATATCTATTACACCACTGTTTCTTACCAACAGTGAAGGGCCACTTGTCACCAAGGTGTGCATAGCACTGGCTGGTGGTCTGGTACAGAAGTGGATGCCCAAGCCAGGGAGTAGAGATCGAGCGAGGACAGCCACTGTAAAGAAAGGTCGGGAGAGTAAATCCACCAAGAAGGGGAAGAGTGGACGAGTGAGTGCTGCACCCGATCAACTCCAAGTTGACTCTGATGCAGGACCTGAGCTGAAGGAAGCACTTGAGGTATATTTTGTGATGTATTACAAAGTGTGTACAGTACGTTCTCTTTATAGTGACCAAGTGATTTGATTTTCACGATTAGGTGTGTGAATATGGCATGAGTGTTTCAGTCACTTCTCCAATGAACACTAGAGGTGAACTACTGTCAGTGTGGGTCCAATGCAAACAGCTCCTCCAGCAAGCTATACCTCCCAAAACATTTGGACTGGAAGAGGTAGGTTGGAGTTTCCAAGTGTAGTTTACTTGTTGATTTTACTCCTTCTGTCCATATGCAGACCACTGATGACCCTGCTGTTCAGAATTGTAGAGCAATCGTTGCTGTTGAGATGATCAGCAGACTAGGCAACAAGATATGGGATTTTCCAAATTGTCCGTCACTTCAGGAGGTACTAATGCTAATGACATATAATATTTTTTTTCCACGTAATAATTATTGTGTATAATTATATGCTACATGTATATACACAGGTCCATTCATTATTGAGTGAATGCCGGTGGAGTGACAGTCTGTCAGAGATAGAACTGTGGCTTAGATTAGCTGACATTGCCAGCAAGAATGAGCAGCATGATCTGGTAAGTTGCCACTCCCAGTATGTGTGTGTTTAAACATCTCAGCTGTATATTATACATGTCTTTTAATCCTGCATGTGTACAGGTGCACCAGTGCACAACTAAAGCTATTGATATCCATAAGACCATGCTTGTGACCAAGAAGCACAAGTCAGCTGATAGGTAGGGTTAATCAATGTGCAACATTCCAGTATGCCATTCACAAATTTATACAAGTGTGTTTTCTTCCTACAGTGATCAGAGGGTTGAGAATGAGCTCCTCTCTTTGGCTCACAGCCTCCTGGGTCAGAGTCTGTCAGCAACTGCTGCTGACAATGTGGCTGTTGTTAGGAAGGCTCTTGAGGCTTTCCAAGAGAGTGCTAGGTACGGTACTAGAACTGAGAGCATTCTTCCATTGTTCAATTTGTCTGTCGATTGTGTTCAGGTTTGGTTTCGATGCTGAAAGTTATAAGTTAGTTATCGAAGCTTGTGCCCTCTACTGGAACACTTGCTTGCCTCTCACCACTAACCAACTGGAGAGAGACCTGCTAAGAGAACCACTCTTGGAGCTCTTGGAACTGGTGGCTTCACTCATGGAGACAATAAAGAAGAAGAAAGAAAAGGTACGTACGTTACCAAACAGCCTCACAGTGGGTATGATGCTAAGGAGTATATGCTATGGGTGTCACCCTGTAGGCTGGAGCTGGAGGCAGTACCACCAGCTTAGTAGAAGGCCAGGAAAAGGATTGCCATCTGTTGGTGTCTATGTACGGTGTCGTATTTCAGGCCTACATTGACAAGGTATGTAAGATACAATACGATACGATCATTCATCTTTTTGTGTGTGTGTGTGTACAGCATAACTGGAGTGATGGTCTTGAAGCAGCAGAGCATGCAATGTGGATAATGCCTAAAGGTGTTAGCAGGCAACTTGCACAGCACAAGTTACTCTTTAAGAGTAGGATGGGAAAGAATGTGGAAGGAGATATGGTTAGATTTCAGGTGAGTGTACATATGTACATACCTAGCACAATGGTGGGCATTCAGGAGTAGACAATTCAATGACTTTTACATAGACAGCATGTTGATCCTCATACCACACACATACACACATATATACACACATGCTGACACCTACATGCACACACACACATTAGGAGGAACCAGAAGAATTCATTGCATCTCTTTGGTATAAAGCGGCCACTAATGCCACCAACCCCACGGAGAGACTGAAAGCTTATCAGAATGCCATCCAACAACTTCAGGTAAAAATGCTATTGAAATTGTACCATGCAATTGTATAGTATTTTTGTTGTTTTTGGGTGCATAGTCTGAACGTCACAGCTGGACCAAGGTGGAGTATCTGTTGGACTTTAGCAAGTGGTTATATCAGCAACAGTTCCCTGTTGAGGATGCCCTGAAACAACTACACCAAGTAGTGCACATCTTGCTCAATCAAAGAGAGAAGAAGGATGTTGAACATCAAGGTACAAGTTAGGTCTGATGCATGTACAATTTTTTAAAAAGTAACTTATATTGTATACCAAATTTCTCTATATTGGTGCAGTGTTAGAGGGGCCCTCAGAATCTCCAGGAAATGACAATGGTGGTGATGATGAGAGGGATGGAGAGGAGTCTGATACCAACAGCATTCGTCAACTCGAGGCTCTCATGAGGGTACATGTCATCATGGCCCAGCTCCACTCCAGTGGAAGCAAGGAGCACTGGACACTGTGTATCGTGGCACTGGGCTACTGCACTCAGATTTGGAAGGTATACCCTCAGACTCTAGTCACTATGGGATTTTCCATAAACACTCATTTGTGTGTAGATTAAAGACTGTTGGCTATTCTTTATTCAGCATCTTGGAGAGTCTCTTGTGGTAAAACCTGAAGGAGGGAAGTCTGCTGCTTCTAGTTTTCAACTACCAAACAGTCCCGAGCAATGGGCCATGTTTGAAGTTCCTGATCAGGTGTGTGTGTATCTACTTGTATAGTAACATGTGTGTGTTCATTGTGCTGGTGGTATCTTTTCTCCCTGTGATTGTATTAGCTGGTGGAGGATGTTGAGACTGGTTCAAATTGCAATCGCCTAAATAAGAACACAATCCTCAAACCAGTAAGCAGCAGCTATTGTATTGACTAGTGAACTGCATGTAGTGTGTTTTGTTCCTGTGCCACACTTGCACAGTTCTACTCTCAGTCAGTGTCCTTGTGTACATACATACACTCTCTCAAATAAATGATGCTAGACTCTAACCATACACTATCTTGGTGTCCTGGAGAAATGCCTCATTTCCCATGGAGTCCATCCTCTGGCCTTCCCAGTGCTCAACATGCAGCTTGCTATTGCCGACTGCATGGTGCCCAACAGCAAATCATTCTGTCAGCTACTGCACATGAGGTACTACAATATTTATACTTGCTTCATTGATAATACACATTGTGTGTGAGCCTATGGTCAATCTCTTTCAGAATGGCTCAACTGTGTGCTGACATGTGCCTCTCAACCGCTGCTACGATGCACAGAGATAAAGCTGGAGACCAAATTTTCAACTTTAATGACTTGGCCAGGTTTGAAATTCACTACACTAACCACAGTGTGATCGATAGTTCATGTATCCTATGGTTTGTACAGGTCAAGAGTGGACATCCAAGAGTACAGAGCAAAGAGAGAGGCAGTGAAGAAGGTGGAAACCAAACGAAGCCTCACCCATCAGCCCTCACAGACTCTGAAGAGTGCTACAGCTGCCAGGAGAGGAGGGCCTCAATCTCCTGTCAAACTCACTCCAAAACAATGTGAATATGTTCTCCGCGACACACTAGCAGTGAGAGAGGTGTGGGTACAGCAAGCAGTGATGCACATTCAGCAGGTACAAAAATACACACACACACACACATGACTGTGATGCTGTTGTGTATGGCTTGTCAGGCTTTTATTTATTGGTTATCTTAGACTCAGTATCAAGCAGCCAGGGAATTACTTAATGAAGCACTTGAGTCGTGTCAGGTTCGTCCTGTGTCTATAACATAATGTACTTCTATCAGATTCTACAAACTCTTTCAATTGCTTCTTTATAGACATTTGATGATAAGCACACCTTAGTACGAGTCACACTTGGTCTAGCTGCCCTTGCTTTAGCTGAAGGAGACTCTACACAGGCTATAAAGCTTCTCACTGAAGCCCAGGTAGAACCAGTATAGTGGCATGCATGTACACTGTTGGTCCATGTTAGTCAAGTGTCATTATTAATGCAGAAACTTCCCTCCCAATTGGATGTTTGGCTGGATGGGGTGCTCCTGTTATCAGAAGCAATCTGGGAGGACAAGGACTATGTGGACCAGCACTCTCCCGTTCTGAACCATTTGGTGTCGTTAGTGCAGTCTTTTGGTAGGCGTAGCAAGAATGAAGGACCCATGGTCAAATATGTTACGAAGATCTTAAAAGCCAGGTAAGCACAACCAAGTAACTTCATCTCACCAAGTTAATCTTGTTATTGTGTCAATTTTTGTGTGTTGTTTTCTTCAAGGCTGGCATTTTGTTGTGTTGAAGAGCTGCTTGATAAGGAAGGCAGTCAGTCTGACCAAGTGATGACACAGTGTGACATCATACATGCATCGGCCAAAGAGCTCCACAATGGTGGTCACTGTGGAGATGCAGCTCAGATGTTCACACGACTTGCTGGTATTTTGAAGTGAGTTACAATGTACGAAATAACTACTTTCATTGTCTCAATAACTGTACTTGGTTTGGTACAGATCCATAGCCACTAAGATGGATTCTTCAGCCGAGGAACGCCAGGAGTACCTGTTGAAGGTTTGTCACCAAAGCCAGTGGTTGAAATAAAATTTGATGAGAGCTGTGCTTATTACGTAGGCTCTTAGGCATTATGAGACTGCAGTCAATGCTCTGAACTGTGTATACGAGAAGGCAGTGACGATTTGTCAACCATCAGAGGTTAGGTTTACAAACTTTGTGTTAAGTGTTCAAGATTAATATTCTATCTTCCTTTTATAGGAGGCAACTCTACCAATACAGAGGGAGCCAGTGAATGCTCAATTGCTAGTAGCAGAGCTGCTAATGGACATCTTCCTGGAGTATAGTAGAGAACTGAGGGTAGCAAGAACTGAGCTACAGCAGAAAAGCAGCATTGAAAAAGTGATTGTTACACAAGTAGACTAAGATTATATCTTCACCTTTTGTTGTTTTTTGTTTTTGCTTTTTTTATTTTTGTTTTTTTCTCTTAGCTCATTGAGAACTATGTTCGAGAGACACCAGTGCTTTCATTTGTAGCAGAAGAGTGGACAAACACTGCCAAGTAAGCACCAGTTGTGTTTCCCAATAGTATGACAGTCTAATGGAATGAGTTTCATGTTGCCTTTCAGGTTATCAGTTGAAAGAACAATAAGCATTCTTACCTCTGGCCACACACTGTCCAAAAATGACAGTGTCCTAAATGCAAAGGTACAATAATGAGTGACTACATACAATAGATGAGATCTTCTTTCCTCTCTCTCTCTCTCTCTCTCCCTCCTAGTGCTCCTACTTGCTAGGACATTGCTACCACCTGTTATCAGTGCACACCAGCCCAGATTGTGGACTCCAGTGGACAGAATGTACTACTACTAGTGATGACAGCAAGTCCTCTGATGAGACAGGTGGTACTAGTGGTACTGATGGTAGTGGTGGTGATGAAGCTGGTGAGGAGGATGCTGCTGCTGCTGCTGCTTCTCAAGAAAATAAAGGTACAGAGAGTGTACAAGAAGATCCAACAAGTGCTGTAAGTGGAAGTGATGAACACAAGGCTTTAGGAGGTCCCAGTCGGTACAGTACTCTCTCAACTGTCATGAGAAAGGAAGATGCAGACCAGGCAGAGGTACAAATGAGATTATATTCTAGTAATGTTATATTTTGACATTTCTGTTGCTGTATCACTCAGAATGAGGAAACTGTTTCACTTGGTTTTGCCTCCCAAGCTGTTCATTTTCTCACAGAAGCTACTGCTATATCATTGAATAGTGGAGAATGGGTATGTTTTGGGGAATGTTTGCCTCTCTTGTTATAATGGCTACTTACTTCATATTGCTCTAGGTTCTTGGGATGAAGGCAGCTCTGGAGCTTGTTGAATGTTGTGGAGTGTTTGATCCTGACACAGCATCCCAGTACTTGGCTCTCTACCAGGTACATACATATTCATTTTTGGTGCTTCCATTACGACACTACCTCTCTTTGTTCCACAGAGTTTGGCTGTTGCTCAAGAGATGAGCCTTAATTTGAGACAAATATTGCCTGATCCACGTTCCTCCAAATTGGGTAGTTTGCTAAAACAAAACCACAGACTTCAACAGATGCAACCACCTGGCCCAGCATTGCAAGCAAACATCAGCGAATTGATGAAATTTGAGGTAAATATTTTGTTCGTTTCGATCTCTCATGTACAGTATGAATAATAATAATTATGCATACTGTAATTATGGAACACACATTGCAGGCATTCCGAAAGCTTCAAGTTTCTTCAAATCACTTGGACTTCATAAAGAGTTATCCATCTCATTTCCGTTTTGTCGTGCTTCATCATTCACCAGACAAGTAAACCCATCATCCACAGTTGGTGTGCTGTAAATGATTAGATTTTGTTGTTTTAGATCTCGTCTTTATTCCGCCTACATCATTCCACCCCAACCACCTCCACCTGCACCAAAGAAAGGCCAACCTCCTCCTGACGTTGGTGAGTCCAACTAACTTCTTACTTATTGTTAGGAGGTATCGAGTTTCTTTTATGTAATATTTATGTGAACAGAGCTGCTTGAACCAGTGATAGCTTGTCGTGATGTGTGCTTTAAGGACATCCTTTCTTTGCTGGATTTGATGAAAGACTTTCAGCAAGATATTGGACAAAAGTTACTGAAGTGTCCAGGTGATGGAGTAAAGGATTTGGAGGACCAATTTTCAGATATGCTGTCAGCAATGGAGACGTATCTTGGAGGTGTTCTTACTTCAATTGACCGAGCACTAAAGTAGGCCAAATACTACTTTAAGTCTTGTGTAATTATAATCAATGTGATTCTTGTTGTAGAAATGAGAGCAGTGAAAAAGAATTATGTGTGGTTTTGCTGGCTGACAGTGACCTACTGCAATTGCCACTTGAAGCAATTTCTGTTTTGAACAAAAAGAACATCGTCTCTGTTTCTCGTGACTTTTCATTGCAAATGCTGAGTAACAGAATCTTCAAATTTTCACCTGAAGATGAAGGTAATAAATGTTGTGCAAATAATAATGTTGTAAAAAAGATTGTGGACTCCAGTGGACAGAATGTACTACTACTAGTGAGTCCTCTGATGAGACAGGTGGCACTGATGGTAGTGGTGGTGATGAAGCTGGTGAGGATGCTGCTGCTGCTGCTGCTCAAGAAAATGAAGGCACAGAGAGTGTACAAGAAGGTCCAACAAGTGCTGCAAGTGGAAGTGATGAACACAAGGCTTTAGGAGGTCCCAGTCGGTACAGTACTCTCTCAACTGTCATGAGAAAGGAAGATGCAGACCAGGCAGAGGTACAAATGAGATACAAATTATTCTAGTGTTACATTTCTGTCTCTGTGCCACTCAGAATGAGGAAACTGTTTCACTTGGTTTTGCCTCCCAAGCTGTTCATTTTCTCACAGAGGCTACTGCTATAGCATTGAATAGTGGAGAATGGGTATGTTTTGGGGAATGTTTGCCTCTCTTGTTATAATGGCTACTCACTGTAGGTCCTTGGGATGAAGGCAGCTCTGGAGCTTGTTGAATGTTGTGGAGTGTTTGATCCTGACACAGCATCCCAGTACTTGGCTCTCTACCAGGTACATACATATTCATTTTTGGTGCTTCCATTTTGACACTACTTCTCTTTGTTCCACAGAGTTTGGCTGTTGCTCAAGAGATGAACCTTAATTTGAGACAAATATTGCCTGATCCACGTTCCTCCAAATTGGGTAGTTTGCTAAAACAAAACCACAGACTTCAACAGATGCAACCCCCTGGCCCAGCATTGCAAGCAAACATCAGCGAATTGATGAAATTTGAGGTAAATATTTTATTTGTACGATCTCTCATGCACAGTATGAATAATAATAATTATGCACTGTATAATATTATTGTGGAACACACATTGCAGGCGTTCCGAAAGCTTCAAGTTTCTTCAAATCACTTGGACTTCATAAAGAGTTATCCATCTCATTTCCGTTTTGTAGTGCTTCATCATTCACCAGACAAGTAAACCCATCATCCACAGTTGGTGTGCTGTAAATGATTAGATTTTGTTGTTTTAGATCTCGTCTTTATGCCGCCTACATCATTCCACCCCAACCACCTCCACCTGCACCAAAGAAAGGCCAACCTCCTCCTGACGTTGGTGAGTCCCACTAGTGACTTCTTACTTATTATCGGGAGGTATCGAGTTTCTTTTATGTATAATATTTATGTAAACAGAGCTGCTTGAACCAGTGGTAGCTTGTCGTGATGTGTGCTTTGAGGACATCCTTTCTTTGCTGGATTTGATGAAAGACTTTCAGCAAGATATTGGACAAAAGCTACTGAAATGTCCAGGTGATGCAGTAAAGGATTTGGAGGACCAATTTTCAGATATATTGTCAGCAATGGAGACATATCTTGGAGGTGTTCTTACTTCAATTGACCGTGCACTAAAGTAGGCTAAATACTACTTGTGTATTTATTTTCATGATAATCAGTGTGATTCTTATTCTAGAAATGAGAGCAGTGAAAAAGAATTGTGTGTGGTTTTGCTTGCTGACAGTAACCTACTGCAACTGCCACTTGAAGCAATTTCTGTTTTGAACAAAAAGAACATCGTCTCTGTTTCTCGTGACTTTTCATTGCAAATGCTGAGTAACAGAATCTTCAAATTTTCACCTGAAGATGAAGGTAATAAATATTGTGCAAATAAATGTTGGAAAAAATAAGGTGGAAAAAAAAAAAGAAAAAATTGGGCTTGTCCGGGAATCGAACCCGGGACCTCTCGCACCCGAAGCGAGAATCATACCTCTAGACCAACAAGCCTGTGACCGCAGTGGTTGTCGTGAATCGTTTATAAATTATTATTGTCCTTCAGGTGAAGTAAACAAAGACAAGAAAAAGGCAGATAAATATCAACCTCAGCCCACAACTTTGCTTGGAAATGTCTCCAACTTTAAATGTAAGTTATTTGACAATTTAGTTGTAGCACAGATGTTCAAGGAAAATAATGATTCACTTGATTATGTTTACTCATGCAGACCTCCTTGATCCAAGTGGTGATTTAGAAACAAAAGAGGACAGCACAACAGCTGCCTGCAATGAGATTCTGTCAACTATTCAGACATATAACAAACTCACATCCAAATGGAGCGGTCACAAAGGAACAGAAGACCAGATCTTGAAGTGAGTCGATAATAATAAGTTACTTAGTACAACAGTTACTGTTGAACAACTTTTACAACTAAAGCATCAATCTTCTATATTTTCTAGTGATAGTGAATGGCCTGCTATCCTTGGAGACTGCTCTGGTCTTGTCATATTCTCAACAGAGCGACTCCTTGCTCACTATTCCCCATCCAAGCTAGCATCTCTTAAAATGAAAGGTGAAGAAAAAATTATGAAGTTCAGAACACAATGTTGATTTGTTCTCCCTTCATCCAGACTGCTCCATGGTTCTAGTAATGGATCATATGCAAACAGTTGGTAGCTCACTGCGACAATCAAAGCTCGATTACCACAAGAGGTAGGCAATGTTGTCAGGTGCCCATGCTTGGAAGTTGATTCAAATTGTTATAACAGTGACTTGGAGATCACATTTGAGCAACCTGTATGCTCTGCTATGCTATTGAGTCTCATTGGGTGTGGCTGTGTGGTGGCAAACCAGTGGAACACAAACATACGGAACAATTTTGAAAAGATCAACAGCTTACTTCAAGGTAATAACAATAACATTTGTTAGAGCCATTGATTGTTAACTAATGCCAAAATTTTCTGATAGGTTTATTGTCTCAGAGTAATACCATTGGATCTCTTGTTTGGTCTGATATGAAAGAAACACTTCCAAGCAGTCAACAGAGCGAAGAAGAGCCCACACAACCAGTTGAGAGCACAGAGGAAATACAAAAGGAATCGACTAGTTTGGAGTGTGTGGAGATTAGTGAAAGCAAACCAAATGATGATTCCAAATACTTGGTGACTACTTATAACACTGTGTTGTATGGACTTCCTCACATAACACTGATAGCATCCTCTTGATCATGTGGTATAGATTTGACCATAACAAGTACATTGATATGATTTGACATAATAAGCTCTTGTACAATGATTGTGGGCGGAGCTAACCATCCCAAATGCGCATGCGCGGTAAAATTCAAACTTATTTTGAGAACTTTTTGAGATGAACAACACAAATCGCTATTCAGTGGGCTCCATAGCTTCTCTAGGGTGTAGTTCAACAAGTGTAGACGCCTCGTTTGTATCACTGGCCTCTACCTCTTCATCCAGTAGCAATGGGTACGAGATAGAGTCAGAAGTTGGACGGGAAGCTCTGAAGGAGATTTGTTGTAGTGCCCTCTCAAGGGTGCTAGATTTTCCCGACTGTCAGTTGGAGACTCTGTTAGGCAATGATGAAGAGGCTGGGGGGAAAGGAGACGATGGAGGAAGCAATGTAGCAAAGTGAGTGTGTTGATACATTGGCTTAGATAACTAAGGTTGATCATAGCTATGGGTTGATAAAAATGGGTGGTGGCATATATAGTTTATCTGTTGTTTTTTTCAGTTTGACCATACTATAATGGTCTTGTTTAACACCTAACTTAAATATAACAGCCAAACCCAAGTGATGTGCACATTTATTTGTTGTTTTTTTCCTTTCACTGATTAGAAACATCACTGCTTTTATGAAGCGTGGTTTGAGTGCTATTTCCCACAAGTACCACCACTCCCACCCTCAGTTCCACGAGAGGCTCCATGAGGTTGCTACCACAGACAGTGGTGACTCACCAACACTCACATTTGGTGGCCCCCTCTCCATAGATGGACAGATTGTGCTACTCCAACTGATTGGCCAAATGTACTCTTATACTAGCACTGTGGGTATCTTCAGGAAGCCTGGCAACAAGTGTAGAATGGAGAAGCTGGTTAAAGATCTTGGGGAACAGCCACTCCACGAAATCCTCTCTACTGGAAAGTATAACCCTCACGACTATGCTTCCGTGCTGAAGCAGTATTTTGCCGAGCTTCCTGAACCAATTCTCATGAAGCGACACCTAGATGCTTACCTCCAAGCTTCAGGTATAAAACATTCATTACTGACTTTGTCAATGTTGGAACTTAGAGGATATAATTATTGTTCCTTTTCAGATCTTTCGTCTTTCTCTTCAATCACTCGCTCTCTCCAACTATTGATGCTCCTGTTGCCCCCCATTCACAGAGTGGTCCTCCAGAACATGTTAGACTTTCTCTCGCACGTAGCCAGATGCCATGAAAACAAAATGGACTCCCACAATCTGGCTCTTGTCCTTGCACCCACCCTCTTCCTGGCTTCAAGAACAGTGAGTTGAATATTTATTCTCATTACTCTTACGATCATTACTGGAATTTTTTAGGACTTAGTCGAGTCTACTTCACTGGAGAAGTTGTCGTCTCTCCTCAAATATATGATCGACAATAATGACGAAATCTTTGAGGTTTGTTAACATTTTGTGCACATAGATAGTGTAGCTACTTCTATATATCGACAGGTCCCAGTTGAAGTACAAGTCGTGGCAGAGAGGTACTGTAGAAAGAGGAAACACTGCAAGGAGAGTAATGAAGATATTCCTTTAGAGCAGTACTCCACATTCTGTAAGAGAGAGAGCCCGGAAGACTTTCATAAGGCGGGCCAGGCGAGAGCGGAGGCTGAGGTGGCCTCCCTCTTGGAGATGGTTAAGAATATGCCAGATGGGCCACAAAAGGCCCACTTCTTAAAGAGGGTATGCCATTCTATTAGCTTGCCAGTGATGTAAATGCTTCACATGCATCTACAGCTCAATGCTTTATGATATTTTAATGTATACTTTACTTTCCTTCTGTTCTCAATTGCAGTTTGAATCAGCTGGTCATGTGACTGGTACACCAAGCTCCAGCCGTCACAGGTTTTCCTTCTCAACAAGTAAACTCAAACGCTCAAAAAAGCGCAACGAAAACAAGGTAACACCATCTTTCTTGACTCAAACTTCCATAATAATGGGACTGGTATCGTTCACCTGCAGGAGAATGCTACCCCACAAGTAAAGAAATCACAGCAATCCATGAAACCATGCTTCAAGAAGGGTTCACTGATACCAGTAAGTGAAGTGCTCTTATTCTGCCAACACCGCTAATATACTGCCATTGTTTTATGTTCAATCACTGTCTCTATAGGAGTTTGATCTAGTTGATCACGAACAGGTCCAGCAAACACCAACAGTGAAGAGAGTGAAGATAGCAGTTGACTCTCCAATGATGGTGACTGAGGTTTAAATTAGGACATAATTATTACGTGATGCATGCACACAAATTTTATGCACTGTATTGTATACAAGCACTGTCACAAGTCTTGGATTGTTATACTCACCAACTAACTTTTAATAATAATGATATACGTATACAAATGTAACAATTTTTTTTAAAAAAATGACATTGTACATCATACACTCCCTACTGTATTATGTTATGGGATTTAAAAAATGATATCAGTTACATAAAACTGTCATTTGGTCCAAGACTCCCACTGCCATGGAACTGGAAGCATCTCAACTGCAACTTTGTCTTCTCCTTGAAACTGTCAACAATTCTATCAACACTAAAACAAAACAAAAAAATGTAACTTTCTTATTCTGCATGGATTCCAGCTAGATTGCAAGTACACCCACCTATCAGGGGACTGGACATCCCAGCCTGCAAGGTAGTTTCTACACTTGTCAAAATTGTCTTGTGATTTTTCATTGATGTAAGGTTTCAAAATGTCTTCTAAAGCAGTCAGTTCAATGTAAGCCTGTAACAATGGGGAAATAACAATAACAAATTGTGTCAATATTGGAATTTGGTACTAGTAGCCTCATTTTATAACTTCTCAGGCCTTCCCTTTCAAAAATTTACTGCACTAAAGCTACACGTCATGTAAATCTTTATAAGTGCTGTATAGGACAGAGATGGCCCGTGGTGATCCCACTACTGTACACATACATAGATTACGCCGTTGTAGCCAAACACTTCCACTTCAAGGATCTTCTTGTGGAACTCATCCGACACCAGCTCTATCAGTCGTTCGAGAACTCTGCTCACTATCTGTGATGACACGGCATACACCTCGGCATGTATGATGACGAGATTGAGTAAGACTTCCTTGACGTAATTTCTGACAAACTCCGGCTCACCACACCTCTCCCAGTCAAAGTACCCAACGTGTATGCCCTGTTCGATAATGCCCATTATCGATTCACTCTTCCTCTTGATGTATTCACCGAAAATATTACCATCAAGTTCATGAAGCTGGTCCATGATGCTCTTTGAAAATGATAAAGATTAATCTCAGTAGGTACGTAATCATACACACAGAAGCCTTGCATTCACACTCACATCATAAACATCTGGACACTGAGGGTAGCCATGATGCTCGAAACAGTGAAACAATCGTGGGATGACTTCGTTCATCACATAGCCCATGTTGCTCATTATCATTAGCAGCCGTTCATCCTGTCAATGCCAACACAATACAATCTTTCCACAGCAGTGGCACTATATTATACCACTTACACTATTGGGGCCATTGGTTTCAGCCTCTTCTCTAACTGCATTAGCACCCTGCTCAGTCTCAGCAGCAGAACTGCAAAGAAAGTAAGAAATTTCATAACACAAAGTCTAGTAGTTTTTACGGTATAGCTAGATGTGTGTGGATCAGAATATCAACATACAGTGCTTCTTTTTGCAAATCTTCCTCTTGGTAGAAAGCAAGGTAATCAAAACAAGTGACAAAGTGCTACAAGACAACAAAGTATCATTACTTTCACTCATCAAAGCCAAGAAACAACACTCAACTACTACAATATATTATGGTACCTACCTCTAGCAATCCACGGAATTGCTGGACAGTGTTGTCAAGAAGTTCCTTGTTGATGACATCCATGACGTCACTGTCGACCTCTATCACGATCTCCTTGAGAGTGAGCAGGACCCCTACCACCATGTTCTCAAAGAGGATGGGTAGGCTGGTGATGCTACCACCCTCTTCAGCATGGATGCGCCAGTTCTCACGTTCATGAAGCTTCTCAATATCTGATGGAAACAAAGGCATATATAGTGGCTGCTTCATAAAATATTTGCAATAATTATATATTTGTAATTTGTGTAACTCTTTACCCCTAGCTGCTCTGTGGAAGAGGGTGTCTGCACAAAGTGTCCGTACATTGAAAGTCAGAGTCTGGGTCATCTCCACTACATCTCTAGGGAGCTGCAAGACTTGAAGTGAGTCCACACACTCTCTGGAGAGAGAGAGAGAGAGAGCTACATTAAAACTCAGAGACAATATGTGAGGGAAAACTAGAACGCTTTTTTACTTGATTTGTCTGACTATCAGAGGAAGCCAGTCTCCAGAGCTCTCCATGAGAGGGTCATCAAACGCCACCCACTCTCCTAGTTTCTCCCTTCTCTTCGGGGTGAGGCTCTTGTGGGCATCATAGAACAGAGAGCAATTGACCATGTCTGTGTACACTTGAATGATCTCCACAACCATAGCCTATATACATACATACACATTGACAACATGAGGTGATACAGCAAGGCATTGATGACTTTTTGTGTGCACTTACTTCAAACTTTGGCTTGTTGTAGTCGCAATTCACTGTTTGTTGTTGCACACTCTCTGCCAACATGGACACACCCTGCAAAAACCAACAGTTACAGTAAAATAATTGAAAACCCATTGTATATCTGAGTATATTAATTTTTTTCACTATACAGCTAAAGAGAACACGAAAATTTCCTAATTTACTGTACTAATACCCAGGCCTTCCCCATCAAATTAAACATGGGGGTAGAAGGCCTGGGAATAAGGATATCTTTGCATTATAGTTCACCTGAAAGAGTGTCTTGGAGAGGTAGGCTTGACCCAGCCTCCAGATGTCCGGTAGGATCTCCTGGATCATATCTGTGAGCTCTTCAACAAAGAGAATCCTCCTCGGCCGTCCACCAATGTCAGTCTTCAGCCTAGCACCACCTCTCCTCTCTTGCCACCCAAGATACCTCTCGCTGTCCATCTCCCCTGGCACAAATAAAACAAGGCAGATCATATAATCAAAACAGAATATGTTGGATTAAACAAGTTGTACGAATGAACAAATACAGTCGTGAGTGCTATATATAGACTATTTACTTGTTGGTTTGAAATCGTGGGACTTTTTTGATATTTGTGTGGACACAGTTGCTGCAAAAGTACAAGAAAAGCACAGATGAAGACTACTACTCACAAAACTCACACAACGACAATAGAACCTACTATATGAGGTTTGTGAGGCGGTACTAGCATAGCTCACATCAGACATTGTCCTCTGATGACCGTCGCTTGGTCCCACGCTACCAGCAGTGCTGCGGGATCGTGGGGGGAGAGCCGGTGGGGTATCAACATCAGCTGAGGAGAGGTCCTCCGTGGAGAGCCTCTTGGCCAGCGCTTGATGCTCCTCTTTGGAAGAGAAGAGGAGCCGTATGAGCCACTGATGCATTGCAGTGATGCAGTCCCAGGCTGGGTCACCTTCACAATCCAACTCCAGCAGATACCTAAGGAAACAGAGTCGGTACTGTAATTGTAGACACAACACACATTTACTTGAGATACTTTACTTGATGATTCTCTTCTGTTCCTCAAGAGTTGATGGCAACTTTCGAAGCATTTCGTACAAGTCTCCTCGAAAGTTTGATATCTGAGCTTCAACTTTTTCAAGCACCCTCTTGAAAGCATTCACCTGTGTGCCAGCAAAGAGGGACTTGGCCTTCTCATAGTCGGTCGTCACTAAATCATACTCTCCCTGGACAAAATAAATGGATCATAGTCATCATAAAATCACTATACATTGCAACAAGGAGATATAAAGTTCCATAGTAGCTTACACTCTTAATGTTCCTTTCAATACTCCTGGGCAGGCTAAACAGAAATCTATATCTTTGCAGTACCAAGAGGGCATTTCTTGTGGTGTCTGCTCGATTTTTGCACTTGATTACACCGTCAAAAACAGCCTCTGCTCTCCTGGCCGAATCTGTACACCAAGCAAAAGTAATGTCAATCACTTGCCACGTGTGTGGACATCATAAAATACTTTGAAGAAGTTCCTCTACTTTGTCTGTGAGAGAGCCCCCCTGTGATTCACTCTCGTTTCTAATGAGCAGCTCATTCACATGTAAACTTTCCAGTCAAGAAAAAACAAAACAACAAACAAACAAACAAAAACTAATGTAAAGATTCTATTTATCTTATTATAGTGGTAGGATATCAGAGAGAGTGTCATAGCATTGTATGAAAGCATCGAGGTTGTCCCTCATAAACTGGACAGGTGCCTGTTCACATGTCTCCACCTCGGTCTTCAGTCTCCTAGCACCCATCTTGAGATCAAAGAAGCTAGTGAAACGATGCTTCTCCAGGAGGAACCAAATGGGACTGAAGTTCTGAGCAAGCAGATCACTACTTCCTGCAAAGACATACCCATCCAGGGAGGGAGGGAGAGAGGGAGGAAAGAGATTGAAAAAAACAGCCTTGCTTGGAATCACTTGAATACCTACCATTAGGAACAAGTGCTTCCAGATCACCAGGAGAAGGCTTCCGTTTGGTCTTAGTGTGCAAGGAGACTCCAAGAGGATCGGTAAACTTTCTAGTATAGACAGGTGAGTCTGTCTTGGTGGAGAAACCACGGGTGAGTGAGTCAAGATCTTCTTCCATCCATACATCCGACTCTGTCAGTGGGTCTAAGAAGGAGAGCAACTCATTTTCATCGTGAGTAAATCACAAATAGATGCATAACTTTTCTTACTAAGCATACAAACAATGTTTTTGTACCTAGAAGTTGTTTTTTCGGTTCTTCTATTCCAGTAAAGTGGACGTTGCATGTACCTGGACCCCCAGATAAGGTAGTCACAACGATGGTGCCTACTCCCACACACTTGGGTGACTGACAGACCAGCTTCTTGGAGGAGACGTACTCCAAACTGTTCAAACAGTTCACTCCACAAATTGTTAAAGCTATCAAACAAGAGGTATAGATAAAAAGGGGTATTTAAACACTATGGGTGGATTTATATTTTACCTATGACATCATTCTTGTTGCTTCCCAAGTTTTCTCCTCTGATTGTGACTTTGGTACCTGGGAAACCTTCTTTCGGAGAGATCCCACTAACAACCGGACCATCAGAGTCGTCATCAGCCATTGGTAGCAGTGAATAGCAGTGATTAAGGATGGGCTTCAGCTACCGAAGAACTCAGAACTCCCACTGGTAGACCAGGTTTCCAAATAATGCACAAATGAACACATTTCCGTAAACTTCCGTAATCGGGCCATTTAATTTGGCGCTTTGGGCGGGAAAAAGATATTGAGCAGCAAATCTTGCAAAAATTAATTGTCTGCACACAATGCCACCCAAAAGAAAGGCCAAGGCAAGCACCGCAGAAGACAAAAAGAATAAGAAGATTTCTTCATTTTTTAAACCAGAATCACCCAGTAAAACTAGAAGGAAGAGGTAGAAATCCATCTTGCAGATCATTTGTATGATAAGATCATGATGCCTTTCTGTTTCAATATGACAGGTCAAGACCTAAAGAAGCTGATGTGGTCATTCCTTCCCCCAAGAAACCACTGACTGATGATTCATCAGGTAGCAAGTTCTCCTCTCCTCCTCCTCCCAATGGAAGTCCACCAGGCCACACTGGGGACATCTCACCTGCACAAAGAGAGCGCATGGAAAACAACAAGTTTGAAGCCGAAGCAAAGATCATTGCGAAAAAGTTTGGAGCAGAGAAACTAGGCTTGACTTGGGTGAAAGCACTTTTGGAGGAGTTGAAGAAACCCTATATGCAAGAGGCAAGTGTTTTGTACATGACATGTTCAAGAGTCATTCAGTTGATTCAGCTTGGAGCATTTCAGCAATGTCTTTTTTTGTGTTTGTGCATTGCAGCTGATGGAGTTTATTCAGAATGAGAGATCAAAGCATACCGTCTATCCTCCTGCAAAAGATGTCTTTAGCTGGACACTCTCTTGTGCCATCCAGGAGGTTAGTGACAACTGCATGTCATTGTGCTGGTGCAGGTTTCACTTTCTCCAAAATGTGGATGAATTACTCTGGACAAGAGTATATAACAGAATTATGAAGACTCTATCATAATAGCAATTTTTTTTGCAGGTGAAGGTTGTTATAATTGGTCAGGATCCATACCATGGTCCCAATCAGGCTCATGGCATGTGCTTCAGTGTTCGTGTCGGTGTACCCATTCCACCAAGTCTACAGAACATGTACAAAGAGTTGAGTACTGATATCGACGGATTCAAAGCACCCAAGCACGGTTTTTTGATGGGTTGGGCAAAACAGGGAGTGTTGCTGCTCAATGCTTGTTTGACTGTTAGACACAAGGAGCCAAATTCACATGCTGGAAAAGTGAGCTGGTGAAATTTCTTTGCTAACTACCTTTAGGTGTGCATTAACTAACACAACATGTTTACAATTTTATCTTTTAAGGGCTGGGAGAAACTGACAGATGCTGTGATTCACTGGCTCAATGACCGTAGATCCAGTTTGGTGTTTATGTTGTGGGGCTCCTATGCTCAGAAGAAGGGTTCGTTCATCGACAAGAAGAAGCACTGTGTTCTCAAATCTGCTCATCCCTCTCCCCTCTCTGCTCATCGAGGCTTCATGGGCAACAAGCACTTTTCACAGGCCAATGAATACTTGACAAAGAAAGGAAAGAAAGCCATTGACTGGAATTATTTACCCGAGACAGTACCAATTTGATTTGCACAGAACATTCTCCAGGCATGCTTGTTTTATATCTAGCCCCACCCATTTTGTGATTTCCGGTTTGTGGTTGTTACCTATCCAATTGTCCGTAAATAAATAACAGTGAGTGAAATATTTAAAATCTGTCTTGTGATTCAAGTTGTAAGAATTTTTGGCTTTTGAAACCTACTGTAATTTGATATACAAATACATGGAGACTGTACAGTCTGAACTTGATGGAGGAAAGGAAAATGGGATTTCCTCTTCGAGTAAAAAACTTACAGAAGACGTGCACTCAGAAGAGGTAGAACTTGAACAGCATTCAAACGAACAAGAAGCTTCTAACAACTTCGAAGGCAGTGCTACAGATTCTGGCGTCTCAAACGCTAGTAGTCTCACTTCAGACTGTGCAATCCCTAATTCCTGCGAAGTCAAGCTCAATGTCACAGCTGCTCCTGAATTGGACCACCATGAACCCACCAGTGATTCTGAAGAACCCACTTCACAAAATAAACATACCATTTTGAAAGCAACTCGTTCCACAGATAACTTAGATGTTGTTGAGCTTGGCTTGAAGCATCACGGCCTCTCAACTCTCAGCCTTGAAGTGAACACCAGTGGAGACCAGTTGAACCTGCTGGCCCAGGGGCTGGGGGGCAGTGCTGGTAGTCTGTCGGGGTGTGGAGTGGAGGAAGGTGGGGTTGAGATGGACGTGCTATCGTCTAGGGATACTCCCAACAGTAAGTGTTGATTGTTTGCTACTGTTGAAGTCTTATCAGGCTCCCCGTTCATAACTATGCATTGTACCAAGAGTATACATACAATGTCACTACTAAAGGTGTTTAATAATTATGTTATTTACTCCTATCCCAGCTGTGAACACGCCCTCTGGGGGAAGCAGCAGGTGCTCCTCGTCCATGGGTTATCTTGAACCACGACCACCTCGACCTTTGAACTCTGATGAAGAAAGCCCAAGTACCACTAGTAACCATGACAGCCAGTCACTCTCGCCAAAACAAATCCAGAAGCAGCTTCTCGTGAAGGTTCAGAGCTTGAGTCCCTCATCCTGTGAGAGTCCTGAGGGGGAGGTGAACAACACTGGTAGTGCCAGCACTAGTGCTTCTCCCAGTCCACAGCTGCCTAGGAGCAGGTCCAGCCAGTCTCTGAAATCGAGTGGTGAGGCAAGCAGATCGAGAGGCTTGTCACTTGGAAGTCTTTTCAGAAGGTATGTTTGCACAGCTAGGACAGTGTATGAATGACAAGGAAAGAGATGCGTTGATCTCAGACCAGTGTTTCTATCAATGTGTGTTGTGTGTTATGGGATGGTGTTGAACCTTGTCTCTGGAGTAATGTGGTGAAATTCCAGTAGTGGCATCATCTTTTGAGTATGCACCTGTGTTTAGGTGGTTAGTGTACATTATGACATTCTTTACACTGGTAGGGAATGACGGTGCTGGGTGTGGCTGCTTGGTCTGCACTTACTTTTAAGTGCATCTATTACATCCTCGAGTGTGTGTAGGAGACACGGCATTTCTTTGGGTAATGTCCTTTCTTCATCGGTGTGACTTGTTGTGTGACAGGTCTCTGTACACCACACGTACAGTCATATGTGTAGCATTCCATGCTTTGGTGAATAACACTTAATGGCATGAGCACATTCTTTTGGGGCAGGGGAGGGGAGTCAATGAGTACTGTAGAGTGTGGTGTGTGTTGAGAGTATGCATAAATTATGGAGTAGTGATGTGATTTTGGATGTCGTTTTGTTTTAGGAAAAACCTCACTTTTGTCAAGAGTGCTGACCACACGTCGCAAACAATGCTAGCTGCTTCCTCCACAACAGGACTCATCCTTCACAACAGACCGCAGTGAGTGCTTCACTCCATCAAAAATTAATGTTCTGTGTAGTACCAGCCATTGCAAAGTTTGTAGTCTAAACACCTCTCTTTGATAGAGAACTTTATTGTGCCTGAAAAACTTAGGTACCTGTATTACTCTTTTTTTTTTTTTTTCATTTCTTATTCTCAGGAGCTTGCCAGCCAAGTCAGCTGCTGAGGAGAGAAAGCACCAAAAGATGTATGAGCAAATGATGGCTGCAGCCAGGAAGAAGGAGCTGCAGAAGGTGAAAGCTGAGGTGCATAAAGAGAAGCAGAGAAGGTTGAAAGACAAGGCAGTGAGTGATTCTCTGAAGGAGTGGAGTAAGATTCTACCCAAGTGGGAAGCACTGTGAGTATTATTGACAACTATGTTACAGCATGGAATCAGTAGTGCTGCATGCACTTACACACTCACAATATACATGTGTACGTGTGAGGAAGTTTGTGTGTGAGATTGTGGCATTGTTTTGTGTTTGTGCATCTTGGCTGCATACACAGGTCTAAAGCCGTACACATTTCATGCACATGTTTACTGAAGCACTCACTTGTGAATTTGACAATGTACAGGTGTAACTCGAGAAAAGTTCGTGAACTCTGGTGGCAAGGACTGCCTCCTGGAGTCCGTGGGGATGTCTGGAAGAGAGCCATTGGCAATGACCTCAATGTATCACATGGTCAGTTGTCCAAACATTGCCCAAACACATTTTATTTCAATGATTCAGTCATGATACCATATGCTATGTGTGTGTATTTGTTTGCAGAGTTGTATGTGATCAATTTACGTCGGTGCAAAGAGAGGCTGGCATCAGTGGACCAAAGAGGCAGGAGTGGTGAGTCTGTGATGGTCCTTATGAGTATGTGATAGCACTGTGTTTCATATCTTGTACACTCCTAGATTCTACTGCATCCACCAAGAGTGTCAGTCGTGAACAGAGTGTGGAGCTCATCCACCTTGACGTGCTCAGAACGTTCCCAACTCTGGGCTTCTTCCAAGAGGTAAACAAGCAATGTCCTAGCCTCGTTCCCTCTCCATGAGTCCATACCCACTGGGCTCCCTCTCCGGAAATGAAGTGTGCAAATTTTCGGTGGCTGTGGACTCACAGAAAGAGAACGAGACTAGCAATGTCCCACACTACAGATTCCACTCACCCACTCCATCTTTCCTTCCTTCCCTCACAGGGTGGTCCACTGAGCCACACCCTCCATGACATCCTGGGAGCCTACGCCTGCTACAGACCCGACATTGGTTACGTCCAGGGAATGTCCTTTCTTGCAGCTGTCCTCCTCCTCAACATGGATGCAGCTGATGCTTTCATCTGTCTCGCTAACTTGCTCAACCGACCTTCGTACCTTGCCTTCTTCAAGGTGGATCATGCTCTCATGAGACCCTACTTTGATGCTTTCAACATTCTCCTCCAAGACTCCCTACCAAAGCTGAGTGCCCACTTCTCAAGTATAAAGTTCTCTGCAGAGTACTACTTAATTGAATGGTGAGAAGAAATAAACAGGATCCTTCTCTGTCTCACTTTAATGTGTTTATGTGTGTACTTGTGTAGGATTTTCACAATATACACAAGAACTCTACCCCTGGATATCGCTTGTCGTGTTTGGGACATGTTCTGCCGGGATGGAGATGCTTTTCTCTTCAGAACTGCATTGGGTAAGCTCCTCAATAATTAACACACAATCACATGCACCCCATAGTATAGAGATGATGATTGTACTCTGTGTGTGTGTGTGTGTGTGTGTGTGTGTGTGTGTGTGTGTGTTATAGGTATCCTCAGACTGCACCAGGGCCAACTCTTGGAGCTAACGTCCATTGAAGAAGTGGGCCAGTATTTAGGAAACCTCCCAGCTAACATGGACTCTGACACTCTCTTCAGTGCCATAGAGGCAATTCACCTAGCTTCAAAACGTTTCAACCAGCTCATACAGCAGCAACAGAGAAAGACTTCAGATGCATCGGACAGTGCCACAGTTAGATGATTAGTGTTGAATAATAAATATTATGTTCGTATTTGTTAATTCATAACTATTTATCCCTTGTTGTTTTGACATCATTAATTTTGTTTTTATTGTCGAAATTAATTATTGCAAAAGAAGAGGGGGTTATTTTACATATTGAAACAGCAACACAGCACAAACTCAAATTGATGCCCACCTCGTCCACGTGGGGAGAGTACCAGTGGCTGTGGACTCAAAAGATGATGGCCAGTGCTGAAGGCACACCGGGAGCGTCTAGATCTGCCAGTGCTAGTGCTACTTCTGGTACACCTAGACCTCGTGGCATGTCCAGTATTGAAAGATTACTCATCCAAGGTGCATATAGCCGTCTATGATCCAGCACAACTTTCTGATCATGCCTGGCATGTTTCTTGTTTGAAAATATCACTGCAGGTATTAGAAGTTTTGGTGCTAAAGATGAACAAAAGGCTGTCATCCAGTTTGGTACACCTCTTACTCTCATCACAGGGCAAAATGGAGCTGGAAAAACTGTAAGCATAATTCTGTATATGTGCTGTGCAGCGCTAGCTGTCGAGAGCCATTTTGAATTGATCATGATGTATTGATACAGACAATCATCGAGTGTCTCAGATATATCACAACTGGTGAGCTTCCCCCTAACAGCAAGGGAGGAGCGTTCGTCCACGACCCAAAGGTATAAATCAGCATTGTATCTTTGTTGCCATAGTAACTATTGTGTGTAGTGCTATTTCTGCTACTAGCTTGTTGGGGAGCGTGATGTGAGGGGAGTAGTGAAGCTCAAGTTTCGTGACATTACCAGCAACACAATTGTCTGCCATCGTATGTTGCAATCAACACAGAAGGTGAACTATTTATAGTTCAACGATCCACTACACTCACTCACTATTGTGCTATTGTTGTTGCAGCCAAGAAAGATTGAACAGAGGACGCTTGACTCTTCTTTGGAGAGGATCCTTCCAGATGGCGAGGTATGAGAAGATCATACCTGTATTTGTGGATATAAGCTAGAGTGTATTGCACTCTCAATAGAAAAAGAAAATCACAAGTCGTTGTGGTGATATTGATCGAGAGGTTGGTTTAGACTGCTCAAAAAGGATCTTTGGTTCCCTGCTACATTCACCACCAAATGCATGATATAATGTCCACAGATGATTTCTCTATTGGGAGTATCAAAGGCTATTTTAAACCATGTCATCTTTTGTCACCAAGAAGACTCTTCGTGGTAAGTGCCTACACATGATTTGATCTTCAGTTTGTACAAAGTATGCATACTCTCTCCCTCAACTGCCAAGGCCACTGAGTGAAGGAAAAGCTCTGAAGGCTAAATTTGATGACATCTTTGCCTCCACCCGATATACAAAGGCTCTCGAAAACATCAGAAAATTTCAACACGAGCAGGTTCTGTACACTTCTTGTTGCTACCTGCCACACTGGTGTGTTGTATCACTGTTGGCATTCTGCTATAGGTGGCTGAATGTAAAGTATACAATGCTGAGTTGCACCATCTCTCCAAGCAAAAAGAGAAAGTGGAAGAGGTAAAGTTGATTATGGTTATACTTTTTTGCAGCTGCATGCATCTATTTTGACGTGTTTTC
>CAXIPT010000002.1:17893522-17933522 GCA_964030475.1 Tethya wilhelma | reverse complement strand
CTAGCTCAAGCACTGGCTGACATCGTACGGTTAGTCTGTTTGAATCAACTTTTGTTTCTTTTATTCTCATGTAAAGTACTTACGTCTTTGTGTGCTTACTGAGTATAAGTATTTATTTTTGTCTTCTCCTCCTTCTTCTTGTCCAGGGAGAGGAGTAAGAATCAAAAGAACTTCCAATTGATCATAATCACCCACGATCAGGCTTTTGTTGAACTCTTGGGTCACACTGGGTATACTGAGTGCTACTTCAGAGTCAGCAAGGGAGTTGGGTGAGTGGTGATGCTGTTCTGTAGCAATGTATAGTGGGTATCATTTAGAGTATCTGTTTCTCTCTCTCTCAATCAGGGAGTGCTCAAAAATAGCACGAAAGTTCTTTGCTGGACCCTCTTAGTGCTGTCAATTCTGAACTGGTCATATTATGTGTAAAACAGTGTCAGCTGCATGAGGACTATACAGCTATAAATTGTAATGCACAATACCTATAATATAGCTATAGAAAAAGGCAATCTGAAGTGTTTACAGATCGAAATTACAATTGCTTCTATAATATCAAGAGTGGATTCTTGATAAATTATACACCCCTTCTGGCCCTTATTGCCCTTCAATACAACACAATTTAAGTTCTATCAACAATAGATGAATAATTTGCTAAACATACAATATAAGATGATTAAAAACAACACAACAGAACTCATGCACAGAGGGAATGAATAACATGACACAGGCTATAGAGTGAGGCCAGCTAGTTGTGCTACTGCATGCAGCAGGATGAGGTGCAGAAAGAAGCTTGTGGGATTTATTAGCTACAATGAGAATTTGAAGAAATGCTTAGTGTCACTAGCTAGTGTGTGTACATGTACTAGCTGTCTGAATCATAAGTGCAAGAAGCAGCTTCACGACGCTTGTCCATCCTACGTAGGCGGTCGAGCCATTGGTCGACGAGCTGAGTGACCAAGGTGGGCATCTGTTGGGAGGAGACCTCCTGGACGGCCGTCAGTGTGCCCACACGAGTTATGTGACAGTCGCAGTAGTCATTCAGAAGACGCTCATCACAACCAATCTGGGAAGGGGGGGGGGAAGGAGGTTTTAAAAATATCAAGTGACTCAGTGTAGCAATGATGGTGTATTGTATAGCAGACACCCTTGCTTTACCTCTTGCTCAGTGAGAAAGTGAATCTTGAGCAGTCTCCCATCTCCGTCCACAAGTGGTAAGTATGTCACGTGATTTTCATGTGACCTATTAGACCACACCCCTGCACCGCTCTCCTGTGTTCTTGACATGCTGAGCAGAGCTGAGAAGTGACCTCGGGTGTAGGCCAGGGCAATGGGAGTCTTCCAACAGAAACTGGCCTCCCACAACAGGGGCAGATACACTCCTGATTAAAGAAGCAAAAAAAGTCAGATCAGAGCAGCGGTGATCTCTCATAATTGTTGAATTGTGGGAACAAATGTTTGCTTGCTATTAGGGAAAGTGAAGCACATTCACACTATTTTGAATCTACAGTACAGTCCAGACCATGGACATCATATACAGTAGAACCTTGGTTATCCGGACCTCGTTTTGTCTGGAACCTGGATTATCTGGATCGAGCTGGAAGGCCAAAATTCAGTTAATTAGAACAAAATTTTATAGACTCCGCCCACTTTTCAAGCTTGGCACTTGCACGTGTCAGCTAAAATTAGAGTGATTCAAGTCAAAACGAAGAAAAATACAATCTACCAGTGTTGTGACATGCTAAATAGTGAGAAAAACTATGTGGCTACTGCTAGTGCTGCTATATAGAACCAGTATAAAATTATCATTTCACTTATCCAGCTGGCTTCCGGGACAAAGGTGTCCGGATAACCGAGGTTCTACTGTATGGGTAATTCCATGCCAATGCCAATGATGTAGCCAGGTGTATGTATAGGCATGTATCTTCTGATCCTATTTAGATCCCATCACCAAACTTGTACAACATAAAGAAGAATTTTTTAGATCACACGAATGTGAAATTGCCAGAAAAAAAACAGCCATTTCGAGTGATGCTAAATTAAAAATGACCTTTGACCTGCTAACGAGTGATCATCCACTTCAAGTATATCATCTGAAGCGAAATTTCATGCCGAGTGCAATGGTACCAGCCTCGATAGCTGAAAACAAACAGGGCATTGGTTATTTGCTAATAAATGGGGAAATGTCATTAAAATTTTTTCTAAGCCATGGAACTTATATGACACCCAAACTAGGTGTGGGTTAATAACTTGTGGTAAGGTATATACCTCAAGTTTTGTTGAATTCTGTGAGAGTGCTCATTTTTTTGTATTGATTTGACATGGAATTATACCACCAGCCCTGCAACTCTACATCTACTTGTATTGTCAGATCTAACAAGAACATGTCAACTAGGTGATGACGATCGGATCGTACCTTCAAAATTGACGAATCCAACATTCTCTCCGCGATAGTTCTTCACCACCTTCACACCGTACACAATGATGGGTCTCCTGAGGACATGGGAGAGGGCAAAGATGTGGATTTGCTCAAGAGATTTTCCAGTTTGGTCTGCTAAAGCCACGACAGCTGCCCAGTCTTGTCTCAACTGCTCTTCGTCCATGCTGAAGCCTTGAGCATGACATTGACGCTGCTCAGCTTCCTTCCAACGCTCATAGAATCTGTGAAAGTACAAGGAAAACATCATATTGGTCAGTGCACACAAACTCATCCAAGAAAACATCATAGTGAAAACAGATAAGAAAACACAATAAATAGAAAATAGTTCTTGAGAATATAAAAACACAGGCTCACAGACTAAGTACAGCCACTAGTGCAATGTAAACAATGAATTTAAGTCTTTTACAACAATTGTGGCATGAGAGCCTCTCTCACCTGGAAGCTCCATCCACCAGACTGTCAGCCATGGCACGACGTAACGTTGAGTCTCTGTCCACCACCCCCCACGTGGCCTGCAGCACGGAGTCAAGGAGGCAGTCCCCGGCTGTCCTGTTCCAGAGGGGGTAGAGCTGGCTGCCCAACTCTTCCACCAGCTCCTTGCTCCAGTTGATGATGCCTGTATCAGAGCTCAACTCTACGTGGTGTGTGTGTGTGTGTGTGTGTGTGTGTGTGCAAGTGTGTGTGCTGTAATGTACATGTTCACAGTTTTCAATGTAAGCAATTGATACTGACAGTGTACAAATACACCTCGTGGTTACATATACATACACTAGAAACTGTTTGTTATTCATGTTGTGGAATCATATTATGGTTAATTGTATAGACATGGTCATACATGTTTTGTACAGAGACATAAAATCGTTAGCTTACAAAACAGCACAAAGACACACACACACCTCTTTCAACATCTCTGTCAACAATTTCATCCAAGGCTCTTTTTTGGACGGCTGAACAGAACTTACAGATATCTACAACACATAAAAAAATTGCCATTCATAAATGTACGTACAAAGATCCATCATAGCTACTGTAATGAAAGCAGACTATATGTTCATGTTTGAGTTATAAATACGTCAAAGTTTGGCCGTTCATGTTTGACTAATAACTATGTTCATATGAGTTATAACTGTATGGTCTTGAGTCATAACTTATGCTCTTGAGTTATAACTGTATGGAGTTATAACTATGCTTGTGCATCAGTTATAACTGTATGTCAACGTTTATGTTCACATTTGGGTTATAACTGTGCGCTCTTGTTAAAGGTATATCTATGTTCAGTTTGAGTTAGAACTGAAGGTTCGTGTTTGAACTGTAACTGCATGATATAACAGTATGCTGTTTATGACAAACCATACACAAACTAACTACAGTAACATTCACTGAGTATGTGGAGTTAACATGCAACCACACCAGTGAGTGGATGTGTACCTAATGGAAGTGTAAAGGTGGTGAGCTGAGTGAGAAAGTAGCACGGCCAATCTCCCTTGTGCTGTATCAAAGAGAGCCTCACTTCTTCTCTGATGCTCACAGCGAGGTCGGGACTTGATTGAGAGGGAAGACGCTTGCGGGCTTCTGAAGGAGCTGGAGTCAACAGCACACTCAGCATCTCAGAGCGCTGGAATCTAATGCAAGAAGGAAAAAAAACATTAAACACATGACTACTCTCAAGTATGTAGTCGATACTAGGCTCACAAACATTGCATTACGGTAAAAATCATGAACACAATGTGTATGTGTGTGTGTGTGTGTGTGTGTTGGAATTAGAAAGGATGTTGTAAATGTGCCGGTCCAGTTCATTGCATATTTCTTCCCTACTTTATTCTGCCTCAGAAGGACACCCACCCACGTTTAACTCTATGGTACTACCAGACATTCATTCAATAAGGAAGTATATGTCATTACAAAGTCCTCTCATTAACCACAGGCAACAGCTGCTGCAACTACACACACAGATACCTCTGCTGCCAACAAACACACAGGGACCCAAATAGGTATATATACATACCCAGAAACTATGACAGCTGTATACTTAAGTATATATACACACACGTAGGTGTGTGTGTGTGTGTGTGTGTGTGTGTGTTTGTGTGTGTGTGTGTGTGTGTGCTTCAACATACAGCACTCTACCTGATAGCCAGATGGACTAGAGTACTACTAACAGTGAACACAGACTGTTGACCGAGGACAAGAATCTCATTCTTTGTCAGTTGTCTAGCTCGATCGCCATCTTGTCTCAGGTAGGCCTTCACTGCTGAGAGGTCGTCATTGACTATACCAAGACAGGCGTTGAGAAACAGCCAGTCACAACTGGAGAGCATGTTCCTGATCTGTCTCACCTATGACAACATGGTGGTGTGGAACATGACTGCAGGCAATATGAGGTGCATATGTGTACATGCCACAAAGCCATACAGCTTCCTTTGTGAGAGGATCAGCTTGACCACAACACTCACTCACTCACACACTCACTCACTCACTCACTCACTCACTCACTCACACACACACACACACACTCACTCACTCACTCACTCTCTCTCTCTCTCTCTCTCTCTCTCTCTCTCTCTCACACACACACACACACACACACACACACACACACGCACACACACACACACACACACCTCATTGCTGTCACTCTTCAGTTGAGAGGATGGAATCACTTCCACAACACCAAGCTCAGAAGAGCTCTCCCACTTGTTGGATTTCGGAGAGGAACCACCACCACCAGAGCCAGCAGTGACACTGCCACAGCCACTACCACCACTATCACCTGTGTATTGAGAGGAAACTGCACTAGTTTCATTTGAGTTGGAGCTAGTTCTAGAGTGGGAGGGAGAGGGAGACTTTGAAGAGACGTTGGAGTTGGTCTGACTCATCCTGGTAGTGTCCTCGCTCCCACTCAGAGGAGGACTGGGAGTTCTTCTTTTGGGTACTTGACACATGACACATTTTGAAGTTCTTGGCCAATTCTCGTACGTACACTGTTGACACTTCCATTTCTTGTTGGACTTGTCTTTGTCTGTGTTTGAGCTCTTCTTCCCATTGTTCTTGGACCTTTGTACATGGAATGGTGAGTCTCGACCACAGGGATTATCCTCCGATGTGAGTGCAGCGCCACCAACCGCTCCCACGCCTGGAGCATAATCTAAAATTGACTCAGATCTTGTTGGAGTTCTACTAGCTTCTATTCGGCCACTCGAAACGCTATCATGTCTCGAGGGTTTGTTTCTAGGTGCTCCACACATGGTGCACTGTCTAGCATTGGGCCAGTTGCTGAAAGTACAGTTACTACAGAGCCACTTCTTTGTCTTGCACTTGGACCCAGAGCCCCGGTGGTGTTGTTGCTGCTGCTGTTGCTGCTGTTGAATATGTTGGTGTGATAGCTCTACCGTTGTGGGAGTAGAGTAGTTGAAATCGGCCGATATTATCTCGGGAGTGAAGCAAGCTCCGCTAGTGCCAGAGGAGTGGGCTAGTTTAGACCAACCGGACGAAGGAACGCGATACTTTCCCACGGAAGATCTTGTGCTGAGACTCATTGCTGTCACTCTTCAGTTGAGAGGATGGAACCACTTCCACAACACCAAGCTCAGAAGAGCTCTCCCACTTGTTGGACTTCGGAGAGGAACCACCACCACCAGAGCCAGCAGTGACACTGCCACAGCCACTACCACCACTATCACCTGTGTATTGAGAGGAAACTGCACTAGTTTCATTTGAATTGGAGCTAGTTCTAGAGTGAGAGGGAGAGGGAGACTTTGAAGAGACGTTGGAGTTGGTCTGACTCGTCCTGGTAGTGTCCTCGCTGCCACTCAAAGGAGGACTGGGAGTTCTTCTCTTGGGCACTTGACACATGACACATTTTGAAGTTCTTGGCCAATTCTCGTACGTACACTGTTGACACTTCCATTTCTTGTTGGACTTGTCCTTGTCTGTGTTTGAGCTCTTCTTCCCATTGTTCTTGGACCTTTGTACATGGAACGGTGAGTCTCGACCACACGGATTATCCTCCGATGTGAGTGCAGCGCCACCAACCGCTCCCACACCTGGAGCATAATCTAAAATTGACTCAGATCTTGTTGGAGTTCTACTAGCTTCTATTCGGCCACTCGAAACGCTATCATGTCTCGACGGTTTGTTTCTAGGTGCTCCACACATGGTGCACTGTCTAGCATTGGGCCAGTTGCTGAAAGTACAGTTACTACAGAGCCACTTCTTTGTCTTGCACTTGGACCCAGAGCCCCGGTGGTGTTGTTGCTGCTGCTGTTGCTGCTGTTGAATATGCTGGTGTGATAGCTCTACCGTTGTGGGAGTAGAGTAGTTGAAATCGGCCGATATTATCTCGGGAGTGAAGCAAGCTCCGCTAGCGCCAGAGGAGTGGGCTAGTTTAGACCAACCGGACGAAGGAACGCGATACTTTCCCACGGAAGATCTTGTGCTGAGTTCATTTGGCTTTGGACCTCCACAGAGTACACACTTCACGGAGGAGGGCCAATTGTTGAAGGTACACGTTGGGCAGGGCCACTTCAATACTCCAGTAACAGCCATACCTGTGTACATGAAGTTTAATGATAAATTCACAACTGTTTGAGGGTTTAGTTTTCACACAACTTTCACAAATTAGAAAACTGACCGTAGGCACACTTACTGAGAGAAGTCGACAGTTGCCGAGGTAGTTTAGGACACTCTTTATCAACCACCAAGGCGCTTCTTAGTTCTGGTTGACGAAAAACTATCCAGTAGTCTGTTTGAGTAGACTACAGCTCTCGACAGTTTATCGCACACAACAAGAGTCCTGAGGGACCAGAGTGTACCAAAGGTTACGTTTGGATAGTTATTATCCCTTCTTTGGACCTGGCGAGTACCTTACACCACCTTTCTGCCACCGTGAGAATGCAGGAACATGCCATGCACGCATGTAAACAAATGACAAAAGAATTTGAGAAATATTTTCGTTTTCGGTTTAATAGAAGAACACCTGACCTGCGTTTCAATATTCATGACTATCGTATGACGTCACGCAATACAAGAAAAATATGGCTGCAGCAATTGGAGCTTTGGATGAGGTGATCAAGGAATACTTGGTCTTCAGAGGGTTCACAAACACCCTGAAGTACTTTGACTTGGAGAGAAAGGAAGACAAAGATAAGGGATTCAGGGTGAGCTGCAATAATGGCCATAAAATCAATGAATCATGATATTATGGTAGATCTTATAAACACTTGTACATCTATTGCAGGTGAATCGCATTGTGGACCACATTCTTCAATGCATAAACAAGTCAGATTTCAACTCCCTCCAGTCGTTCTGGATGTACCTGAACAAGCGTTTCTTTAGTCGCATGAACCATGACTCTTTGATGACTGTGTTCCGATTGGAGACTGGTATGCTGAGGATGTTCCTTGTGCATGCTAGCAGACAAGGAAGACACGACGTGGTGAAGGATTTCTTTGAGAGAATGACAGTTGCTCTTCACGACAGAAAAGAATGGAAGGATTGGTTTAGTGAGTAGATATTAAAGTAGACATCCTGACATCAACACTCATACATCACACATTCATACTCTCTATCTTCTATTACACACACATTAGCTCTTCCATTCACCAAGAACCCAGAGCAACATCCTTCATTTAAGCTCTACTTCAGCAAGGAGTGGTCAGATGGGTTTGTTGTGACACTGCACAACTTCTTCAGCACCCTCTTCGCTTGTCTTCATATCCTTTCAATAACCTAATGGTGTAGTTGTTATATTATTGCTATGGCTGGAAATGCATGTGATATTCCTTGACTTCTGTGTACCTTTGCCTGCTTTGCTCAATTTTGAAGCTGAGCACCAAAAGATGCAGGCCCTTGCTACAGAGAACCATCACCTTCACAACCAGTTGGCCACAACCAGACAGTCTCTGGCAGATGCTGAATCAAATGTGCAGAAGCTGGAGGCGAGACTAGCTCAACAGGTTGCTTCACAGGCTAGCCAGTCAGCACCTAAGAGAACGTGAGTCATTTGGTGCACGTGTGAGGCATTGGTAAATGTATATGTTCTATTGTATCATTGTGTTGCATTGTGTTTCCAATAGCTATTCAGCTTCAGGCAAAGCACAAAAGGCTGCTTTGTTAGGTACACCCAAAGCCTCGTCACCTTGGAAAAAGAAGGGAGCTGCCTCCAATACAAACACTAGCTCCAAGAAGACAGTCAAGGCCACCTCACTTGATGAGAAAATGGAAGCAGCAGCTGCAAATGCTGAAAAACTTGAAGGAATAGAAAAACAGATCAGTGAGCCTCCACCACATAAGGTAGAGTTTACCCACTAGTCATTTATATGTATTTTCTAGGTCTGTTTCTGTTTCTTTTTGTAAAGTGAATGAAAGTATTGTTATTATTACTCTTTTGCTGAAGGTATCTGATACTGTATCAAAGCTCAAGGAGCTTTCACTTTCAGCCCAGACTGATAATAAGGAGGAGTCTGATTTAGATCTGACATCACCTGGTATGTGTTTTTTGTTTTGTTTTGTTTTATTTTTCCCCACAATAAAATGTGACATCTGCATGCACCATCCATGTGCTTGTCATGTGATACCATTGTCCACATGTACAGAGACTCCCGGAATAGAAGGTGGCGTGAAATCGTTTGCTAGTGAGTGTTGATGGATTAGGTTTTGTGTATGCATGATTGTCACGATCATTGTATGCTCTCCTCCACCAGATACGGAAGGCAGTGCTCCATTCATTCCCATCAGTCAGGAGATCTATAAGCTTCACTCTGCCCCCATTACTCACTGCAAGTTCTCTCCCAACGCCAAGCACATTGCCACTGTGGACACAGATGGGGTCATGAGGTCAGTTCAATGGCTTGCTAAATGCCATATTATAGAACAAAATTTGGTGGATTTTACAATTGGTGGATCGGCGGTTTTGGTGAGGACTGCTGACCAAAATGATCATTTTTTGCACAGTACATATGGAATGCTGCAGCGCTACCACCAAAATAAATCCGTCAATCATGAAATATTTGGCCAAATTTTATTCCCGCCAGTATTTTTGTGCTATACAGTATAGGCCTGGGCCAATCTGTGATTCTACTTAATGTACCTGATGTGTTGTTGTGTGTTGCTTACAGAGTGTGGGATCCCTCTACTCTCAGTACGTCTGCTACAGTGGAGCTCAAGAGCTCCCTTCTCTCTCTCGACTGGGCACCTCAGTCCGACAACCTCGTTCTGATTGGATCTGGTGATAGCGTTGTGAAGCTCTTTGAGACCACCACGCTCCGTGATCACTGGGAAGTGAGGAGTGACCCAAAGTTTCCAAAGTATGAATTTTATATTCATACCCTTACACATTATCTACACTATACTCTCACACACACACGTAGGATTCTGTCGATTGCTTGCAGTCCCTCTAGTTCGACATTTGCCTTCTCTGCTGCTGCCAGCACGGCCACCACCCCCACCCCCCACACTGGTAGTCACCTGACTATTGGTCTGACCTCCCCTAGTCTCCCCTCGTCTAAATTCACTCCGAGTGAGCTGACCACGATGAAGGGAGGGCCAGGAAGTGGGATGATCACTTACTCGAGAGATCTTCCTCCCGGAGGTGTCTTCATCTGGGACCTCAAGACACAAAGACAGAAGGTAGCCATGACATGCAGTGGTTGTTGTGTGAATGTTGGTACTGTCTTGACACAATGGTTGTGAATGGCTGTTACAGTGTGCTCTTCCCTTGTCTCCAATGCCCATTGGAATCAACTGCATGGCTTTCAATCACAACAGCAGTCTGCTTATCACAGGAGGCACGGATGGTATCATCAGATTGTTTGGTACGTAAGAAAGATGAGCATATTTAAGTTGCATTGCTTGGAGTAGTAGTCTCATTCCCAGGCTCTTTCCTTCACAGAGAGGAACAAGAGAGCCTGGGAACAAGGCTGTGTAGTCTTGTTCATCAGTGTGTCAGAATGAATAATTGTTTTTTCTCTCTTTTGTCTTCAGATGTAACTCAGCAGGAGTGTCTCTTTGGGTGGCCTGGTCATGAGGGTGAAGTGTTTAACGTTCAGTTCAGTTCGGATGAGACCTCCATATATAGTATGGGTAGGGACAACAAGTTCAGTCAGTGGAGCATCAACCGTTCCGGAAAGAAGATGACAGAGTTTAAGATCCACAGCCACGCTTGTCGGCCCACTGAAGGGAGGCTGAGAGGAGAATACTTCCCCAGCACACCTCGGGGGAACCTGTTTGCCTTTGAGAGTGAGGACAAGTATGTGCTGACGTGTGCTCCTGAGGAGGCCATAGTCTACCAGGTATAATAAAACTAGTAAAATTAATGTCCTCTGATTCTAGCCTCGTCCCCAGCCCCCTCTGTCCTTGAATGTAAGGAGGGAGGGACCGGGGGCGAGGCTAGTTTTTAGCATTGTTATCTTTTGAAATTCAACATGTGCTCTTTCAATCACTTTTTTATATACCACCTAACATTGTTTTGACCGACTTCCCTCCCATTCCCCCCCCCCTTCCCCGATGCTGTTCAGGTTGGTAATGATGGTCTGCTAGTGAAGACTCTGAGCATTGGTAGTCAAGGTGGCCCTGTCACTTGTGTGGACTGGCTACATGGGAGGAGGAGCTACAGCACCTGTGTCACTGCAGCAATGGACGGCTCCATCAGAGTAACTAACCTTCTTAGGAGCTAGTGCCGCTGTGTGCACATAGTACTGTTGGTATTGACTGTGTGTCTTATTGAGTATTCATCAGTGTAGACAGGTACTAAGTTTACGTCTTCTGTGTTTGCATAATCTATGTGATACAAATTTTTATTGTGGTTGTTCTTTGTTACAACAATTATTGTCACTATAATTTTTGTACATGCTATATACTACTCTGGTATCAAACTGTTCACAAAAAATGAAGTCAAAAAGAGAGTGTGTTCATTTCTGTATTTTCATCCACTAAGCTTTTCGTATAGCTTGGGCACGTAGTCATCCCACTCGGCCTGGAAGAAGTTGCCAGCCACTGGATTACCAAGGTTGTATTTGGCCATCAGATCCACAGTCTTTAGGCTTGGACGTCCCTGTGTGCTCAAGCCAAGTTTAGGATCAGTATAGGTCACACGACCTTGCTGCTTGAAGACTGTATAAAAATTTAGGGGGAAAAATCTTTCTGGTTTGGTGTGCATCTTTCTCTAGTCTATCAAGCTAGACCCATTTTTCACTTTAATGAGCTTTTACTATTATCTTACATAACAAATCAGTCATGGTGGAGCAAAAAATGAGTGTAGCTCGACAGACCGAGAGCTATAATATCCATGATCTGGACAACATACCAAGTTGAACGTATCGATGCAGACCAGTTCCTTTGGGAGGGCCAGCACCCACATATTCGGCACACACTTCTCCTTGGGACACATCATTACCAGGGATGTTCATCACAAGCCAGTGCCTCCATTCTCGATACTTGGGATCTTTGCGACTGGGAGCATCTGGGTCTGGTGGGTCAAGAGAAAGGGAAGAGTGATCAATGAAACAAAATATTTGATGTAGCAACCAACCTGTCATAAGGATGGTGTAGAGTGCTCCATCTTCAGTCGGCCATGTAACTTTTGGAGGATCTTGCACCTAAACAAAACAATTCTTACTACTATGCAAAAACACACATAATTTTATCATGTGACATACCTGAGTTGGAGTGAGCACATTGCCAAGCTCTGCCTTCACAAAAGAACCACCAGGCTCAGTATAGACAACCTAGTAGAAAATGAAAACCTTACAACAGCAAATGGCATGCAGGAACAATCGGAAGTTTATACCTGAGCAGCTTGTGAAGGAGCTACAGGAATTACATCTGGAACCACTCCATTCTCTTGGAACTTTGCTTCAACCGACATGATTCTCGCCCTTCCAAACTTCTTGTGGTGGTGCCAATGCTTCGACCAGTGCCCACTGGTCAACAGAAAAAGTGATACGAAAACCGTATACGTGAATAGAACAACCCGCATTTCCAGACTGGCTCTCGTATGAATATCGGAATGATCTGACTCATCTGATCTCGGTAAAGGTCGTTGATTTAGTTTGCGACAATCAAGCAAGTTAACTCCTATTTTTATTTTGTCACGACCATTACCGAATGCTCTTGCACACGTACTAGGTGTGCTGATCATTAATTGGAATAATGGCCTTCCTCTACCAACCTCGTTCACATCTTTGCTCTGTGTTTAGCCACTTCTATCAACGATTTGAAACATTACCAAGGGTGAACCTGTCTCCATTATGGACTAACAATTGCAGAAGAATTTTTACAGCACCAAAATCTGTTTCTACCTTCAGTGTTTGCTGTAGACAAAAGTCACCACTAACTTTACAAGTACAAAACTATACTACTATCCTTGGTGCATTGGAATCAACAGGAAGTGTAAAGATAAACAGGGTTGGTTCCCCTTCGTCTCAATCTCTGACTCAAGTCAGACATGTTGTCAAGTACAGCAAGCTTGGTAAGAGGAAGACTGTGAAATCTGTTGCCAAAAGGTTTCGTCGCACAGGATCTGGGAAGTTGAAGTATTGGCCTGCAGGCAAAGTACACAATATGCTAGCCAAGTCGAGAAATAGACGCAGGAAACTCCGCAAGGCAAAGTATGTTACCAAAACTCAACTGAAGATTTTGAACAAAATGATATCTGGTTGGTAGACAAAAGTTTTTGGTGGTCTACATCACATTGTATCTTCTGTTTATAAGTGCATTGTACATGAAATCACTAGTGGTACATTCAAGTATTGTCATAACTTAAAAAAAAAAAAACAACTGTCGCACACAAACATAGCCATTCTTTGATTTCTATTTAAAAGGAAGGGAAAAACATGTACAATCTGAAAAGATTATTAACTCATCGATCAATAATTAAAATTCCATGAAAGTAAATAAATAATTGTAGTACACAGTACCAAACATGGCCCATGCATCATACCGCTGTGTGCACATAGTACTGTTGGTATTGACTGTGTGTCTTATTGAGTATTCATCAGTGTAGACAGGTACTAAGTTTACGTCTTCTGTGTTTGCATAATCTATGTGATACAAATTTTTATTGTGGTTGTTCTTTGTTACAACAATTATTGTCACTATAATTTTTGTACATGCTATATACTACTCTGGTATCAAACTGTTCACAAAAAATGAAGTCAAAAAGAGAGTGTGTTCATTTCTGTATTTTCATCCACTAAGCTTTTCGTATAGCTTGGGCACGTAGTCATCCCACTCGGCCTGGAAGAAGTTGCCAGCCACTGGATTACCAAGGTTGTATTTGGCCATCAGATCCACAGTCTTTAGGCTTGGACGTCCCTGTGTGCTCAAGCCAAGTTTAGGATCAGTATAGGTCACACGACCTTGCTGCTTGAAGACTGTATAAAAATTTAGGGGAAAAAATCAGTCTGGTTTGGTGTGCATCTTTCTCGAGCTGGACCCATTTTTCACTTTAATGAGATTTTCCTATAATCTTACACGGCAAATCAGTCATGGTGGAGCAAAAAATGGGTTTAGCTCGACAGACCGAGAGCTATAATATCCATGATCTGGACAACATACCAAGTTGAACGTATCGATGCAGACCAGTTCCTTTGGGAGGGCCAGCACCCACATATTCGGCACAAACTTCTCCTTGGGACACATCATTACCAGGGATGTTCATCACAAGCCAGTGCCTCCATTCTCGATACTTTGGATCTTTGCGACTGGGAGCATCTGGGTCTGGTGGGTCAAGAGAAAGAGAGGAGGGATCAATGAGACAAAAGATTTGATGTAGCAACCAACCCGTCATAAGGATGGTGTAGAGTGCTCCATCTTCAGTCGGCCATGTAACTTTTGGAGGATCTTGCACCTAAACAAAACAATTTTTACTACTATGCAAAAACACACATAATTTTATCATGTGACATACCTGAGTTGGAGTGAGCACATTGCCAAGCTCTGCCTTCACAACAGAACCACCAGGCTCAGTATAGACAACCTAGTAGAAAATGAAAACCTTACAACAGCAAATGGCATGCAGGAACAATCGGAAGTTTATACCTGAGCAGCTTGTGAAGGAGCTACAGGAATTACATCTGGAACCACTCCATTCTCTTGGAACTTTGCTTCAACCGACATGATTCTCGCCCTTCCAAACTTCTTGTGGTGGTGCCAATGCTTCGACCAGTGCCCACTGGTCAACAGAAAAAGTGATACGAAAACCGTATACGTGAATAGAACAACCCGCATTTCCAGACTGGCTCTCGTATGAATATCGGAATGATCTGACTCATCTGATCTCGGTAAAGGTCGTTGATTTAGTTTGCGACAATCAAGCACGACCTCAACGACCTTTCTCTATCTATTTTATTTTGTCACGACCATTACCGAATACTCTTGCACACGTACTAGGTGTGCTGATCATTAATTGGAATAATGGCCTTCCTCTACCAACCTCGTTCACGTCTTTGCTCTGTGTTTAGCCACTTCTATCAACGATTTGAAACATTACCAAGGGTGAACCTGTCTCCATTATGGACTAACAATTGCAGAAGAATTTTTACAGCACCAAAATCTGTTTCTACCTTCAGTGTTTGCTGTAGACAAAAGTCACCACTAACTTTACAAGTACAAAACTATACTACTATCCTTGGTGCATTGGAATCAACAGGAAGTGTAAAGAAAAACAGGGTTGGTTCCCCTTCGTCTCAATCTCTGACTCAAGTCAGACATGTTGTCAAGTACAGCAAGCTTGGTAAGAGGAAGACTGTGAAATCTGTTGCCAAAAGGTTTCGTCGCACAGGATCTGGGAAGTTGAAGTATTGGCCTGCAGGCAAAGTACACAATATGCTAGCCAAGTCGAGAAATAGACGCAGGAAACTCCGCAAGGCAAAGTATGTTACCAAAACTCAACTGAAGATTTTGAACAAAATGATATCTGGTTGGTAGACAAAAGTTTTTGGTGGTCTACATCACATTGTATCTTCTGTTTATAAGTGCATTGTACATGAAATCACTAGTGGTACATTCAAGTATTGTCATAACTTAAAAAAAAAAAACAACTGTCGCACACAAACATAGCCATTCTTTGATTTCAATTTAAAAGGAAGGGAAAAACATGTACAATCTGAAAAGATTATTAACTCATCGATCAATAATTAAAATTCCATGAAAGTAAATAAATAATTGTAGTGCACAGTACCAAACATGGCCCATGCATCATGTTCCCCTTCTGGTCGGTTGAGCAAGTTCTTCAATTCTTGCTGAGGGTTTGGCTTTCTTGGCTGCCACACTGACATTGAAAGCATCAGGATTGAACTGCACATGATCCATGGTATCACGGACAATTGGTGTAGCTAGTTCACCCATCCTGTATGCCATCACAGAGCAGTACGTACAATGTCATTTGTCTTATATAGCAATGTTTGTAACTTAATTTTAGCATTCCTTTTCGCTAATTTACACTAGAGTATTTCGAGTGAAAACAGGTGTGAATTTTATAATCACTTAGTGCCTTGTGAATTCCAACACTCACCTATTGCTTGCAACGGCATTCTTTGCTCCAACGCTAACCTTCCAGATCACATCTCGACTCGGTTGATATCCATCAGCCAACTTCTTGGACTTGGACAGATCAGCTATTCTCTCACTGGGCACAGCATGCATTGCACCACTGCTCACCGTCCATTGTGGCTCTCTGAACGGTCCATCAGGCCTTTGCTTTGGCTTGGCTAGGCTGTCTGTGTGATCTGAAGGTGTGCATGTCTTTGCAGCCTGGCTCACAATAGTCTGTACCTAAGATATAATAATTATAGGAATGAAACAATCTCAATAATAATAAATGGACTTCTCTAATATCGCCTACTTGTCTGCTAGGTCGATAGTCAGGATGTGTTTGCTTTGATCTTGCAAGCCTAGCAGTATGTGGTCTTGGTGGACATGTCATGGCTTTTCGACTGGTCATCCATATTTGAGAGCTACGGCCACAGCTGAATTCAAACTGTGGACGATGCTCCAAGTAACCAGCTGGGGCTGTCTTGTGTCTTGCTAAACGACTGATGTGGTTTGATGGCTGTGCTTGCATGGCTGTTGGAGAGACCACCCATATTTGCGAAGTACGACCACAGCTGTACTGAAATTCGGGACTGTGTACATGTGTGTGCATGGATAAATTTTGAATGGATGCTATACATGTACGTATACCACAATAGTGACAATCATTCAATGCTTACATGAATGTATCAGATGGTTTGTGGTCTTTTTTTGGTCGGGCTAGCTCTTCAGTTCTTGGAGATGCCATAGCTTTGAGAGTGGCTGGTTTGACAGGCCACATCGGCTCTTGGTTACCCCATACCAAATTAGGCCTGAAATGGAAAATGTGATCAATTTTACAGACACAAATCTAAGATCATTTGCAAACTGAATAAAATTCTCACCCAAAACTAGTCCACCATGTTGCTTTAGA
Source organism: Tethya wilhelma (assembly GCA_964030475.1). Classification (NCBI taxonomy): domain Eukaryota; kingdom Metazoa; phylum Porifera; class Demospongiae; order Tethyida; family Tethyidae; genus Tethya; species Tethya wilhelma. Next base: position 17,916,648 of record CAXIPT010000002.1, on the reverse strand, counting down.
CTTCTTTGACATTGACAAATCTCCAAGTCTAGATCTGTACAAAAGTAATGAATTTCAGAGCATCCAATAATTGAGCACAGATTGCATACTTTCTTCTGTCTTTGTAGGTGGTGTCTGCAGAAACAGAGTTTGTGGGAGAATAAAACCTCTTGCTGTTTGTCTCTGCAGCCATCTCGCTAAATCCTTCTGCTTGAGCTGCTGGCATATTTTGTGGCTCCTCAGCTGAACAGAAATCGCGCCGGAGGAGGTATTGTTTACGAGTAGGCGTGGCTTATTAACAATTTCCATAGTAACGGCCGGCCCCCACGTGGTTGGCGGGAAAAGGTCAAAGTTTAAACTTTTGGATGGAGGACTGCATGGGAGGATGACCACTACACAGAAAAGGAGGGAGAAGGTTCTACAGCAACTGAATTCAAGGTTACTGGACAGTTCAAGGTTTGGTCTAGGAGTTACTGGTTCCAAGGTTCCCTTACAATCCAACAGAGGTGTTTTACCAATGAGCAAAATTCTCATACATGTATTTAAGAATATTAAAATATGAAAATTATTTTTATAGGTACTTACACTTATAAACCAAGTAAAATCCCCAGACCTGAAGCATCTCCCAGACCTCTGCCTGCCCCTGGGTATGTTTCTGAAGACATTACACCTCTTCAAATCGAAGAGAGAGGCAATCCATGGCAGCCTCCTCAACCTCCATCACGACAAGGTGTCGATGTAAACCTGAAACAACTCTCCAAAAGTACACCACCTGGCAAGAAGCTCACAATTGTAATACAGGCAAGAGATAAGGAGAAACAAAGTGAAGAACTTACTAGTGCCAAGACTAGTAAGAAACAGAGGCAGTCTACAGTAAGAGCAGGAGGGAAGGCAGCAGAACACATGGCAACTAGAAATGGTGGTACAGTGAAGAGATCCACCAAACAGAAGGTCGATGCTAGTCATCACTCAAGGAGACGAGGAGTAGCTAAAGGTGAAACTAGAGCTGGGTACGACTGGGACAAGAATGGAAGAAAGAATGAGCTCAAGATAAGGTGTGTTATTGCAGGTGTTGCAAGTCAGAATAATAAAAATGTTTGTTGCCTTCATTTCTTATCAAGATTTCTAGCAAGAAAGTACCACATGATGTGGTGTAGACGTGTGTTTGGTCGTGTAGCTCCATCCTCTGCCAGAGGCCACCATCAGAACCAACTGAAGAAGAAGGTGCTCGCTGTTTGGCATGAGCAATGGTGGACTGCTCGCAGGGAGTGGAAACTCAACATCAGAGCTGAGTGTCATAACCGGTCAGTAGTGCTACGTGACATTGTAAAGCCCTGTTATTCTTTGATTCCTTCTTTTGGATCATTTATGCATACCACAATAGACCCCATGTCTTCATTTTTCTATTCTAGATATCGGCTGTGGCAGATGATTTGGAAATCGTGGACAGAATTTGTTCAAATTTCTCGTCTGAAGAAAGCCAAAAAAGAAAAGTGCAAGAAGATGGTGTCCCTCCAACTAAAGAGATTGACGTGGAAAGGATGGTGTGAGTACGTAGCCAAGAGAAGAGGAAAGAAAGCAGTGGCTGCAGAGACCACCAAGTGGAGAGAAGAAAGGCTGACGAGGTCTGAATATTGGCTCCTGTAATTATCGATTCATTAGTGATTGACACCTAGTTCCATTGCATTAAAAGGTCCACATGGCAGAGATGGGTTGGTGCTGTCAGTGAGAGGAGACACCAGTCTGTAATGGACACTGCAGCACTTCACCACTGGGCACACTCACTGCAAAATAGAGTAAGCCAAAAAAACAGAACAAAAAAAGAGCTACTGGATGACTGGCAGTGAATAATATGTGCCCCTACTTACATGTTAGATATGTCATTCATTCACTTACTGTTCTCTCAGGTGTGGGTGAAGTGGTTGCATAGCTATCAGGAGCAGTTGACGTTGATACAGAAGCAGCGTACAGCCTCACACCATCATGGTGTGAAGCTCCTTGCTAAGTGCTGGGATGCGTGGCTGGCTTACACTGACTCAAGAAGAGTCAAGCATCACAGGAGAGGGCTGGCCGTCGAGCATCATGCCAGTGAACTGATTGCAAAGAGCTTCTCTTGTTGGAGAGGGAGGTACTTCAGAGCAAGACAAATAGCAGAGTTTCAAGAATTGGTTGAAATGAAAGGAAAAGTAGCCATCTTAAGGAGAGCCTTTGGCTGCTGGCAATACTGTATCCTAAACACTATAGGTAATATAATAATGTAATATATCAGGTCCTGTATTTGTGTGACCTTGACTGCCACTGGTTTCCAAGACATTGCACTGAAACATCACAGAGCTTACCAGAATGAGTTGGCCGTTCTGTGCTACAGGGTGACATTGATGACCAAAGGCCTTTACAACATGAGGAAATACACAGTGCAGCAACAACAGGAGTTGAATCACAAACAACTGGCAGCCCATTTCCACACCAAGAAGGTACCATTATAGACCCAACCAAGTAGCATTAGGACCAAACTATCTTATGGTTATGTCATTGTGTGATTGTAGAGGCTGTCCGACTGCTGGGGGGTCTGGTTGCAGCGCTGTGAGCACTGTGAGGAGATCAAGATGGGCCCTCAAACCAGAGTGGCTCGCTCGCACTTTGCCACCATCTTGTCGAGGAAAGTGATGGTGAAGTGGAAGGCCTACACTGCTCACCGCAGAGAGAGAAAGAGGCTACATTGTACTGCTGATGAGCAGTTCAGATCAGTAGCTCTACCAAAGTAAGTCCCACTAGGAGGTCCAGAGAATGGACTTTATATTATTGATTTGTTCCTCCTTAGGTATTTCGCGGCTATGAAGGATTTTGTGGCGATATGTTACTACAAGAGAGACCTTCAAGAGACATCAGAAACTTTCAGACGGTTAGAAAGAATACTGTGGTTTACTTTAGATCCGTGTACACTTATTCTTGGCAACCCTCACAGAGAGACTCTGCTCAGTATGGTGTTCTACAAGTGGTGGACGGCGTCGCACTTTAGCCAAGACATGAGAATGCTGGAGAGAGTGGTAATGATCATTGATGTGTTTCATTTATGGCTGCATCTCTCTCTCTAAACTGTACCTCTCTCCCAGGCTATCCTCCACAGTGAAGAGGTGGCTAAGAAGAAGCTGTGGAGACTGTGGAAGTCTCGAACTCGTGAGAGAGTGAAGCACTTTGAACAAGAGGTGCTGTAGGAGCTTCATTGAGGCTATAATACATATATACAAGTACACGGTCTATGATTATAATATGTGTACCTATGGCTATAGGAAGTGGCAGTAGTACACCATCAGTTTGGGCTGGTGTCAGTTGCCTTCAACAAGTGGAGGGCCAGGTACCAAGACTCACTCAAGAGGGTGCGACAAACCAGACGTGCAGTGGATCATCATGGTCTGAAGATTGTGAGGCTGACTTGGTGTGCCTGGACCAGGGTGAGTGATTCATGTCAATGCACCTCAAATAGATGTACCTGTTGCATCCTCTTGGTGAATGTTGGTGTTTTCAGCATGTGACCAAGAGGAATGCATCTCATGCTGTCAGGAAGTACGCTACCAACTACTATCAGAAGAGACTCCTGGGTGTGGTCGTTGAGGCATGGAAGGTGAGAATGGACACGGTTGAGATTTAGAATACCGTATTGCAGATAAATTTGGTGAGAATTAAATTTGGTGAATTATTCTTCAAATCACCAAATTAAAAATCACCAAACAGTTTATATGCACACACGCACATATAAACAATGCAGCGTGTGGAATAAAATTAAAATTGCCAATCATGTCAAAATGGGAATTTGCCAAACTTTAATACCCGCTAAATTTACCCACTATATGGTATGACCCTTTTGTATAACAGGAAAGTTTTGTGGATTAGAACTTTCGCATATGAATCACGATCCATAAAGTTTTACTTTGTGAAACTTATGTGCTTTTCACCTCATATCAGGTGTATCATGCTCATCGCCAAGTGAGGAATAGAAAGAAGTCAGCTGCCGTCCACTTCCATGACTGTCTCTTGAAGAAGCACACCTTGGTGCGATGGTCTACTAATGTACGTCTGTGCAAGATGTGGTACAGCAAAGAACAAGAGGCCATCACTCACCACAAGAGGAGCAACCTGAGAAAGGTCTGTGGTGTAGAAATATTGTTGGGCTCGTGCAGTGTGATGTTTTATTCTCTCCTTCACAGCTCTTTGGTGTTTGGCGTGAGAGAACAGCTCAGAGTGTGGAAGAAGCTCAACTCGAAAATGAAAGTGTTCTTCAAGCCAGGGAGCACCTTCAGAGAAGCAGAATGGCTCGTATTTTGTTCTCGTGGAAGCAGCACACAGAGAGAAGAGTGGAAGTGAAGATGGCAGTGACCCAGGCTGAGCTACACCACTGTAGAGTGGTGGTTGGCAAGTGCTTTGTAGCATGGCATGAGAATCACAGATTGACGCTGAGAAAGTCACTTCTACAGAGACAGTGTGTGTGGTTTCACAACACAAGACTGCTCTCTGCTTGCTACTCAAAATGGCGACTGGAGGTCAGCTTCTGTATTAACACAACATAGAATTCTAAATAACATCTTTTTTTTTAATGCTGATGTCCAGCTCATGGTTGCCTTGACGTTGAAGAGAAAGAGCATGCTTGCCCTGTGGCAATGGAGTCGGTGTCTGGAGAGAAAGGTGCTGGTAGCGTGGCTCCTCCACACCTCTCAGAGGAGGAGGAAGAGAGCCAGGTACTCAGGAGCTATGGAGAGGCACAGGCACAGACTCATCACCATCGGAGTCACTCAGTGGATGAAGGTTTGTGTCAAATCATGTTTGTGCTCTGTAGTTGTTATTTTGTGTGAGTGTTTACTTTAGATGGCCACTCAATCTAAAGCACAACGTGAGGAAGCAACACTGCAGCTGCAAATGAAGGTAACAGATATATCGATAAATATGTCTGCTACTAAGTATAACCCCTCTTCTTTGTATCCAGAATACTCAAGCCACAATGAAGTGTGTTAGGAACTGCGCTCTAAGATGGAAGGCAGTGGTCAGAAATCGCAGAGTGAAGAAATCCACTACTCAGACACAATCTCTTCAACATGCTCATGCTTCAGTTGCTACACACAGCCTCTCAGCTGCTGGGATTTCACTGCCTGAGACACAGCAAAGGCAGCAAGAAGCACTCAGCTCAAACAGGACACATTTAGAAAGCAGTGAGCTCTGGAATTCACTGGCCAGGTACGTATCTTAAACATAAATGGTACCTCATTCTCTACAGACAAGTATTATGGATGGTATAAGTTGGTATTTTACTTCTTGCAGAAAGCTGGAGATACCTGATGCACCTGTTAGCAGAGCTCCACCCAGGAGATCTAACTTTACTTCCTCATCACAAGTGGCTACTTTCGTTCCTCAACTGACTTCTGATTTTGTTCCTAGACCCCCCATTCATCCTCACCCCAGCTCACCACCTGTGCCCTACTCTCGGAGGAAACAACACCCCCATGGCGACACCACTCTCACCACAGAAGGATCGCTCTCTTTCTTACCTTCGACAGCCAGTGAGGACACTCTACACGGATCACTGCAACCAGAATCACTGGAGATAAACCATCATCTTCACACCAGCAATAAACCTCTTGTCTGTGGTACAGTCTGTAGTCCTCCTGCTAGCGTAGCACCACACCAGGTTGGTACACTGGAAGACACCTCCATGAAGGGAACTCCAACTCTCCTTCCACCTTCGGCATTTGAGAAACCAAAGGTCCCTCCGGCACTTGCTGCCAGTGATGAAGGTATCAATCCACCAAATTTACCCAAAGAGAAGGGTGATAAGCCTAGAGCAGCACAGGCTCGCTCTCTTGAACAATGGAATTGTGCTGCTAGTCTTCCAGCTAATCTGTCTGACCCAGCAGTCCAAGCTGAAATCATTCAAATGAGAGATGAACTGCAGCAGTTTTATGATCTCAAAACCCATCACAGGTACATAAGAAGAGTATCTAAACTATTCCAATTGTACAGTGCTTAGAGTTGTGTGTATGTATGCACGTACATGTAGGATGCTTGAGGAACAGATCACGTTAAAGATGGAACAAGGAACTCCGAGCAGTGAGGTGAATTGATCACACTGTTCATTGTGAAAGTGGCTTCATTATTACATATCATTCTGTGCACCCTTAGCTCCAAAGAGAGGCAGAGATCATTGCCCAGAAGATCAATCAGCACAAACCACTAGTGAAAAACATTGCCATCAAGTTAAGTAAGTTACTGTCTCAATAAGGTCACAACCTGAAACTTTTTAATGATTTCGTACAAAGAGAGACATTTTTATCACGATCATGACATGAAAATTCAAGAATCAATAATATTGAGCTGTTCTCATGAAGTTGCACTGATAGTACTGGGGGTGTCTGGTTGAAGGTTGACCAGGGTGTTGCTTGAGCTGACCAGTTCACTAATGGACACTCGACCACGTTGCTTGATAAAGTTTGCCACAGCTTGTAGCTCCTCTTGAGAGATGAAGATGAATTTGCCTCTGTCGTCTACCACACCTGTCAGCTCTCCTGTTTCTTGGAGGACTTGTACACGAGAAATAGCATCCTGTGTGTGTGTGTGTATGTGTGTGTGTGTGTGTGTGTGTGTGTGTGAGAGAGAGAGAGAGAGAGAGAGAGAGAGAGAGAGAGAGAGAGAGAGAGAGAGAGTGTGACATTACTAAAGACTAGTCAAGAGTTTGCAGTGAGTGTAGAGACACGTGTCTGTGTATCGACTTACCTGTGTCTTCATGCTGAAATCAGCGGCCAAGTCTTCCATGTACACAACCTTTCTACTCTGTTAATGTGGCATAAACACAAAAGCTAAACAGACTGTATAGTCATTGCCCACTTGTATTCACTCCTACCTTGATGTAGTCAACGAATTCCCTGACTCCTTTTTGCTGTGTAGGATGAACATGAGTTTGACTTTACAGAATGGAAGCTTTCACACTACCTTACTTCATCTCCCTCTTGGTCAGCATCTTCACCCTCTTCCTCAAGGACAAACGCCTGCTTCAGCTTTTCGTACTCTTCTTGCTCTTTGCGTTCTTGCTCTTCCTTCAAACGTTGTTGCTCCTCTTCCTATATAATGGTTGAATCACAATTCATGTGGGATTGAACTCCAAGAATGATACAAATGACCCTTTGCTTACCGCTTTTTCTCTAGCAATACGTTCATTTTCAAGTTCCTTTTTCCTCTCTTCATCTTGTAGAGCTTGTCTACGCTTGCGATCCTGTCTCATTGCCTCTTCTTGCTGTTTGTTGGAACAAAAAAATAACCACCATCATTCAACGTACAAGTTGTAGTAAATGATATGAACATACTTCTCTCACGGCTTTCCTTTCGGCTTTCTCTTGAATGCTTCGTAGTTTTTTTGTACCTATTTTCTTCCCACCAAACAACTTCTCGGCTGTTTCCTCTGGCTCCTCTGTGCCGTCATTTAAATCTTCATCCTCACTCCCGGATACATCCTCAACATTGGATGGAGCTGCTGTTTGTCGTGCCCTTTGGACAGCAGCAACTCTTTGTCGAATGTTACGAGACCGTCTTGCTCCTCCAGCTACGACTGCTCCCTGGCCGCCACCTCTCACAGCACCTCCAGTCGATGAGGGTTGTTCTGGAGAAAGCGAGTGCTTAATTCTATTTAGTGCACACTTTAGTATTATAAATGAACTAGAGTTCTATCGTGCGTGTTTTTACCATCATACCATTCTTTGATTTCTCGTTGGATTGTCTTCTTTGAAACATGAGTTTGACTTTACAGAATGGAAGCTTTCACACTACCTTACTTCATCTCCCTCTTGGTCAGCATCTTCACCCTCTTCCTCAAGGACAAACGCCTGCTTCAGCTTTTCGTACTCTTCTTGCTCTTTGCGTTCTTGCTCTTCCTTCAAACGTTGTTGCTCCTCTTCCTGTATAATGGTTAAATCACAATTCATGTTGGCTTTAACTCCAAGAATGATACAAATGACCCTTTGCTTACCTCTTTTTCTCTAGCGATACGTTCATTTTCAAGTTCCTTTTTCCTCTCTTCATCTTGTAGAGCTTGTCTACGCTTGCGATCCTGTCTCATTGCCTCTTCTTGCTGTTTGTTGGAACAAAAAAATAACCACCACCACCATTCAACGTACAAGTTGTAGTAAATGACATGAACTTACTTCTCTCATGGCTTTCCTTTCGGCTTTCTCTTGAATGCTTCGTAGTTTTTTTGTACCTATTTTCTTCCCACCAAACAACTTCTCGGCTGTTTCCTCTGGCTCCTCTGTGCCGTCATTTAAATCTTCATCCTCACTCCCGGATACATCCTCCACATTGGATGAAGCTGCTGTTTGTCGTGCCCTTTGGACAGCAGCAACTCTTTGTCGAATGTTACGAGACCGTCTTGCTCCTCCAGCTACGACTGCTCCCTGGCTGCCACCTCTCACAGCACCTCCAGTCGATGAGGGTTGTTCTGGAGAAAGCGAGTGCTTAATTCTATTTAGTGCACACTTTAGTATTATCAATGAACTAGAGTTCTATCGTGCATGTTTTTACCATCATACCATTCTTTGGTTTCTCGCTGGATTGTCTTCTTTGTAGAAATAGAGCCACAGAGAGAGCCAAGGCGACAATTGCTACAAGAACTATCCAGACAATGGGCTCCATCATGAACACTGCGCTGCTAATTGCATCACTGTAAAAAGGGCGGGGCTAATTCTTTCAACTCCCACCGGGAGTTGTCAGTGTTTATGTAGGAGTGAGCTAGGAACACACCATATAAACATACGCTCGTGCAAGCTATGTGGAGTAAGCTGCTGAAACAAAGGAGAAGTCATTGATTTATGGTATTCAACGCCGGCTGCTACGGGTACGATTCTAGAGCTCTCATAAAGTCTTAGAAGAAGCATCTCATCACAAAAAAAGTTTGGTAAGTGTCTCTGTTGGTTACACAATAATTATTTGTGTTTATATTCTGCTTGTGCATAACAAGCAGTTGCTGAGTCAATCAATGTGTGGATCAAAATAATTATACCTGCATGTCTGACCAGTGCATTTTGACAGTGATAGACTACAAAAAGCATTAGGATTGATTTATTGACCAGGATTATATAACCTGCAGCTGCCTGAATCAGTGAGCTATGGGTATAATTATAAAATAATTGTGTGTTCTTTGTGCCTCTTGCTGGTTGCATATCTACTGTATGCATGTTTTAACAGGTTGCTATTTGTATTCAATGATATTAATTCTTTGATCATTACGCTGGTATTGGAGCCGCGGTTGCTCATACTCTAGTAGTCCACTCACTCTCAGTAAATAAGTATAGTTTTATACTGGATTAGTTTGTGTGTCATGGAGCATAAAATTGGCCTCAAGAGGTTCAGACCCAATAGTTAAACTTTATTGTGTATGCTTATGTAATCGGTTTCACGGAACTATCTCCAGCATCATTGCTCCCTTCATACACTATTGAGCACACTGCTCAACAGTCCATCACATCAGAAAGTTAATTCCTTTTGTTGCCATGCAAAAATAAAAACTGAAACTGTTTAAATATCTTGTAAATCTTTAGACGCTTCTCTTTAAGAATACAAGCCTTGTAAATTGAGACAGAAGATTCCAAGTGGTGCTTTATTGTCGCTCATTTTGAGAACAATGATCGAAATGGGTTGTGGTCCTATGTGTTTCACGGACAATTACCTTCTGTCGGGTTTTGGTTTGACGCTTTAAGGGAGTAACGTTAGTAATAGCTTGCACACATGATCACAGATCAAAGCAATGAATCATGGAGAAATATTGTAGAACCGTTTTCCTTGGACCTCGACTCATTGAAGTGTTGTAACAATGGTACACCTGTAGTGGACCACATGCCTTGGGGGGTGTCTGGCTACGAGAACTATTCTTCAAAAATTAAATTTTATTATAAAGAGGAGGGAAAACGTCAGTCGTGAAAAGCTACTTTCTATCATTTTCTGTTCGGGTGTTTTCATTATGCTACGACTGTTTTATGATTTGACTCGCATAACTCTTGGCTCCAGCTTGTAGCTGTTTCCACCTTTCGTGTTATCAAGATATTATTTTACAGACTAGGCTAGTAGTGCATCCTGGACTGTGTTTGGATACCGTCTAGCAGGGATGTATAGTATTACTGCTGGCTATTGTATTGCAACTCATAGCGTTGACTATACAATTTGGACAGTTATGTGGTGAATGTCTAAAGTACAATTCCTAAACATGCTAAACAAGTTTTTGATTTTTTTTGTCAACTGTCTTCCGTAGTGTAACCTTAATAATTGAGATAGAATTTCTCACTGGCAACTGTATCCACCTGCACGCTGCATGTATATGCCTCGATCTTCACCCGTCGACTGCAGTATCAAGCTGCTTCCGCTGAAATTACTCGACGTGCATGCATCAATGCCTAGCTGACTCAAACATCTGATCCCCAGGTGCCAAATTATTTCTGTATACAATTTGATCAGTGCCCTCAGTGGGATAAGATATCAAAACACTCTAATGTCAGCTGCCTTTGTACAAGCTGATATGCTTATGGAGACACAAACTAGTAATGTCAAAATATCACAATTATGCGTGTAGGTGGTAGGGGTATTCTTCTTTCTTTCTTTTACAAGAAACACTTGAATCAAGGGGGAGGGATCGAAATTGGTGCCACAGTTATTTGTATGCATGTAACTATGAATGTATGTATGTATGTTTCTGTCAAATTGTTTGGTGATAATTTGATCTATGTATAATTCAATTACTTGCCTTACTTGAGGGAGTTTATGGTCCCCTGCCCAGCCCAGCCTTGCAATGTAGTCCTCGATCACGTTCACACTACCTCCTCGCAATACCATGCATCGTGTGCTATGTGCGAGCGTGTGAAAGTGACCACATTTGCTATGCACATACCTGTAGAATATATGTACGTGTACACGAAGAGGATATGCCACCCTGAGATGGTTGTAATCACTATATGGTTTAGTTGCTAAGATAACTTTGCATTCAACAAACAAAGTCGGGCACAATCGCAATCTTTTGGTTAGCTAGCTAGCTAGCAAGCATACTATTATAATTGCAGTGGGTGTGTGAATGTGTGTTATGCAGTACTCCCCCATATCTGTCTGAGATGATAGTGAGTTCACCGGCAGCTGTCAAAAGATGAGCTCTGCTCCAGTGTATCCAGACAATGAGGGTGTTATGAACCAGTTTTAATGTAGCGTGTTATGTGTTTCATTCAAATGTGGGTTGCCTCTAATGCTAACACGAAAACAGATCGACAAACAGTGGATAATAATAATTAGAATTAAAATTTGCGACAACCACAGTAATACTGCCGTGTACTAGCAGCAGGTCATGCATGGTGATTGATGTTGTAAGAGACAATACTTACTCACGCAAGGTTGAACCAACCCACACAATAGCAACGATGCATGTAAAACAAAGTGGACAATTCCCAGTTCAGGCTCGTGAATATTGTTAACATTTTGGCGGTTTGCTAATAGCGTTAGAGAGCTATGTCATTAAATTTTGTTACTCCAGCTGCGCTGCTTGAGCCACGGCAATGAGAGTAGAGTAGCTTGTTGCTAGCTGGCCTCGCAGCGTGCATAATCTTATGAGTGTCATTATTGAATTGCTAGAAACAGCTATCAAGCTACTCATGGATGCAATGTGTTTTGATCTTGGATGCAATAAATTTATCAAATTATCACCAAAGAATTCTCTGATTTGTAATATGCCTACCTCATTACTTGTGGGAAACATGTAAAGGTTAACATTGATTGATCTCTAAGAGGCAATTTCCTCGTCATTTCCACTAGTTTTACGTAAAGTATGTTATTATTATTATTGGTCACCACTAAAAACCCTTTTAAACTTTTGGTGCACATTGTCAAAATCTATACCCTTCGTGAGTGGAAGGTGATTCTTGAAGTAAATTGAGGTCAAACCACAAACGTAAACAAACGTCCTCTTGCCATCAAAACTGGAGCATTCACAAAGCTTTTATCTCCTTCATCAAATCCACAACGAGGTGAAATAAAAAACACGAATCCAAGCAATAACGTAGGAACAGTTTAGTCACACCACGATGCTTGTTTTTAGTACTCCTACAGACCACAATAACAAGCCAAACTTGACCCATTTTGTTCTGAAAGACAAAAGTTGCATTTTGTCTCCAATAGAGCACATGCAAGTGCTGAGCAATACGTTGGCGCATGAAAGTTATGAAAACCTTCGAGATTGTGTTTCAAGTACTCTCATTGAAAATTAGATTTGTTAATCATTGTCCAAAGTACTCACTCACTCGCTCACTCATTGTGTGTGTAATATTTTAGAGACCACAATGTAATTGTATACCAATAGTGCTGCTAATTTTACTCTTTCCTTTCACCATCTCTCTCCTCCCACACTCCTTTCTTTTCTGTGCAGCTGTCCACTCTCTCACAATTAAGAAAGAGCCATGAATAAGTTGAAGCGATTGTTAAGTGGCGGTCGCAAGGGATTGGGCAGTGTGGATAACCTCAGCATCAACCATACAGACGGTCAAACGTACCCTCAAAAGACTGAATTTGAAATGACTTCGATGAAGATTAAGTGTCTTCTTGAGAAGAAAAAATTCCAAAAAGTAGTCGAAACTTTGCGCGATTTGCCTCACGACTTCATCCTCAAGTGTTTGGAGAGTTTTCCATTCAAGGCTCTGAACCATGCAGTACCGGAATCCTTCCCGATCTGGGAGACACTGCTCACAAAACTCCACAACTCCGAGGAAGGCTACATACCACAGTTCCCGTACGCTGCCTGCGATGAGCTCGTCCTCCAGATAGCTTGGCTGTTGGAAAAGAGCCACACTAATCCTCACAAACTCAACGACTTGATCCAATCGTGCAAAAGAGTTCTCAAACGGGTCTACATGCAGTACAACGAAGTGCTCAAGTACCTATACAAGGAGCACGATAAGGTAGAGCATGCCCTGTACACCCTTGGTCTCCACCTCCCTCTAGGCACGGATGCTCACACGGCCGTATCTCTTCAGCACGCCATCAGAGAAGAGGTTCGAGCGTGTATCGACGATTACAGTGACTCCATCGGACGACTGGACGAGGTTTTAAACAATGAAGTGCTTTCTCTCTCTGAAATGCTCGCCTCCGATCCAACAAGTTCTCCCTCCAGTGAAGAAGATGAGAACGACAGGGGGCTGGTCATGAAGATCAGCGATTTCCCATTGGCCCCGAATCCTAATCAAATCCAGCTGCAAGAGAGGCTCTACCAAAATCAGTGTGTCCTCACTAACCTCCAACCGAGCCGAAGAGGAGACAACTTGGCGGAGCTTTTGGAGTTCTTGAAGGAGAGGATTCGAGGTGACAAAGAAGTATTGGCCATTTTTGGAAGCATTCGAAGGAGAAACGAGAACATTTCCGACTCTGAGCCTGTTGAGCCGTGGTTGAAGAAACACCAGCACGCGATTGAGTGTGTAATTGGTACCATCAAGGAGATTGAAAAGGAGCTCGAGATTAAAGTCCGCAAGTCCGATTCGCCGATTCCAATAAGATCTCGAACCATCGACAGTCACTTCAGCATTCCCTTCCCCGACGATGGTCCTCAGATAGTCCCCTTCACTCGGCCCAGGAGCATCAGTCTAGAGATAGAAAAATCACCATCAGCTCTGCGTAGGCACTCTGCCACTGTCACAATGAGCAACTATCCCATGGAGGAGGAAGCCCCTGGCTCCAACGGACCTGATCAGGAGCGTTCCTCAAGGAATCACCTAATAGCTCCCCACACCTACCGCCGGCCACGGTCGGCCTCCCCTCACAAGATCCTCAGGGTCACTGGCAGTGACCCGCCAATGAGATCCGGTAGCTCAAAATCGATAAACTCTAGCAACGGAAGCTGCACTAACTTGCACGTAGCGGTCGGTACGAGTTCCAGCGTGCACGACTTGCACAGCACTAACAAGGAGAACCAACCAACACTGGCATTCACGAGGGTGCAATCGCTCAAAACGAACCAAACGGTTCAAGTTGTGGCTGGAAAGAGAAAGAATTCCTCCAAGTTCAAGCTCCTTCCTAACAGCATGAACAACCTCACCTCCCTACACACCAATAGCAATAACGGTAGCAGTAGGAAGTCAAAGAAGAGTTTGTTTAGAAGTGGATCCGGCAGCCTTGGGCTCACTGCAGATGATAAAGAGGTATGTATGATGTACGTCTGTAAAAGTGACAGTGAGACGTGTGTGTGTTTTTATGTCTATTATCTTATTGGGATGATTGAGCTAAATAAATTTAGCATTAGGCGTGGACATTGATTGCAAAGTGGGTGTCAAAAGTGCATGGCATTAATGTAGCGTGTAACAATTCTCAGGCTATACGACTTGTTTTTCCATTGTCAGGATAGATATGAACCATTCATGTGCACAGTTTGACCCTGCTGTGAGACAATAACACTGCATAGCTGTAATAAGATACAGCTGTTACTCAAGCAGGTGTGGTAGTGGTTTCTAGGCAACATTATTAAAGTTGATTCAAATGTGACTCCTGCATGGATCCGGAGTACTATAAGTCAATATGGGATGGCTGTTCAACTATGCAGTATTATTTTTTAAGACCATTTTCTCTTTTCTCCCCACACAGCTGCAACAAGGTAGCAATGGACTCAACTATGCAATGTTGCAGCAAGACCTCGAGTATAAATCAAAGGAGCTGTTACACGCTAGAGAGATGATTCAAGAGCTCAGAAGAAGAGAAAGAGAGCTCACTGATCGGTAAGCATACATTATAACGATGTTGTGGTGATTATCAGATAAATGATTTCCATAAATAAAAATTATTATAATATTACAGAAGATCTTTCATGATTTTATTTCCCCTCTAGGTTATCAGAACAGGCACAGCGTCACTTGCAAGACAGTGAGAAGTTTGAAGACATTCTCCTCATCACGAGTCGTCCTACCCGAGTGATCGAACGCTACGGAGAGCTTCACTCTCAGGGAAGAATGAATGCACTAGATGTCATAGAGGCTGTCAGTGAGAGAGGAGAGACTACACTTGTGGGGGATGAGGACGATGGAGCATTTGGAATACAGCTGGTGCTAGATGTACTCAAGGTGAGAGCATTTGTGCATGTGTGTGTGTTTTTACTGGAGTCAACATAATGTGTGTGCACTTATACTTACTACCTAAGGTACTCTGATAAAGATTTACTTTATATAAATTCTCCTTCTTCACAGTTTTCTTATGAAAGTACGTGTCTCCATCTCAACAAACTTCACAGTGACTGGAAGAGTGTGCTCTCTGTTGGACTAGGGGACAAGTACACCATAGCAGTGAAGCAGCCGGAATCATCGGTTGGACTCTTCTTGAGGAGAATCTGCTCTAGTTACGATGCAGAGCCTGCCATGAAGGTCAGTTGTCAATAATAATAATATAGTTGTCATAGAAGATGATTGATGCACGATTGTTATGGAAACAAGTAATGATTCGTGGGTCTATTGTGTGGCAACGATTGGAGTTTGATTCAACCAATACCACCGTGGTACACTGTACTTTGATGTGGTCAGGTCAAAGTTATTGTGATTAACTAGTTTGTACTCCATTGCCATGCAGGATGTCAAAGCAAAACTCTTCACAAAGTATGGCCACTCAAATACCTACAACGAAGTCTTCAAAATAGACACCTTTCAGTCCTACATCCAAGAGTGCTGTAAACTCGCCTGGGATCTTCAGATCCAGTCCCCACCAATGGAAATCAACTGCGACGATACATTCTTTGATGACGACAGACACACTCGGTTCTTCACGTCGAACAAGGACTCCAGTGAAATCTTGGTCTACCACTGGCCCACACTCATCCAGAGCTCTTCAGAAACTGTTCTTTATCGTGGTTCAGTCCAAACTTAGCCTGCCCCCACGCCAGCCATGCCATTATCATGATTATCATATCATCATCAGCTCTCATAGCTGTGCTGAAGTATAATTTCTGCTACTAATGATTTTTGTTGTCAAAAGCCAAACAAGTTTTATAATTTATCATTAAAGCACACATTTCATGTTGATTGTACAGATATAATAATTGTTACAGAAATTCTTATCATTGTCAAATTTAAAATTAAATTTCATTGATCTACAAAATCAGTTGATCAAAGCAAAATTTAACCTGTTTTGCAGTGACTCAGTCATAAGTGTACTTCAGCCCATCCTTGTCCACAGCTGCCTCATAAATGACAAAATCATTCAATTCCTACAAGGATTATGAATCACATTACAATATAATCATAGGGATATATAATTTTACTATTTGACTATGTGCTCTATAGTATCAGATTCGGTGGTATATATAGTGCATGGTAACTCAGTCATGGTACACAGTAAGCCATACTTTGTAACTTGACAACAGTACTATAAAACCAAGCATCCTACTACATACCGCACGCCATATGGTCAACCAACACAGCAAAACATTTGAGAATGAAAATAGCAACCATGCACCCAATAACAACTCACAGGGTTGTCTTGTATGACAGTGTCAATGTGTGAATGTGTTTTGCCCTCCTTCAAGATGACGGTTAGGAACCCCCCACCCCCTGCTCCAGCTAGACTGCAACCTACATTGATTAAAGTATGCGTGTAAGTAAGAGCAAATAACTTTGCAAATGAACAACAACAACAACGCAAGTTGATAAGTTCCATTCACCATGAATGTGGTCTTTAATCTTCTCAAGAAAAACCGCCACCATTTTTGGTACAGATCCTGATTGAGGTAGAGAGAGAGAGAGAGAGAGAAAGAGAGAGAGTGGTGCATTAGAAACATTACCAGTAACTCATCCAACCCATTGCATTATACCTGGAGCCATGACAAGCTTGTGCTGCTGGTACCTGCTCAAACATGTTCCCAACTCTGCCAGATCACCTGCAGTAATGTAACGAAAGAGATAAACCTGTAATAGTTATTGTGATCAATTCAGTACCTAAAGTCTACATTCATTATCATTATTATTGTTATTATTATTATTATTATTATTATTATTATTATTATTAATGATCATAATACCTCTTTCGAGAGCACCCTCTGCAAGGAAGGCATTGTCAACCAAATCCTGCATATTCTGAACTATCTTGGCCTCTCTAGAGTGCCAATTACGTAACACGTCCTTAGGGCAAAATCATAAATATGTATGACATTATACATCTGTTTGCTCAACAAGAAACTTGAGAAGTATTGCTTGTCACATACTTGTAGCAAGTTCCTAGCCAGTCTAGTCTTCCCTGTGTACACAAGAAGGAGATGCTGACTCAGCTTGTCCATGAACCCTGGAGGAGTTGCTATCTGTTTGGTGGAGATCTTGACAGGAAGTCCTTTCTGTGACTGTGACAGCTTAGCCCCACCGTAGAGCCCTCCACACTGGTCCTGCCAGCCGCCTCCTGTGGTGAGCAGCTGTTCCAGGTGGAGAACCTTGAATAGGAGAGGAATGACATGTATTCACAAAGGTTGACACTAATCCGATTAATGTCTTGCTCTGATAACATTCCAGAAAGGATTAGTTGTGGTGTGTTGATTTGGGGAAGGATGAATGGAGGACTCTGAAGAAACCATCGCTAGTCTAACTTACAGCATGAATGAGAGAGTCGTGACTGTGCTCCTGGCCAGCAGCTCTCCACAAAGCAGCCATGATTACTCCTCCTAAAATACTGCTCGTACCAAGTCCTGCAAAACAAACCACATTCACTATAAGTATATACACTTCATAGCGGGTAAGATGCCAGTCGGTGTTGACAGACCTGAACCTTGCGGTACATTTGAAGTCGTCTGCAATTTGAATCCACCACCATACTTTTCCATCAGCTGTGATTTGAGTGACTGAGAAGAAGGAAAGTCTACAACTCCAGCACAAATGAAAGCCGCCTTGAGCAGTGCACCGGGGGCATGAGGCTGAGAGTAGTCAGCCAGGTGGGAGAGCTCCTTCAACTCCAGTTGGTCCCTTACTGTTCCATCTTTCAAACAACTCACAAGAACTAGCTTTGGTCTACGGTTAAACAGATGGTGTACGTTTGAAAATGGTTGGTGAAGAGTGCTTTATTAAAATGGTCAACAGAAAAGAGAGCAAACAGTTAACTTACTCTGAAATCCTCTCAGCAACAGCTTTGACGGGATGCTCATTATTGATAGTTAATGCAAGGGTCACCACAGCACCTCCCCACTCATATGACTGTGGAGGTGTATCGGTCCACCCGCCAGCCAAATCGACACGAGAAGGAGCAGTCACTGTGACTCGTTGGCCAATAGCCGGAGGAGAGCATGCGACACCTTTGATATACGTCCTAGCCGAAGCTACAACTTTTCTGGTGAGGATTTGACCAGCTCTCTCATAGTGACGAGAAGCTCGAATGATTCGATCAGGACCACTGAGTGAGAGAAGATGAACAGAACATGAAAGAAGAGTGGTGAGCATTAATAGACAGGAGCTTACCCTCCCATCCAACTCAATCTCTCAGCAGCCAAAGCTTTGGTAGCCGCCTGTATGTTGCCTTCCTGTCAGTTGGTATTGACATAGACAATGTAAAAAAACACCAGGTGAACAGTAAAAATACTACATACTCACTTCAAGTAGAGCAAATGCTGTCCTCCAGGACATGTTGGCAGCTGGTCCAGCTCTCAGTCCAGTTTCTCCAGCTATATAGGCCAGCATGTCAGCAATGCAAGCATAGATACGACACACAACTAGAGGGTCTGACAGCTCTTCAGCAACTGGACAAAATGAGGAAAAGAAGCAGAAGGAAAAACAACCATATTTACAGCTAGTTTTGAATTAATATGAAATATGATATTTTACCTTCATCGAGGGTTTTGAGGATATCTAGTTCTCTTTTCTCCACAAGAGACTCTCTAAAGAAAGGCAAGAAAGAGACAGGCTTGTTCTCCTTCAGAGCAGTCACCATCATCTGCCTTTGCAGCTCAAAAGAAATACTCCTGTTAAGGATAAAGAACAGAAGCGTAAGTATGTTGGTCCATACATCTTGGGAGGTTTCCAGAAGTAAGTCAACCTCCAACCAAACGTACTATTGAATCAACAGGTCTTCTCTAATTGAGACATAGGTACACTATTGGTACATGTGTACATGGCAGTAAAAAATTAACTTAAAATTAAAAAGGTAACTTGTGTTATGTTTTCATGGAACAAATAGAGACCATTCAAACAATCCAAATCATCAGTACACCTATCACTATGAAGACAATTACCCTTCCTCAATATTAAATACATGCATGTACTTGGACAATAGTTGCATTGTACCTCATTTTTGTAAACTCAGCATCACAGTCAACACATCGTAGGATGTCTGCCAGTGACACACGCCATGCCGAGAGCCACCTGTTATAAAGATAAACATTTTTAACACCTACACACACAAGCCAGGGAAAATTTCTTTCCTGTTGTTTTTTTTTGCTTGTTTTTTTTAAAAAAAAATTAATCTCTAGCAAGCTAAGCCCACCTTTTGAGTGTGTCAGGGTCTCCATTGCTCCTTCCATTTCCAACTAGCCAAAAGGTCTCTTGTACTCCAACCTCCAAGTGAGTATGGGAGACGACAAACAGCCGTGCATGCAACAGGTTGGGTGGCTACATATCAGAACAAACACACACAAGCATTGAGAGAGAGAGAGAGAGAGAGAGAGAGAGAGAGAGAGAGAGAGAGAGAGAGAGAGAGAGAGAGNGTGTGGGTGTGGGTGTGCAAGTGCGTGCATGTGTGTGTGTGTGTGTGTGTGTGTGTGTGTACGTGCATGTGTTTTTGTGTGCATGTGTGTGCGTGTGTTGATGAAACAATTAAATAATGAGGGTCAATTTTATCCCTATTGTTGTTTAAGCAAACAAACGCTCACAGTGTTTGGCAGCCACAGTTCTGACGGTTGAATGCCAGTCCTATCAAAGAGCTCTGACCACGGACGGTTGCAGAAGGTGGCTCCAGCTGTCTCATAGGACATTGTCAGGTCATCGGTGACACCATACACAACCACCACTTGGTGTTTGGCTCTCAGTCTGCCACTGCCCAAAGCCATGTCAATCTCCTGTACTGTGAGCTTGTCAGCAATGGTCAGTGGGAGAGTCAGATATCTGGTTGTCTACAGGTTAATAGAATGAAAGAGGATTTGGAGTGGAACCCCTCTCATTAATAGTAATAAATAATGTATACAGTTACCTGGTAACCAAAGAATGCATCACCGAGACCAGATAGGAAACAATTGCTACCAATTGCCAAAGGAGCCTACACGTAATAGATACATAATACCACCCAAGTCATGACCACCATATCTTTGTAAAATTAACTCACTCTAATGTTGCAGTTGATGAGAACAGATCCATCACCGATATGTTTCTTGTTGGGCACAATAGAGTTGATCAATGAGACCCCATCCACCTACATGTTGTGCACAGACTTAAACTCATGCGGGGGTCCAATAAACTACACTATTGTATATACACCTGTTGGTATCGGTTCAGTACATCCATTGCCACTTGTTTGAGGTATCGATGCTCTGCAGCTGGCAGTGGGACTGAACAGAAAAATGATGACCGACTGACACATCATTTCTTCCACCAAATCACAAACAGAGAACAAACATACACGCATGCACACCTGCTTTTAATTTGAGTCCTTTGAATCGTAGCGCCTTCCACAGAGCTGCTCTTCCCTTCTGTCGATAAGAGACAACATCATCAACTACAGCTCCTTCCTCATTCGGTGGTGGTGGATCACCAGAAGGTGCTTTGAAGGTGCCAGCCACGTAGCTGTCGTGGGTGATTTCAGTCGTGAGACAGAGCAGGATGTCGAAGAAGAGGGAGAGTGAGAGAGGAGGGGCTCCGTTGTCCAGACCAGCATATGTGCATGCATCCAAGGGAGGGATTATGTGAAGAGCAAGCATAGCTTCCGACACTCGAGGACTCATGTAGACAATACCAGTCAGCTATAGTTGTGAAATGAAATGTAAGCAATTATTTACTCATATGTTTGACAGAGTAGCAGTGTGGTACACTCACCATGTCACACATTCCATCAGGCCTAATGCACTGTTTGACAAGTTCCTTCCCTCCAAGGTGAATAATCTGAGCAAACTCTCCCTATAAATACAAAGTCGACTCAAGACACAAGGACCACAAATTAAGAGTAGAGATAAAGCCTTTTCTGAGAGTCTTGTGACAATATCTTTCAATGATTTTTGATAAAGAAACACAAGATTCCACACAACGTATACCTGATCTGTGATCCTGCATGCACCGTGCAACATGGCATGCTCTGGTTTTGCCAACACTGTCAAAGCAGCAATAGTATCATCAAAACCTGTTACATCCACAGGCTCTGAAAACAAGCAAAAAAAAACAACAAAACAACAACAAAAAAACACAAATCAAAAATGCACCCTTCAAGTCTAGGAAACACTGATCCATGCTAATATTGTATTCTCAGTAGCACTATAGTTGTGCTGTGTGTACCTAGTGTTGAAGGCACTGTGAGCAGCATGTCGGTACTGGAGATCCACACTCCTGGAGGAGACTTCTGACACAGCTGGTCGAGAATGCTCAATAACCGATCGATGTTTGTCTTGATCTCGATTGACTCACTCCACATCTCCCCTCTCTCTCCCGTCGTTCCATTTTGGACTGGCATGAACGCATGACCACAAGGACTGAAAGGAAATGTTGTACCCTATATTGGAATATATATATGTAGCATTATTTTTTTGCTTTTCTTTGCTATAGAAAATTTACCGAGATTAACTTACGAGGAGAAGAATCAAAACTCGAGCATTATAAAGCACATCACCACTAACAACCTAGATGGAAAAATTACACATCCAATATGATGCCAAGGATTTGTACCATGTTGTGACTTAGTCTTGTGTATCAAGAGTCTGAGACCCTTTACAGTGCGTGAGTAAAGGGTCTGGATACACCAGACTAGGTGTGGCTATCAAGTAGCATTTACAGTGTGTCCTTCTTGTGCAGCCAGGTACTCGGAGACACAGAGTAGAGCATTCAAAGTGGCACTTCCACTGCCTATGTTTGGCTTGGGATCGTCAACGGCTAAGATAGCAGCACTGGAACAGAGCAGACCTTTCTGCTGACGTAGCAGCAGCTCTGTGAGTGGATAAAATTATAGAAAATCCTATTTCTGTCTCAATCATAATTTCTTGCATGTCTCAAGTTTATACAACATATCTTTACGGTTGCATACCTCTTCTAAAAGAGTCAGCGCTCTCTCTGTTCTGGCAAGTGCATACAATAACATTCCAGGTTGCCATGTTGACATCAAGGTCAAGATCACTTCGATTCCAGACAACAGACCTCTGGACCTCAGTCCACCCGCCGGGTCGCCGGCCACGTGGTGCATGCTATGGCAATGAGTGTGACGACCTTTACCGTTTACGAGTGGTCAGACCACACCTAAAAGGTTGGTGCATGTGCATCTGCGAGAAACAGGAAATCACCAAGATTAAGATGTCAGCTCCAAAGCCTACCTACAAGTCTATCCAGTTTGGAGGTCTCTTGGCACAAACAGAAGAAAGCAACAGCTCGAGGGGATCTTCGGGCTCAACCCAAGTTACCCCGTCGTATCGACAGCAATACAGAACATACGCATGGAGGTGGTTTATGCTTGCTTCCCTGTTTCTGCTGAACATCAGCAATGGCATGGTATGGAGATCTTAACTCACTTATGGAAATATACAGTGACTTTGTACTATTCTCTGCTACAAGGCTCTCCAGTGCATTATAGATTATGTATAATCTATGAATCCATGTACAGCCCTTGTTGAGGAAAAATTGCCTTGGGAGGAGTAATTGTTCCTTTTTGGTTTTGCCCTTTGCAGATGTGGCTTACGTTTGCACCGATTCCTAACTATGCAGCCAGATACTATAATATTACTGTGTCAGATGTGGACTGGTTCTCCATTTCTTATTTCATTGTCTCTCTCTTGATGGGTCTTGTCAGCATCTATGTTCTTGATACAGCTGGACTAAAAGTGTCTGTAAGTTGATCAAACCTGTGTTGCTGAGTTAGTATCTAATATCCTATCATGTATGCATCTCATTTAGGAAGAGAATGGCTAAGTATAATGTACATTTAATGTTAATAAGTAACACACACACACACACACACAC
>CAXIPT010000002.1:17779081-17889290 GCA_964030475.1 Tethya wilhelma | reverse complement strand
TGTGTGTGTGTGTGTGTGTGTGTGTGTGTGTGTGTGTGTGTTTGTTAATTGTTTGTGTGCTCTCTACACCAACACTAACAACTCTTGTTCGATGCTCTCACATGACATCACCTCTATGTTATATCACTGTCACATGACTTGTTTGCCATTGTTGTTAACTTTGTTCGCATGTAAATAGTTGGTATTTTTGCTGTCGTTGTTGTCATTTTTCTCAGACTCAGAGTGGGCTGTGGGGTGCTTTGATGATTTTCTGTGGTCTTGTTGGAGCCACAATTGCTGGGTTGCTTATTGACTTCACAAAAAAGTTTAAAGAGGTAGCCATTTGTGCACTGGCTATGGGTGTTCTCTGTCTCATATGGTTTACAGAGGTATGAAATAGTGCTAATGCAGGTTTGGTACTTTTCAAACTGTCATTGAGATATGGTTATGCTGTTCTTTCAGGTTTCAGGTTTGGAAAATCAACCAGTAAATGTTGCCTTCTCCCTGTGTGCATTTGGTTTCTTTGCTCTCCCTCTCATTCCTGCTTGTATGGAACTAGGAGTGGAGATCACCTATCCTGTAGCTGAAGCCACCAGCTCAGGACTACTGTGGAGCACAGTGTATGTTTTTGTGTACCTTTTGGCATTATGATTTTGTCTGATATGACTCTATGTTGTGTGTACGTCTGCATTTCTTATTAATGGCACTCATACTTAGGCAAGTGATGGGAATCATACTTGTACTGATCGGTCAAGCTCTGCAACAAGATTTGCAACCAGTCAGCAAGAGAGCACAGAGTCAGTGCCAAGTCCAATTGTCTGCCAATTCCTCTAGTCTACTTTCATGTCACGTATCACCATCTGTTAATGGAACAGATTCCAATTCTAGTAGTAACGATCCAAAAGACTTGACCTATCCATTGCTCATTTACTGTGCAGTCGGAGCAGCTATGTTGATTCTGCTCGTGGTTGCATTCAGACCCAAGTACAAGAGAATCGAAGCAGAAGAGAGAGCAATCATGCTTGCAAAGCTGCAGTACCAACAGCAGGACACGCCAAGTGCTAGTGCCTGTAGCATGCCTGAGAGTGAGTCGATGGCCACATGGTCAGATCAGGAGAATTTCAGACTGAGTCCAAGATTAGCTGAATTAAAACAAGCAAAAAGCACACAGCTATAGCACATGTCGTCAGGCGCTGGGTAGCCGTATGTCTCGAGTTGTTTTGGTTTTTATTTGTCTGTTGTGTTTGTTTTACCACCACTAATTAATGCTAATTAATGTTTTGTGAAGCGCTGATGAGGGTGGGGCTGAGCCGACTGGCCGACTGCGGTATAAAGGACTGAGCCGGAAATTCCTGGCAATAAAAGTTGCGATTAGAGCAGTGAGCGATTCAACGCAGCCTGTGCCAGGAGCCCAGTTGCAGTTATTACTTGTCGAGAATAATGTTGAAAGAGTGGAAGATTCTGCTTTTGGCATTTCTGCAGCTAATCTTCTTCAGTATTCATGGAAATGGTAAGTATTCTAAACAGCAAAAATCAAGTGCACTGGTTTACTAGTACAGCTACTAGTTATACTCTCTGTTTCATGTTATAAATGTCTGGAAAATTAGTTAGCACTGTGACTTTTGGAGTTTTCTTTTTGTACTGCATAAATTATGGACAAGCATGCAGTTTATTATAAATAAAACTAACTGCTGGTCCATAAGTTGGTACCAAGCAACCATCAGCTGTAACTATAGCAAACTTAGTCTACCCAGTGCATGTATTGAACTACAAATGTGAGTGTACAAATTGTATACTGTTTCTTAAGGTTCATAGTCATGTAGTGATTTGTATTGCACGAGTGTATCAGCCAAACTTGTGTGTACATAATAATATCCTATTGTCAATGTGTTTTCATGCAATCAATACGTATTGCGTGTATGTGTGTCGGTGTGACAGGTATGCTACAATTTGCCTACATCATTGACATTATGTTCACACAATGTGCTTGACTGTGTTGCTAACATACATCTCACAATGTATCCACCAATGCTGTCTGTATAACGCAAATCACTTTAAAAGTGCTCACTTTGTGTGCACGTGCATGTATTTCTTTGTGGGTCGACCTCAAATTAGGATCAAATCAATAGATGACACATATCAAAACTCCCGTTGCCATAACCAGAATTGAAAAGTTCACAACTGAATGCCTAATGAGTGACCACATACAGTACACACCAAGAGGCTTGGCGCTGCTGGAGACTCGTGCACTGGGTTATAGTTTTGTACAGATGCTTTATGAACCAGTTTATGACAACCACCTTTGGTAGCGTACTGTAAGAAATACATAACACAAAACCAAGTCGTCATTATTGTATCAAAACAGTCTGCTACATGTACAGTATATCTGAACAATTAGTAAAACTTGTAATTATACTGAAATCAATACTATTGGCCTTTTATTAGTTTTGGCTTTCATGTCCAGCTTGATCTTCACCACAAAGCATTCCTCTCTTACTGGTAATCTTCAAATGACTTTACAGGGCAACCATATCCAGTGAACAACAGAATTAGACTCAATGGCTGCTATGACATTCCTCTATCGATTAATACCCTATAGACCTGGTGTATTGATGCATACACTGCCAACGACAACAAACATTGTTATGTAATGGGATTCGTAGTCTGATATATTTTGCTATCTGCGTCACTGAAACATAACTTGGGGTATACTTTATCTTGTCAATGGTCTTAAGTTTCATGATCGTTAGCCCATGTATATTATTATACTAGTGTTACATTGGGGAGTTACGATAATGCTTTCTGTGTGGGATACTTCCATATTGAACTAAAAAGAGGGGCCCTGGAATATTGTAAATTTGCCAAGTTTTTGAAATTCAAGTGCCATACCAGTTAAATTGCTTTATGGACTCCTCCAATAGTGCATAGCAGGGTTGGTCTTTGCATACTGACCATAATAGTATGGTCAAACATAGCAATTGGCAGATCTCTACCTCTTGATAATAGTACCATTACTGAAATAAACCACATGCTGGTTGTCATAACAGTGTTGCTATGAGCATTACCCTGAGTGCACTATACTTTTTACACTGTTATATATTGTACATGTGTTGAACACATCATTCACGTCACACACAGGTCAACTGACCGACAGTCCGGGTAGCGATGGGAATCAAAACAGTGGTGGTTCTGGCTCACCTGCAAGTGTCGTGGGATTTGCTGTTGTTGTCTCCATCTTGGTGGTTGCTGTGGCAGTCGTGGTGATGGTGTGTGTAGGATATGGAATGTGCAAGTCTCCGTGTAAGAGACAGCCACCGGCAAACAGACGGAGCGACAGACAGATTCGCAGCATGATCCCTCTACCCTCACCAAGGACAGTTCAACCCTCTTCGGCAAATCCACTTCACGTGCAGCAACAAAATCAGGCATTTTCATCCACCGGACAGCTTAGGCTAGTAACCAATAGCAACTCACTCGGTCGCAATCAAAATGGTGGCGTTTTCTCTCCGGAGGTGCAGTCAGCTCCTCCCATATCTACCAACGTGGTTCACCTTGGGCAACTCCAATCTCTTTCCTACCACTCTGGTTTACACCACGCACTTGACACGGCCATCGAGCAGGGAGTCATCTCCACCTCTCCTCCCCAGAACCACTCCGGTCCACCCTCCATGCTACCAGCACCGCCGCCACCACCTCCTGCCCCACAATCTCATCACCCCTACAGAGCCCCTTCAATTAATGGTGGTAATCATCCATCGACTAGAGCTGCTGGCTCAAACTCGTCTTCATCGCTCATGAAACCTCGATTGGTTCGACCACCTCCTCCCTATCCCGGAATAGGGTACCCCTATCAGCCATGCAAACCAACAAAGAATACAAACAAGTCAAACGGTGGGTCAGTGTCAGCTACGAATGTGTTGCAACTCCAACAGGTGAGAGAGTTGCCCCCATCTGTTGGAGGAAATTCTGGTCTCTATGCTCGCAGGCATGCAAAGAAGCCAAGGTATTCTGGTAGCGAACGAGAGAGCCTAAAGGGAAATGATTCTACCGACTTGGACACCGAGAGAGACACGGAAGTTGGTGACAACAGTGTGCTGTCACACGTCACAGATAGAAGTTCACCTCCTTCTTACAGTACTGAAGTGTGATCAATTGTTGTGTTTTGTTGTTTTTCTTTTGCTATTGCAATGATAATCATAATTTGTAATACTTAATTTGTGTGGATATTTATTTGGCATTATTACTACTATTTATAATATCTGTCAGTGTGTATTATTTTCATTAACATGAGATGAGTCAGAGTGCAAGTACTAGTGATGTGCATGTATGCAAGCCCCGCCCCCTTGTTGGTGAGCTTTAATAAGAGACAACATGTCTTCTCCACTCAAGACAAAGAGCAAGCACAGCATAAATGAAGAGGCTAGAAAAGAATTGTTTTCATCAGACAGTGATCCAGGAACAATTAGGAAAAGGTAAGAAATTGATAATACTCATTTCATTGATACTAGCTATACACTCATAAAATCTAGGAGGTCTGAAGAACAAGCTGCTCAAAATGTGACAGCCAGTCTAATGGAACTGAGAGAAATGCTCTCTTCTGATCTCAAACGCAATGAAGACACCATGCACAGACTGATCAACTCTTCCAGCTCACTGGGGAGCATCAAGAAGGAGATGGAGACAATTGATAGTAACGTGAGCATTGGTGGTCGACTCATCACAAAATTCAAGAGAAGAGAGTTCACTGATAAAGTACTGATATTTCTGGGCCTTGTACTCTTCTTTGGTGTAGTGATATACATTTTACAAAAGAGACTTTTAGGATGGCTACGCTAACTAATCTGGTAAAGGGTCTCATATTTTAGTTGCACTGTGGTTAGGATTCTATTCCTCATTTTGAATACACATCCTCCATCTTTAAACTTTACTCTCAAATCATTACAATGTTTTCTTTTAAATGCATCAAAAATGAAACAGAAAGTGTTTAAGATGTGACATGAATAAATGGAACCATTGTAGATTGATGGACGCACAGTCATGACAATTATAGTATATTGATATAAAATATTCAAAAAGCAAAAATCAAGTCAAGAATTTGGACAATTTATCACAAAAAACAATGTCATTTTTAATGTATATTTTTGGTGACTGGCCAATAAATTATCACATGAGGGTACATGTATGATCAGGACAAACATTCACTGCTTTATATCAGGATCCAATTTCATGAGCATGCTACCAAGAGCTCCAAAATATCCTTCGTGCTCCAAGAAGAGAGCCCTGATGGTTCCTTTGGACCAGTACTCCATGGCATAGGCCAACATCTCCATCGAGAGTTTGTTGCCACACAAGTAGTTTCCCAAATACAAGACTCTTTCAATTTCCTGTGATATTAGTATACACATAGTACACACACACACACACATACACACAAAGTTGCAATCATTAGTGACACACACAAAGTATACAGTGTAGCAAGTGGTGCTGTTCTATCACATGTCGAAAATTATGAAAACACTTCCTATTTTCATACTTACTGATATGGAAGCACACATCCTTGCAATGGCACCAATGTTGTTAGTCACAGTGACCAGAGTGGCCTTTGCCAAATCTTCAGGTCTGGCATTTTGACGGCGTTCAGGATCAACCATGTGGCCAAAACTGCCAAGTCATAGAAGTGATATTTTAATAATCATGATGAAACAACAGCACACCTGAATGCTTTGGGGTTCACAGGAAATACCCAATAACAATAGCTAGCACTCTAGCTGGTTTTGAGCAGTCCCCTTAATATAATATTAAATTGTATGCATGCATGGCTGGAGAGAACCTTCTACAGTAATCATCATGGGTACAAACATAATCATCAGAAAGTTCAAAGTTTCAGCACACACACCCTAGACTCAAACTAGATTCATTCGTACCTGCTTGCCACCACATCCCCAGAGAGTCCCAACAATGTATAGTCTCCTCCGTATATATCTCTGACCAGCTTGTCCACTCTAGTGCTGTCTCCCTTCTCAGCAAGAGCAATTGCAGCTTCAAATGAGTCCGTCCCAGCCAACATGGCACAGAGACCAAGAAATGTACCTCCACCAACGCTGGTACCTCCGATTCTCTTGAACGCTGTAGCCGACTCAACTCTAAGGATGCTCACACCAGAACCGATGTTGACTATGATGTAAGGGTAAGGATTGGGGCCAAGTTGAAATGGGACCTTTTGTGCATCTGGTGTGTTTGGATTCTCCCAGTAGTAGCATTCTTTCGGGTAGTGTCTACTGAGATAGTGCAAGCCTCGAATGAGACACTCCATTTCGTCAGCTTTGCATAAATCAACACCGAGTCTCTATAATAATGCACACACAGCCATAACAGCATTGCTAATAGGAACCAAACAAAATGAGCAACTCTTGCAATAAACTGTACACTTACTTCTTTGAATTCCTTCTCAAACTTAAAAGCACCTCCTCCAGTTGCACAGACTATTTTCGGCACTTCTTTCAGTCCGTTTTGAGTAACCATATCAAAGAAACCGTCCATACGGTGAGTAGCAAACTTGATGAAGTGAAGAGTACCAGTGATGCAAGAACTACTCAAATGTTGGGCGTTTATTTCTAGTCTCTTGTCTCTAATACCAGTGGAGCCGTACTTTAAGTTGGAGTGGACAAAATCTTTCAGTGCTCGAATCCCTTTGTGTTCACAATCAGGTGGTTCATCTTCTCTCTGTGTTTCGTAGTAGACACACTTGACCAAGGTACCACCTATGTCTACACCAAACCATTGAATGGCTGTTGGTTGGCAGGGATGGGTGAATGAGAGTGAGTGTGTGTAGGAGTTGAAGGTGAGTATGATAAGAGTGAAATTGTGAGTATGTGTGTTAGATGTGAGATAGCATCCTTCAAAGCAAAGTGTGGTGTGATGTGTTAAAAATGGGCCACACAAAATGTGTTGGTTCTAGAATGGGGTGAGTTGTGCTATAAGCACTGCATGCATGTGCACCATGTGTTCCACTCAGCAGCTAATTGTATTCATAGAGTGTGCTTAAACATTGTACATTATGTGTCAGTCATACCACATAGCACATGGCAGGTGATTTAATAATGGGATATGCAGGGCCCAACTGTGGAAAAGTACTAAGACTTTCCTTGCTAGGTAGAATCTAAGATTTATCTGCAGTTACTGGCAAAGTAAGCACATATAAAAGGATGATAAAGTATAGTCAACTCTTGGTATACAGGTATATACACGTTTGCACATACCCACTCCACCCTTGACACACCCCAAATAAAGTCCAATTCACTGGCAAAACCTTTTGCCTACTTTTAACAGTCTACAGTTTATAAATCACCTTGCATGCTCTTTCCACCCAGTACCACTCACCTGAGGTCTCTAGCAGTGCTTTTGATATACCTTCTTTCTTGAAACTGGGTGAAATGAGTTGTCTTAGAAGACTTTCGTGGCCATCCCTCCACGAATGGTGCTGTGGTTCAGTGACAGGTGATTCTCCGACTTCCATTTTACCTAAGAAGCTTTTTTCAAAGTCGTTGTGTTCCCGAATCCCGAGATATTTTGAAATTGCTTTTAGGCTCAAGTGTTTTTGTAGACTAATTACTTCCGGTCAACAGTGCTGATGCAAGTTAATCAATTTATTAATGGTTATTAACAGTAATTAGCAAGGAGAGGATCGATGGCAGCAGCCGCTGGGAGAGTCTTGTCTAGTGGCGTGTTAAGACGCCTCCAAGGAAGCTGGAAAGGTAAGAAACAAACATTACGCACTCACATGAAGCTTGCTACCACATAGACGCAGAGTAATGGCTGCTGAAGTGTAGCTATTCCATTTAGTGCCCATCCACCAACTATTTCCTGCAGGTCTTCAGCTCACTCCACAGAGATGTTCTTCATATGCATCTACCAGGATGAATATGATGCTCACTAAAGACACTAGAGTCATTTGTCAGGGTTTCACAGGAAAACAGGCAAGTTTTGCCACATTTCTGATCAATTTATGTTTGATGTAACTCAATTTGATGCTGGGCTCGTGTCACACAAATTTTTCACAGGGTACATTTCATAGTGAACAGGCTATTGCGTATGGGACCAATCTAGTGGGTGGAGTGTCTCCAGGAAAGGGTGGAAAGATGCACTTAGACCGTCCAGTGTTCAATACAGTCCAAGAGGTATACATACATGTGCATGTGTGAACAATATGATGCAATATGTGTGATGTAATATGTATAAAGTATGTTCACGCTATTGTACTTTCTTTGTTGAAATCTTTCTTGGTATTGCTACAGGCAAAGAATGCTTTGGATGCAGAAGCATCAGTGATCTATGTCCCACCACAGTTTGCTGCTGATGCCATCATAGAAGCTATCGACGCTGAGATAGGGTTGATTGTGGTAATTACAGAGGGTATCCCCCAACAGGATATGGTACGGGTGAAACACAAGTTGGTCAGGCAGGACAAATCGAGGCTCATTGGTCCCAACTGTCCTGGAATAATAAGGGTATGTCCCTGTGTAATTTCTTGTCAATTGTATAAATAGAACTGAGTGATTGTAGTTGCCTCACTATGTAGCCTGGTCAATGCAAGATCGGAATCATGCCAGGTCATATTCACAAACCAGGTTCTATAGGTACGCCAGTGTTATCCGTCTCCAAAGTATCAATATTCATGGTACCATTTCTCTTTTATCTTCTTGATTTTCCTTAGGCATTGTTTCTCGATCTGGCACATTGACTTACGAGGCTGTCTGGCAGACAACCAATGTGGGACTGGGACAATCTCTTTGTGTTGGTATGCCATGCTACACCTTCTCCATTGTAGGTCATATTGTCTTTTCTTTGTGCAGGAATTGGTGGTGATCCTTTCAATGGGACTAACTTTGTTGATTGTTTGGAAGTGTTTCTCAAAGATCCACAGACACAAGGTAATCCATTCAGCAGTACTTATAGTATGAATGAATGAATGAATGATGCCATACTCCCACAATATAAAGGTATTGTATTGATTGGAGAGATCGGTGGATCGGCTGAAGAGAATGCTGCCCTGTACCTAAAGGAGCACAACAACATGAAGCAGAATGGTTTCAAACCGGTTGCTGCCTTCATTGCAGGAGTTACAGCTCCTCCCGGAAGAAGAATGGGTAGGTGTTAGGTCCTGGGCTGGAGTAAAGTATTTGAGATGTTTTCTGGGACATTTTTGTATT
Organism: Tethya wilhelma; assembly: GCA_964030475.1. Classification (NCBI taxonomy): domain Eukaryota; kingdom Metazoa; phylum Porifera; class Demospongiae; order Tethyida; family Tethyidae; genus Tethya; species Tethya wilhelma. Next base: position 17,880,102 of record CAXIPT010000002.1, on the reverse strand, counting down.
CCAGGACATGCCGGTGCTATTATTGCTGGAGGCAAAGGAGGGGCAGAAAGTAAGATCGAGGCATTGAGATCTGCAGGAGTGAATGTCACAAAATCACCTGCTCTGATGGGAGAGGCCATCAAAGAGGTACATATTATCTAGATTGAAAATTTATATGAGAACTGTGGGATGGTTGTTCTATAGAGGTTTTTTTTTCTTTTTTCCTGGACATGCAGGCAATGGATGAACATGCCATTACTCTATAGACTGTTAGAAAATTATATATATAATTATATTATATAATAGATCTTTAGTCATTAGAAATGGAAACTATATTTATAACAATTTCATTATACAATAACAATCTCATTAATGTTTATGTGTGAATCTTGTATAATTACGTAATTTGAATCTCCTATTGTCCATGTTTCTCGAGGTAACGCCTACAGGACAATACAGTGAGTAACGTGTTAGTACATCATTTTAATACAAGATGCACGGTACCTTCTTGCTTGTTCAAGAAGAGCCTTCTTTCTCTCTTCGAGTGTCAAATGTCTCTGTGCAGACAGTGAAGCTGAGCTGGTGGTCGCTCTTGGTTTTGATCCAGACACTTCACTTTTTTTACTTCCTCCACTTCTTTTACTGCTACCGCACTAGCAGTAGCAGTAAAAGAAGTGGAGGAAGTAAAAAAAGTGAAGTGTCTGGATCAAAACCAAGAGCGACCACCAGCTCAGCTTCACTGTCTGCACAGAGACATTTGACACTCGAAGAGAGAAAGAAGGCTCTTCTTGAACAAGCAAGAAGGTACCGTGCATCTTGTATTAAAATGATGTACTAACACGTTACTCACTGTATTGTCCTGTAGGCGTTACCTCGAGAAACATGGACAATAGGAGATTCAAATTACGTAATTATACAAGATTCACACATAAACATTAATGAGATTGTTATTGTATAATGAAATTGTTATAAATATAGTTTCCATTTCTAATGACTAAAGATCTATTATATAATATAATTATATATATAATTTTCTAACAGTCTATAGAGTAATGGCATGTTCATCCATTGCCTGCATGTCCAGGAAAAAAGAAAAAAAAACCTCTATAGAACAACCATCCCACAGTTCTCATATAAATTTTCAATCTAGATAATATGTACCTCTTTGATGGCCTCTCCCATCAGAGCAGGTGATTTTGTGACATTCACTCCTGCAGATCTCAATGCCTCGATCTTACTTTCTGCCCCTCCTTTGCCTCCAGCAATAATAGCACCGGCATGTCCTGGAATACAAAAATGTCCCAGAAAACATCTCAAATACTTTACTCCAGCCCAGGACCTAACACCTACCCATTCTTCTTCCGGGAGGAGCTGTAACTCCTGCAATGAAGGCAGCAACCGGTTTGAAACCATTCTGCTTCATGTTGTTGTGCTCCTTTAGGTACAGGGCAGCATTCTCTTCAGCCGATCCACCGATCTCTCCAATCAATACAATACCTTTATATTGTGGGAGTATGGCATCAGTCATTCATTCATTCACACTGTAAGTACTGTTGAATGGATTACCTTGTGTCTGTGGATCTTTGAGAAACACTTCCAAACAATCAACAAAGTTAGTTCCATTGAAAGGATCACCACCAATTCCTACACAAAGAAAGGACAATATGACCTACAATGGAGAAGGTGTAGCATGGCTTACCAACACAAAGAGATTGTCCCAGTCCCACATTGGTTGTCTGCCAGACAGCCTCGTAAGTCAATGTGCCAGATCGAGAAACAATGCCTNTGGTAAGTCTGCAGTGTAGAGTCGGATCCTCCAAAATGCTGTTACACTTCCAAGAAAATTACAAAACGTTTGAGTCCAGGAAGCCTGTACTAGAGTAGCGGTACAAGCAAACACAATTGAATTTCATTGCTTTCCATGATAGTACATACTATAAAACATTCGCTATCTTCTTTTTGCCTTCCTCTCTCGTCTGGGACAGAGCAGAAACAAAGAAGAAAAATTGCTGAATTACAGTGACACTGAAAAAAGTGGGCGTGGCATAACATGGCTTGGCGGAAAAAATTACATTACGTTGCCAATCCATATTTCGTTCGCGTATATTATCTATGGGGCCATCTTCACTTCCACACTTTAGCCACACCTTTAGCCACGCCCACTATTAAAATTTCATGTCACATGATTGAAGTTACATCATTGTTCACCCAAAGATAAAAATCATTTGAGACTAAGAAGTTTAGAGTTCTTTACTACGAGGCAGAAGTAGGAAGATGTCATTCAACACGTCCCTGTACATAGCCGTGCCACTTATAACAGTGTTTTGGCTGGTCATTGGAGGAGTAGTGCCATGGTTCATTCCTAGAGGACCCAACAGAGGGTGTGTTTATTTTTTCTCTATGTTGCTTTTTGAGTTGCAAAGAGAGTTTGTACAAAGTTTTGGATTATTCAAGGATGTGTGTATGTGATAAGGGTTTGGCTACTAGACTGTCAATTCCCTATTAATAGTCTTGCTACTATGCTCAACTTTCGAATCATTTTTGACATCTATCATTAATCTTTTTTCTTTCCTATTCACAGGATCATTCAGACCATGTTGGTTACAACAGCAATATGTTGCTACACATTGTATCCTCACATCACATGTCAATAGCATGCCATTGTATATAAGTGTTTTACGTGTTCAACACAAAATTAATGTACTGCAATTTCTGTGTGTAATAATAAAAGAGTCTGCAGCTCTCTTAGAGCAACATAGTTTGTGTATATAGTAGCATTGTAAGCTGAAAAGTCTGTTTTTGAGTAGAAATAGTACTTTTACTTGGCAAGATGATCCTTGACTTCAAAATTGTAGCTGGTTGGTTGCATTCTTGGCTCAGTTAAACCCTCTGATTGGACCAACACTTGAAAATGGCCTTGCTGGACACATGAGAAAAGTCTGGTCGAAGAATCCAGTCTCTTATGACCATCCATGTAAGTTGTCATTGTGTGCCTTTGCTGATTATTAAAGGTTTGAGAGTTTGCTATTAACCCTTATCACTCTTCCCTCCGTCCACAGGTTACCCAGCCTGGTAGTGACTTTATAACAGTAACTGTTACATTAGCGTAATATTGTTGTTCGTGGAATTATTGTGTACACACTAATTATTGGCATGTGTCTATTGTATTCAATATTTTTTGTTACAGAAGTTTAATAATAACAAAAGCAAAGCACAATAATAGTAGAGAGTAAAGAGTATATAGACAAGAATCTATTGGTTTGGTGTTGGGGAGCGAGAATAAGAGCGAGAACGGGATCGACTGTACGACCTTGAAGGTGACTTTGATGGAGTAGGAGACCTTGTTCTAGAATTTTGTCTCTTTCCACTGCTTCGTTTAGGAGGTGGTGAGTAGGAACGAGAGCGAGACCTACATACGTCACACAGCCATCGTAGTGTCAGGAATTGTACACATAGCAGAACATAATTTCTTACTACCTTGAGTAGGATCGTCTCTTGTTGCGACCCCGATATGGACTGGGAGATCTAGAATACCTGCGTCTACCACCACCACCACGTCGAGGGCTGGGTGACCTGGAGTAGTACCTCCGAGGACTGGGTGACCTTGAGTACCTTCTCCTGTATTTAAGGTATAGACCTTGTATAAAAAAAAAAAATTAAAAAAAAAGGCTCTAAAAAAGTTAGTAAAACTAACCCTCCACGTCTCCCTCCCCCTACTTCTTTGCTCTTCATCTGCTGTGGAGCTGTGAAATGAGGGAAGAAAAATGTGTAGATAATTCACCGACAAAATCGTTGTAGAGTGAGTATTTACTCTTTCTGTCTCCCTCTGCATACTGGATCTCCAACTCCCTCCCATGGAGACGTGTGCCATCTAGGTAGTGCAAAGCATCTTCAGAATCGCGGACATCTTCAAATGTATCTCTCAAGTCAAAGAACCTATACCTTTACTTGAACAAGTCAAACAGCTATGTATGTACACATGTAAACAACTGCAGGCCTTGTAAGGTGGACGTTGTCTTTAGGAGTCTCACTAACACATTAGAGGTTATTTACAAGTTTATTAGTTCTTTGATGTTTGAAAAACTTGATCTGTGTGTGCTCAAAAAGCTTGGTCTTTGCTGTTGAAGTATGTGTGAGCAACTGTTGATCTTTGCTTTAGCTTGCGATCTTTACTTGATCTTTGAGTGAAACCATTAAGAGTACTGTTTCATGCAGACACCATGCAAGAGAAAAGAACAAACAAATGGAGGCATTGTGCGTAAACACATGCATGCTTTTTAGTGGGATACTTACAACACTTTGACTTTAGCTTTAGAACTGTGGCTCAACCTTGTACTGTGAACAAATACTATACCAGTTGACCAGGCTTTGTGTGAAGCTTGGTAGATCTTTACTGTACGAATGCACTTGCTTGAACATACTTGATAGTTAAGTAGAGTACAGGCGAGGGTCTTTGGACCACTAGGAACACAAGAGAGTAATAATTACTTGGGTACAGTATAAAACAAGATTTACATTAAACTGAGCCCACCCGCTATATCCATTATCCATGATCCTATTGATACTATTCTAAACCAGAGGGGTAAGCTGGTGCAATTCCAAACCCTTATGGCTGAAAAACAAATTGAGACCTAGCCTGTTTTAAGCTCTCTCCCTAAAGTACACCAAATCACTAAACACAAATTCGTGGTAGGATATTGTACATAGGCAAATCCTCTTGGTTCACGAGTGTAGTAGTCCATTGGTATGTAGACATCCTGGATAGGTCCATAACGAGCAAACAACTCTCTCAAGTCATCACACCTACAGTACAGAAAAAAGGGGTGGTTCTCTTCAAAGTGTCAAGTTATAATTTTGAAACTTACGTTGTGGAAAGATTAAGTCCTCTAATAAACAGTGATGAGTTAGGAGGTCTTTTGTAACGAGACTGATGAGACATGATGCTGAAATTTCGAAGACACACACTTTCTCTTGCTTCACCACACACTTGGCACACAACGTGAATAGTATATACTGCGCATGCGCAAGAGGTTCCAATTAAAGCGCATCATTTTCTGCTGAACTTGCAGAGTTATCACTGTTCCTACTGTTCTGTCGTAATGGCTGGCCACAATCCTCCTCCTCCTCCAGCACGAGGTCCCGTGCCACTCAATCAACCCCCTCTTCTTCAAATTCCTCCTCGTCCAGGTCTCCCATTTCTTCATCCACCACAACTACCTGCTCCAGGGATTCCACAAGTTCCTCCTATTCAAATCCCTCCTGATGGCAATTTAGGAACTCTCATTGACCCAAGCTTTTTCAAAGTTGTTATTATGAGGTGTACAGCTGGACTGCATGAAGGCTCAGCTACAGTGACTCTCGATCGATGGCAGGGTCCCTGGGAAAGGTTACCGAATGAGTTTATTGCATCAGCTTCTATTGCAGCATCTAACTGTCCTATTCAAAATCTAATTCTAAAGCAACATCATTTGGAGTGTCTACCCGGTAATTTTGCTTCACTAGAGTTGCAGTCACCAGCATTTCTAGTCACACTTGATCTATCATTTAACCGGTTTAAAGTTCTTCCATCAGTTGTGGGGAAACTTGTGCATCTGAGCAACCTACACCTCAACAACAATCAGATTACAAAGCTTCCAGACGAACTATCAAATCTGAAACAGCTTCAAGTTCTACATCTTCAACACAACCAACTCCAAGCACTTCCTGTGTGCTGTTGCTACTTGGAATCACTCCAAATCTTGAATGTGAAGGACAACCTCATCAAGACCATCCCTGAGGAAGTTCATCTCCTAACCAACTTGAGAGAACTGTATGCAGGATCGAACCAGATTGACTTCCTACCTTCTACATTTGCACAACTATCAAAGCTTGAAGAGGTACACTTGACAGACAACCAACTAAATGGTCTTCCTTACCACTTGGAAGGTCTGCAGTCACTAAAGCAACTTTATCTAGCAAACAACAAGTTGAAATTCCTGCCACTATCGTTCATTAAATTGAAATTAGAAGGGTTTACCATTTCTGGAAACAACTTAAAGTTCCCTCCCCTCTCTGCATGCAGGAATGGAGTCAAGAACCTACAGGCGTACATGTATAGAGAGTACTGTAATAGTTCCGTTGACTTAGAATTCATTGACTTTTCTGTAACTAACAACCTTTATTACGACGAGAGCCCAGATTCAGGAGAGGAGACACCTTATGAGGACTTGGATGGATAAGACTTTGAAATTTAATGTCAAGTGTTTTTAATTCAATAGGATTTACTCCTATGTCAATATCATAAGTATTCAATTTTATTGGTATAATAAATCAAGAGGTGTATGATCAATCACAAGGGAAAATAATGATGCAAAGTACTAATGAGGTTATAATGGTGGATGTTGGATAAAGTACAAAATTGTAAGGAAAGGGTGATTTTCAGTTTCAAGCTTTACGAATAGCCCACTCGTATCCAAAGGGATCCTGGAAAGTGCCATAATAGTCGCCCCAATACTGCTTCTTCAACTCCATCACTTGGCTGGCACCATTGGCCATCGCTTTCTTCCAAATGAGGTCTGGATCAGCAACATTCTGGTGAAGCATGAACCCCTTGGGCTCACCAGGTGTCTTCACTTCGTCATCTTCCCTGCAGTTTAAGTCGCACATGAGAAGCCTGCCACCATTCACAGCAATGTTGCAGTGCATCACCTTCTTTGAATCTCCATGGTAAATCTCCTTCACTTCACCTCCAAAGACGTTCTTCACCCACTCAATGTGCTTGGTGCAATCGGGTGAGAGGATATACGGCAACACTCCTTCATTGGCGTGAGTTTGAGCAGCAACTGTTTCAGGCTTCACTTCAGCCATGGACCACTGATATCCATGTGCATCTTCAACGCTTCCATACAGATCGCCCCAGAATTGAACCTTCAGCTCCACAATGGTCTTGGCTCCACTCTTGGTGGCTTTATCCCACAAAGGTTTCGTATCAGGCACATCCATGTGTGCTAGGAACCGATGAGCTTTGCTAGAATTCTCAGATTTTGGTCCGGGAAAGCAACTCTCATCGCTCAGGTAAACGTATCCGCCATTGATTTCCACTGAACAGTGCTGAACCAAATTCTTATCATCGGATACGTGCTTCCCTTTGACTTCGCCACCAAAAGCAGACTGCAACCACTCAATCTCTTTCTCACATTCGCCATCGGCAGTGAGTACGTATGGAATCACACCAGACTTACGACATTCACCTCCTTTCATTAGCCCCCAGTAATATCCAAATGGATCTTTAAGACAACCATATTCATTACCCCAGTATTGCTGTTTGAGGTCTGATATTACTACTGCACCATTGGCAAGAGCTTTCTTCCAGAAGACATTAGGATCTTCCAACTCCACGTGGAGCAAAAATCCACTGGGATCACTATTGTCAGGAGTAGGTGAAGGGGAGTCTTCTTCTGTGGTGCAGGCATCGTCAGCTAGGAATAGATATCCACCGTTCATGGTCACTGCACAGTGCATTACCTTTTCCTTCTTCGTACGAAAGAGTTCCTTCTCCTCGGCATTGAAGACCTTCTTCAACCACTCAATATGCTTGTCGCAATCTCGAGAGAGAACGTAAGGTACAACGCCTTGTTTGGTCGCAGGCTTGGTTTCGGTGGAAGGCATGATAGCAAAGTAGCTGGCAAGCTGAGCAGAAATTTCGTGCAAAGAAGTCCCTTGATGCTGCCGTCGATTTTTGCGCGCTTTTTATAAGCAGAGATTATTACATACTTGAGGCTGAACTTGCCAAGGCTTGCATTGGGCCAATCAGAGATAATACACACAATATTAACCACATACAAAAATAGATTTTTTAGTGTCCAGGCAAGCCAGAGCAAGCATCAGTGACTTCCTGTCTGTCTGTGGAATTTGGACAAACAAAAATATAATTGCTGCATACAAAACTGAGAAACAGGCATACAAAAATACATACCTTTATCTTTCAAATCTGAGCAGCTAAGTGAAGCTTGCAATGGCACTTTGATGTTGCCTTGTTTTCTTTTAAACTTTAGGAACACTTTATCTAATCTCTTTACAAATATGTCCACCTCTTCTTTCTTCATCCCAATAGCGGCAGCAGCAGTGAAATAGGCACATGGATAGCCATCGAAATGAGACCCCCAATTGTCGAATGTGTGAGGACCAATGGTCTTCTTGGTATGAGGTACTACTACCCTATACAGTACAATAATAGTACATGCACACACATAAACATTGTGTTCACACAAAAGCAGCAGTGGAATTGGTTAGCTACAAGCATTTGATCTCTTCCAGCCTACCTGGTCCCTGATACATGTTTAGTGAACAGCATTGAACCAAATGCAGTCCAATCCACTTCACCTGCAGGAAGACTGGACAAGCTGACAGCTAAAAATACAAAGAGGGAATAGGGAATTAAAGAACTATAGTGAATGGGGACATGCAGCTACCTATTGAGATAGGATTAGTGGGGGTATTGAGCACTCTTTCATCATGGCGTGAAGCAACCTCTTCTAGTTTGCTCTTTAAATACTTCCAATTCTCCTAAACAAAGGGAATACAGCCAATATAGTTGAGTGTATAGAGTATAGAAACCGATTCAAACCTTCCTCTCCACACAGAGTTGCCTATAACCTTTGCATCCGAGAGATAGGAGGGTGATAAATACATCAATTGTAGGTGTAGCAGAAGCTCTACCTGCAGGGGAACACAGAGTATTGTACCTACATTGACTCAGACTGTAGAGTTGCAAGTTATGCTAACATTTTACCTGGATAAATTTGGGACACTTTTTGTATAAACTCCACACTACTGCTAGCTACTACACAGCCACCAACAGGCACCATGAAATTTTTATCAGTACTCTGAATAAAAGCATCGACTCTCCCTAATCTGTGACCCTAAGAGAAAACAAACAAAATCTTCTCTCAAATGGTACAGACCCATGAGAGTATGTGCAGGCAACATAAAAACTCACCTCTTGTATGAAATGCATACATTTAGTTGACTGAACTCCGTAAGCATTATTAACAATGTGAGGTATCTCATACTGTTTGCACAGTTGGCTAACTTCTGGAATTCTAAAGCATTAATTTTATTTAGATTCAGCACATGATTTGTTGAAAGTGACATTATTCTACTCACTCACCTGTCAATTGCTCTGGGAGCAAAGCAACTGGTAGTTGTCAGAACACAGGCAATGTTTTCTGCTCCTAGTTCATGAATCTTCTTTTCAATGGCAGAAAAATCAGTTCTCAGCTCATCTCCTTCCTGAGAATTCTCCACAACCACTGGCTCAAATCCTACAGAGAAACATAAGTGCACACATATTATATTCTTTGATATACCACAAATTTGATTTACAGCTGAAGGGAAATTGGGTTACTATTGATTGCACATGCACAGGTGTGTTTGTAATACCACAAACTAGACCAGCCTTACAAGAAGGAGGGGCTCTTGTACTCACAAGTTGTGAAGTCTAGTCTGCTGGAGGCCAAGGCCAGCCAGACCAAAGGGGGTCTAGGTTGCTACATTGACAAACCTGCAGACACCATGCACTTGAAGCAACTCTTTTGGTCTATTCTTGGCCAGATGACATATTTAGCAGTTGGTCTTTGTTGTCTGATAGTCAATAAAACTAATAGCATTCCCATACCAGTTGCTACAGGGATCAGCACACACTTCTGAGCAGAGTGAACCCCTGTAATTACAGAGAAGAGTATTACAAGTGAGATATTTACAAACTATAAATTTGACGATATGCATGTCCACATAGCACATTCATATATGGCGCCTAAAATATTGGTGGATTTAAATTTGACGATTTGGACTTTGACCGTCAAACCGTCAAATTAAAATCCCCGTCAATATTTCTAGCTATACGGTATACAACACTTACCACTGTGTCTAATCACATCCAGCAACATGCTATTGGTCAACTGTGCCATCAGAGATGAACCTGCTGCCTTTGGCTGCACAGCTGTGATATCTCCCGATCGCCCTATTCCATGACCAAGCCTGTAGTGTCTCTGAGCCACCAATTCAGACACAATCCTAGCTTCTCTTTCACCAACACCTACATTACCTAATGCGTACACGATATACAGACATAGGGATAAAATCAGATGCCGAAAAATGCTGTACTTCTACTCGAGAAAGATGAATCCACTATACTAGTCTCCGTGCGAACATACTTGGAAAGTTATTGCTGTCCATGAGTGCCAGTTCTTGGAGGAGGAGTTCGATTCTGGTATTGCTCCACCCATCATCTGGCAGTTTACGCTAAAGAGGTTGAATTTAGTTACCATCAATTTAGATACAGGAGAAGATATATCTACTGCACTGTGACATAGTCATAAAAATTATTTAATTTGTGGTTTTAGATCATAAAGAAATGAATAATGGAATAATGCATGCGGTTACACAGTAATTAGGCTTACCTGCTGCAGCAGAATTTGAATATGCTTCTCGTGTGTCTTTCTAGCGTCTCTTCCCTGCTCTACATAAGTCTTGGGGACGAGAGCTACAGCAGCCTCATAGGACCTCTCATTCATATTCGCACAATTGGAGAGAAAATTTTCATTGCATGTGCTGAGCACTAATTAGAAGAGAAACCCACGAGGCCAAATTTTTTTCACATGTCAATAAATTTTTGAGATCTTGAAGATGTTCAACTACATGTAACTGTAACTTCAACATCTAGAAACTAGTCTGTATGGGAAGAACTTGCCAGAGACGATCAGCTGGATATGGAAACGGTGTGGAATCGTGGTGATATTGAGGTGGGTCATAAGATAACTGTTGAAGTGGAGAATGTGTTTGAAGAAGGTGTAGTGGTGGCATTCCGTGGTCAGGATGGAACTGAATTGAAAGGGGCGCTTTTGCAAATTTCTTCTTGCAAGAACTGTTGGTAAGTAGGTGGTGGACATTACCAAACCAGATCAATATACATGCAATGTTCTGTCAAATTGTAGGTACTACTAAGGTATGATATTTATGCATTCGTTTCTGTGTCTTCACAGCCAACAACCACAGGAACCTTTTGTTGTTTCAAAAAGTATCAACTTGGCAAATCCTCTCACCTATCTTCACGATCATCCATATCCCAGCCTGAAACGTTATGGTACGTCAGCTCCACACAAAATTTACATGATTTTACTACAGATTGTTATTGGTCATTTTTTTTTTGTAGCAAAACATCTCTCTCGTAATTTCCCACCCAATATCCTCCTCTCCTGGAACACAGCTCCAGTGTTAGATAGCACTGCTACAGCTAATGCCACTACTACCACTCCAAACAATTTGCAAAACATTGCTCGACGATATTTTTCTCCCAAATTGAGTCAAATTTCTGAACCTGAACGAGACCCAGTAGCAGTGACTAGGGTACCAGCAGCTCGTGTTCGTGATGAACCAACTTACAAGTGGCCGTATGCACTGCCATACGAGGGAAATGGAAGACGTGCTAAACAAGTAGCCCACATGAAAATGCAACATGAGATTGCTAATATGAAGTTGAGTCATTCGGAGTTCATGAATTCACTGGGACCAAATTGGAAGGCTGTCAAACGAAAGCGCCATCAAGACCAGAGAGAGTCTTCACCTTCTACGTTTTACATGCCAGAACGGAAGAGAAAGAAGACAAGTGATTCCATTCATGATAGTGGGTTGTCTTCAGATCATGAAGTTGCACCACCTCTGAAAGCCAGTTGTTCACCTAACTATAGGGGGTATCCTCTTAAAGAATTTTCTATTCCACTTAAAAAAGTTTCCTTACATTTGTATGATAATGATCCATAGTTACCAACCTTGCTTGTACTTTAATATCTTCACTATTTCACTGTCATCTGATTGATTCATGTGTCAACGCAATTAAATAGACATACATTTCACTACCATGTAATTAATGTATGCAATAATTTATTTGTTACTCGTAAAATTTGTAGTTTGAAGAAGTTAATTGTGCAGTCTTGATACACAGAGAGCAAGCTTGCATGCTCTGTTGCATGCCAAGAGTCCATAACCTCCTGTGCATGCATACGCATATTAGCTACACGTGATTATTGGGGCGAGCCGGAGCGAGCCCCACACTAGATAATATAGACTACGTGACCGGGATTGGTAACGCCCAGGATTTTGCAGACAACTCTGGTTTCGTAACTGATGCGCGGGAAAATTGCAAAATGTCACGTGATACAGGAGGAATGGCTGGCCTGGATCTTTTGAGTTTTATTAGAGCTCTTATGCTTTTGAAATGGCATGCTGCAAGTTTACAAGGAGACTTTTAAGGTAAGATTTTTTGCATATTTATTCTACAAATCATTATACTGTGAGTGTCTGTAGTAATGAAATTGCTGGTTTATTAAACTAAAATTATTATCACACACACATACACACACGCGCGCGCACACACACACACACACACACACACACACACACACACACATAAATATTGATATGCTGATAAAGAGATGTTCCATAATTGACAAGTTTATGGTGGCTGCTGTCAGGGATCTGAACACAGAACATCAGGAGTGCAGTGCATCTGCCATCTGAACAGTCCGGCACCTATTGCATTAATCGAGTCAGAACTGAACTTCAATCTTGTCTTGCTGTGATTAATCCTGGTTGTAGTACTTTTTCTTATGAAATATGGTTATAGGCGAAGTTTACGTCCCATCCTATCAAATTAGAATTTAATGATACTGTTTAGGAGTACTGTAGAAGTTCAAATACCCAATCTTGCTGCTAGGTAATAATTACATCACTTGTCATTTAAGTACTTGTATAAACACACCATTCAGCTGAAAACTATACATTCCCATGAATAAAAATTGTGCTTGTTCCATGAAACATAGACTAATGCACCTTAAAATGTCAATATTAGCTATAGCCAGAGAACAGTACAGTTCTGAGGGGTACAGAAAAAGCATATACATGGAGCTCTACTACACCTACCAATTGATGACAAAATTTTGACATAGCCCTTTGTGTTATGCCACACAAGATTAGCCCATTCCATATTGCACCAAAAGTACTAGTTAGTATGATAACAATGACTACTATTGTTGGCTTACTTTTAGAGTTAGAGGTACAGAAACAATGAGAGTTCATAGACTCATCACAAAACTCGGCATGATTTAGCCCAAAATGCATACGTAAGTAGGTATTTGCACTTTATTATTCCAGTACCAAGTAAGTATATTCTTACCTGTTCCAATGAACCTCCACTGTAACAAAACTATTGCCTCTCCTAGCTTCTCTTCGCCTCTTTCCTTGCTGACTTGCACGTCAAAAGAACTCGCGAATTTTATGGCAGCTGTCAAAAATTGAAACCCGCGCTGTCCGTGAAAATTACATTGGAGTGAATGGGCGTTTCCAATCCCGGTCACGTAGTCTATATTATCTATGATATTATCCAGAGGAGGTACGACACGAGTGCGCCTTTGCTGAGCTGGCAAGTCTGTTAATTACATTCCGATCATGTGACCGCAATACTTCACAATGAGAGTTGATCATGTGCACCTCGTTTGCTAGCTCAGCAAAGGCGCACTCGTGTCGTACCTCCTCTGGATATTATCTATGGTTATGTTTATGACGATCATTGCCTGTTCAGCTTTACAGCGCATGCGCGTAGGTCCACGTGTTCATCGTGATCTTGGAGAGAACTCGATCTGAGAAAGAAAGCTACTGCTTGAGCTGAAAAGAGAGTAAACTTAAATGCTCGCCAAGTTGGTGCCCTTTTAGTTAAAGACCCGGAACTGAGCCATGCAATGACCGGAGAGACCACAATTAGAGGGGCTGAAAACTACCAAAAGGGAGCATATAGCTGACTGCTGGCTCTTATCTACTAGCACATACACCTGCCTGTCAGTTCTTGAACAACTAGCAATTGGATCTTGCTGCTCAGTCATACTTCATTTGTCCATGATTTGTCCCACATCAGGCCTGGTTAATAAATATTCAGCTTTCATTTTTATGTGTGTCGTATAGCTGAAGTAACATCAATTATTGATGAACTTTAATTGTTTGCTACATAGCAATGATAACGGCTCGCCCCTTTGATGTTCAACATCGTCACTAGTAATTACTTATAAGGGTCAGTTTTTACTTCCGGTTCTAGAAGTTAAAAGCAGCTGTACATGTGAAATCTTTGTATACTTTTCATGCTTTTGTGCCCTTGTCCATTTACTTTCGATTCTCCACAATGAGCACCAAGAGAGACGTCCTCGTACTCTTTGACGTAGATGGAACTCTCACTCCTTCCAGGTTGGTTATCAAACCGGAGATGAAAGAGTTCCTGGTGAAACTGAGAGAGAAAGTTGTCATGGGCATTGTTGGAGGCTCAGACTGGCCCAAGATGGAAGAGCAGATGGGAGGTGGAGATGTCAAGCAGATGTATGACTATGTGTTCTCTGAGAATGGTCTGGTGGCTTTCAAGGATGGTGAGCTACTGAAGAAGATGAGCATCAAGGAATATTTGGGTGAAGAAAAGATCAAGAAGTTTGTCAACTTTTGTCTTCGCTACACGGCTGATCTCGATATCCCAAAGAAGAGAGGTACCTTTATTGAATTCCGCAATGGTCTCATCAACGTCTGTCCAATTGGGAGAAATTGCACGCAAGAAGAACGTATAGAGTTCTTTGAGTACGACAAAGAGCACAAGGTTCGCGAAAAGTTCGTAGAGGCTTGCCGAAAGGAACTTGCTGATCTTGGCCTGTACTACTCCATCGGGGGTCAAATCAGCTTTGACGTGTTTCCGATCGGTTGGGACAAGACGTACTGTTTGAGTCTCGTCGATCTGACGCAGTTCAAGGAGGTGCACTTCTTTGGTGACAAGACCCACAAGGGAGGCAACGACTACGAGATTTACGAAGATCCCCGCACCATTGGACACAAGACTACCTCGCCTGAACATACCATGGAACAGCTCAAGGAGCTATTTTACAAATAGATTGTATATTATTATATATGGATATATTGACTGTCTATTAGAGAAGATTATGTTGTATATAGCCTATTGCACACACCCTGAATCACGGCCATTTGTGTAATATGGGTTATTGTTCAGCTATTCAAATTAGTGTCATAACTATGAATATCAGCTTGCTTTAAGTGTTTGAACTTTGCAATATTTAATGACCTTTAGTATGGTTCATGCATGTCAATGACCTTTAGCGCGGTTCATGCATGTTGAACTGACCCTATAAATATATTTTAAGCAACATTAATGTCTGGTGCATGTGATTGTACTGTCAATAATAAAGTCGGCAAACTTGAAGATTAATTATTATAATATAATAATGCAAAATTATGATATTAAAAAAGCAAAATTAATGTATACTATCTTTTGAAGTTCACAGAGTACCCGCCAGTTTGTGGGTCTTGTTGAAGTTGAAAATTTTCTGTTGAGAGTCCAAATGGTTTGAGAACAACATTGCCAAGCTCCTTGAGTTTACCTGCAGGGAATCAACACATGGGTAAATCGACATAGCTATATAGGACAGATGTACTATTTTGCACGGAAGTGTTCCCTCTGTGAAGGAATGTATTACTATATACTAGTAAGTCTACGTAGCACAGTATTCTCAAAACAGAAGCTGCAACAGTGTATGATGTCTTATATTAGCCTCGTTCGGAGAGAGCCTGGGGATGAGGCAATGATGTCTTACATTATGTACTTACTAATCATCTCTTCTTTCATTTTCTCCTGTTGTTCCTTTATCTTGTCCGGAAGATACTGCACAGATGAATGCAAAGTATATTATGACCCACTCATTACATTTTATTTGTGTCAACCATACCATTACTGCCTGTCTTGCTGAGCTCTGTGAGGGATCAATTTCCAAAGCTTTCTTGTAACCTAGACAACCATAGGGATAGAATTCATCATAATATTATGTCTATTGTTTAAAAGCAAAACAAACTGACTTTCCAAAGCATCTTCGTACTTTTCCAAAGCTTCACAAGCCTGTGCCTTTCTCAGGATAGCTTTTAAGTAATTTGGCTCAAGCTCTAGAGCTGTAAAAAGAGAAGAAACAAAGAGTTTTACTTCATGAATCATAGCATACCTTGACCAGAAATGTCACCCAGTCAGTCAGTCAAATCCCTAACTCCCAATTCAATACAAAGTACCATTGTACTCCCTCCATCTCACACACCAAAGATGGAGCTGCATGCAAAGAATACCTTTAGTACAGTCATCAATGACATTCTGGTGAGCTTCCTGCAAGTGTGACATGTGCATGTGTGTCAATGTGAAACTACTACATTTGGTTGTGACAGACACATGATGTAGCATGCATGCTTGACGTATATACCGTTTTCATGTGACAGGCAGCTCTGTTGGCATAGCACACTGCAATCTCATGCTCACATGATGGTGGATACAGATTGAGAGCCTGTGAATAGTTGTCCACTGCTTGTTCATACTCTAAGAATATCACAAGCACAAGATCACATCATGACAGCCTACAGTGTGGGATTGCCATGAATGACAACATGAACTCATCGTACCTCCACTTTTAAAGTTTTCATTACCGGCTGCTTTTAACTTGGTAGCCTGTTCTTTTAGTTCCTAGTGACAATTGAACAGTGGTGCATCAATAATGAACCGCCCGGCAGAATCAATAGTCCCTTTTCAAAACATTCTGCATTATAATATATCAAACTAGCTCACTTTGATTTGTTCCTCTGTCAGCTCCACCTTCTCTTGCACATCATTATGATCCTCACTCACGTATCGGTTATCCAATCCACTCACATACTCCACATCCTCACCACTCTTATCGCCCCTCTCATTATTATCACTTACAACTGGCTCAACAGTGTCATTGTTTTTATCTCTACATTCTTGTCTGTCACAGTCCTGTGGGATCTTTTCACGGGCTGTTTGTGCTGTGCCAATGAGATCTGGTTTGCTAGAGTCTTTTGCTCCTGGAGAAGCAGCCTCACCGAGTTTGTCTGGAGTGTCTTCAGGAGCTGAGTGATATTCTTCATCATCAGAAGCCATAATTTTTGGATGGTTGAGAAAGGGTTAATTTTATTATTCAATTTATATCAAACGGGTTAAAATTTACTATACACAACAAAAAATTTGTATACAAACTCATCATAATAATTATGCTCTTCCTAAATAATACATCAGAAAAATCTATATTTATAACTGTGTTTTGGTGAACTTATAAATTTCCTAGATGGTTTTTTGATCAATAACTCTTGGGCCATTCTCATCGTATTCTTTCTTTGAAATCCACATCTTCTTGAATGTATCAAGGGCAGCCAAAATCGAGCCACTGCACAAGGACAGACAACTCAGTATTGTATACAGACACAGTGTCATGATGCATGCAAACTCACCCCATCCATGTTGAGTAAAGTCGGTCCTGTGGTGCTGATATCTGTTAGATATGCAAGCACATGGACCAAAATTAATGATGCCTAATATTAAACCGTAAGACAGTGTCTACTTATATACTCACTCTAATCTTTACATCCTTGGGAGTTAGTTTCTTGATTTCTGCCAATAAGCGGTCACCAAATCCTACAACAGAGAGTTACAATGAATTACTGCTGTGATGATTGTACACATGAGTATACTGTATGTGCTTTGAATACATGGCAAAAACTGAGTCACCTTTGAAAAGTGTGGAGCCTCCAGAGAGGACAATATTGGAGTAGAAAGTCTTTCTCAGATCCAAATCCGATTTACGAATGGAATACGCTAACACCTACAGGACAACCCGAAACAAAAACAAAAACAAACTAAACAAACATTAAAAAATTGAGCTCAAATAATATTTTTCCCTTGGCCAGCACAAACCTCATGTATTCCTTCACTCTCTTCTCCTATGAGGTGAGGATGGAAGAGCAACTCAGGAGCCCTGAATCGTGCACGACCAACCTGAAGGAGTAGACAGACAATACTATGACTGTAAATGCTTTGATAATAATTATCGCAGCTCTTCTACCTGTGTGACTGATCCATCTGGCAGTTTGAATGGAATTAGCTCAGTGTCAATTTGTTCCTGTAACAGAGAATGTATGGTAAAAGTGTCAAGCTCCATGAAGCTGGTATTTCACCTAAAATTTACTGCTTGCTCAGAGGCACTTCTTAATACATACATTTCTAAATATTTCTGAGCACTCATCATACATCATAGTGGAGGCATCATAGTCCCATTTTGCATCTATTACTTCTACTCACATCTTTGTGTGGCTGCAGTGTCACATGACACACTTTCTCCTTCATCTGTCTGACAATCTCAAACTCTGAAGACGTCTTAAAAATGTGTCCTTCTCTTCTGAGCAGCTGCTGAAGGTAGCGTGTGACGTCACGTCCTGCCACATCGGACCTCATGATGGAGTGGGGAAGAGAGAAACCCTCGTAGATCGGTACGGCATGTGTGACCCCGTCTCCAGAGTCTAATACCACACCAGTAGTACGGCCTGTTGCATAGCTGTGGGCACAAGGTTTGGAGAATGTGAATAGGTGTTGGTAGCCTCTCATACACAATACACCACTCACAGACTGAGGACTGCTTGCATTGAGATGTACAGTGCTGGTACATTGAAGGTTTCAAACATAATCTAAACAAAACAAGACAATGGAAAAAAGGAAAATAAAATAGGATAAAACAAAACAACACAGCGATGTTATAAATAAGATTCAAATTGAAGCTGTGAACGTACCTCAGCTGCCTTCACTCTGTTTCTTCTGGGGTTCAAAGGTGCCTCTGTTAGTAACACTGGGTGCTAGAGCAACAGAGTCAACACAAATAGAACGTATAAACATGCAACCACTGAGTAAGACTTGAGTAGGACTTACATCTTCAGCTGAAGCTTTCAAATGATCTTTAGAGTAGATATACTGCCAAAAAGAAATTGAAAAACAAGAGTTGTAAATGTACCATACTACATTATATTGAATCACATGAGGATTGTGTAAAGAAATGGCTTCAAGATTAACTTACAGTCCAGATTTGTTCCATGTCATTCCAGTCCGTCACAATACCATGCTGGAGGAGATCGATACAGCACAACTCACAACACATTCTGAAGAGCAATGCTAACCAACACATACCTCAATCGGATATCTAATATTCAGCAATCCTCTATGTTCCTGTACACATACAAACAGCCACTAAATCCACCACACCTTTTCAATGTCAAGGGTAAACATTTATACCTCTGCCTTTGGTCCAATGAACATATCCCCCTCCAGTCCACCAGCCATCACACGGACATGCTTAGGTCGACCAATGCTACATGTTTAACAAATACTAAATAACGTATATACATGCGTACACCATGTATGTTCATTGTCAGAGTACAAGTATTGAGCATTTTTGCTACAATTTTGTGCTGCTTAACTCACTAGCTTGGAAAGTGTAATTTTGGGTACTCATCTCCCGCAAAACCAGCCTTGATGATACCTGATCCCTGTTATAAAGACAAACAAGTATTTCAGTCATTATTATCAATGAACAGCCCGGTTTTTCCACATAGTTACTGCCACATGTACACAATAAAGCTCCCTACATTGTCAATGACAATAGGTTGGCTGGCAATCACGTCGTAGGACATAGTACAGGCTCCTCTCTCTACCACTGTCCACTTTTACGAGTTGGGTTGGGGATATTTCAAAATTTCTTTAGAAAAAAGTGCACGTGAGTCATTTCCTGTAATTGGAGACTGTTTTGATGGAGGCGCTTCATCATGTGGAGGACAAAGAATTTATCATCTCCTCTCTTTGTAGAAGTCATTCTGAGAGTGGCATTATTATGCATATTCTAGTAGGTAACATTACTGCATGAAATAGCTAAACTCCCGTCATCTGAATGTTTTTATACCATGCCCTGCAGTGTATTGGAGAAATCCCCACCATTCTATCGGAAAATCCCGCAGGAAGAAATATGGCTTTATAAACACCCTATCAATCAAAGTGATACAATTTCAACTCCTATTCTTTTTGTAAGTCAATGGTATTGGTCTCATAAGGATGTTTTACTTAATTTGTTGTAACCTTAATTGTGTACGCTCTTTCATGCATCATCAAGTTTACCGTTGTTATGTGATGTAGGTAATTGCAGTTGGGATTCCCTTATCATTCATTATTGCCTACTATCTAGCGACTGGTGACAAGACTGAGCTCATTCAAGCACTATTGTGTACGTATACATAAGTACATGTGCATTAAATTTGCCACACAACATTGGTGAATGGTGGGTGACAACAAGCATCTTTGGTATGCAAGTACCCAAATGAATTTCATGTCAACCTGTACTCTTAGGTCTTTCACTGACTGCTCTCCTTAATGGTGCTATCNTCTCTCTCTCTCTCTCTCTCTCTCTCTCTCTCTCTCTCTCTCTCTCTCTCTCTCTCTCTCTCTTCAGATGTTTTGTCAGGAGCATTGATAGGTAAGTAATTGTTTTAAGATTAGTGTAGCTTTATAACAATATTAGGTTTTAAATTTTGTTTACTCTCTCTGCCAAGGTCTTGTGGGTGGTGCACTATGCTATCATCACTATTACCCTTCAGTGTTTGACATAAACTGTCATTGCTCTCATGCATCAATCGCCCCTATTGCACCTGACTGTGAGATGGGATTGCCTCACAACACCAGTAGAATCAACATTCGAAAAAAATAATCTCAATCAGAATATATTATCAAATACATGCTTTGTTTAATAGGAAGTGTTTGGTGGTATATAAATGATAATAATTTTATTCAGCACAACAGTGCTGATTATTATAACATTAAAAAAACAACTCTTTGCAAACCTACATCTCAATGCAATGGCTGTTCTCTGTTTGCTCCCAGAAATTCACAGTTGTTCACACAGTTCTTGAGGATCCAGTTAGAGATTGAATTTGTTGTCGAAGTACAGTAGTCTTCTCGATGCTGAATACAAATATGAAATGAATTACACAGATTGACTTGGACTTATTGACATGCACGTAACTTATGATGAAGCTATGTATAGGTACATACCTCCTTCCCGCAGTGTTTGCCCTGTAGGCGAATATACAAACTTAACAGCCTGGTAGACATTATTCTATGTAAACTTACTGATCCATAGCTTGATCTAACAGTCTTTCCATGTGACGAAGATTCTGCAAGGATAAGAGCGAACATCCAATTTAATTAATCCAATTTAATTAAGTATGTATTCGTATGTCTAGATCTACATACTGTTAATGTGTTCTCCATTGCAACTTCTTGATTGGCCATCTTTTTAGCAGACTTTAATAAAATCTGTAAACATCATCAGATCAGATATCCACACCCTCCACCCCTTTCTGCCTTTTGCCATTCACCTACCTCTCTTGATCCTGACCCTTGACATATTTGTCTGGCTACCTTCCCACTTTCAATTATGTCCTGTTGCAATAGTTGAGCTATCTTATCCTTGGTTACTTTGCTGGGCTTTTCTTGGTGCTGTTTCACTGGGTTGGCTTGGGTAGACATCTTTAACGACCTTTACCACATGACTAGTGGACGTCATAATGACGTTTGGTCAGTTTTCTTTGACCTTTAACCTTTCAAGCCACAAGCCACTCCACAATAACAGAGAGAAGAGCAATTATGGCGGCTGCTAGTCAGCAGAAGTTGTCTCGAGATGACTGGCGTAAGAAAAAAGAACTTGAAGAAGCCAGAAAAGCCGGTACTGCTCCAGCAGAAGTAGATCTAGAGACTGGGAGGTGTGTTGTTGTGGACATATCCCTGTTTTCTGCCACCTTTACCATAATCTATTTTCATCTTTAGAGACATCAATCCCCACATCCCTCAGTATATTTCCCAAGCACCTTGGTACGTGAGTCTAGGAAGGTAAGGCTTCACTACAGGTTAAATTTATAGCGGAGTTATAATACCCATGGAATTCCCACACATCTCACACCACATCTGTATATAAACCCCAGTGACCTACCTACACATGTTCACCCATACACAGACCTTCTCTTAAGCATCAGCGTCCTCAAGAGGAGAAGCAGAAAAACTTTGATTCGATCGATAAGTGGTATAAAAGAGGTGTGGTTGAAGGAAAAACAGCCACAAAATTCAGAAAAGGTGCATGCGAAAACTGTGGTTCCATGACACACAAGAAAAAGGACTGTTTAGAGGTGAAAGAAATTGTGAATAATGTAATATTTATGTCTTGTTGTCCAAGTTACATGTTAATCAAGTTAGTGAGAGAGTTTGATTGGAGATCGTTCTCCTGATTTTATTCAGGCAATGTCTGCTTTTTCTTATTTGTAGAGACCTCGTAAAGTGGGTGCAAAGTACACTGGTAAGGACATCAAGCCTGACGAACACGTCCAGCCCATGCTAGATTTCTCCTACGATGCCAAACGAGATCGGTGGAATGGGTATAACCCTGATAATCATCAAGCTGTGATTGAAGAGTATGCTAAAGTAGAGATGGCCAAGCGCCAGTTGAAAGCAGAGAGGCTTCAAGCTGAACTGCTGTCAGGGAAGCTATCAGAGTCTTCCATTAAGGTAGGTACAGGAATGCATCTTAATGCTTTGATTCCATTTGCTACCAAACTATCTCGCTGATCAAGTTGGCCTAGTTGTTCTACTAGTTGGCTTCTTTCTTCCGTGGCAGATGTTAACTCTATTTAATGCACACCTCTCCCACCTCTCAGGAAGCTGTTCATGACAGTGATGACAGTGAAGGAGATGAGGAGAAGTATGCTGATCAAGCTGACATGGCCGGCCAGAAGTTTGACCCCAAGACTCGTACGACTGTGAGGAATCTTCGTATCAGAGAAGACACGGCAAAGTACCTCTATAACCTGGACCCCAACTCAGCCTTCTACGATCCTAAGACAAGATCAATGCGTGAGAATCCATTCAAGAACTCCAACAAAGATCCGTCCGAGTAAGCCTTGTTGTGTATGTTCTATCTTTGGAAATTTAAAGATGTAGATGTGACGTGTTTTATGTGAATGTTGTCATTGATGTAGATTTAAGTATGCTGGAGATAACTTTGTTCGACACAGTGGAGACGTTCAAAACTTTGCTCACACACAGAGTAAGTCATTGCAGTATTAAAGTGAATTCTTAAAAAAAACTTTCAAACCTTTTGCTTCCACCTGTACATCATTCTGCACGGGTTTGTACAAAATTACACTATTAGACCTTTGGGAAAGGTCTAATAGTGTAATTCTATCCTAACCCATTCTGCACGTGTACTCACAGTTTTTGCCTGGGATGCCACTGAACACGGCACTGACATCCACCCTCTGGCCGACCCCACCAAGCTGGAAGTGATGCACAAAGAATTCAAAGTCAAGAAAGAAGACTTCAAGTCGGACCAGCAGCAGAGCATCTTGGAGCGCTACGGTGGAGAGGAACATCTTGATGCCCCACCCAAAGAGCTCCTGTTGGCACAGACGGAGCACTACGTGGAGTACTCGAGGCTGGGGAACGTTGTGAAGGGACAGGAGAGAGCTGTCGTGAAATCAAGATATGAGGAAGATGTGTATACCAACAACCACTCAGTGAGTGCACGTGTGTGTGTGTGTGTGTGTGTGTGTGTGTGTGTGTGTTTGTTATCTAGTGGGAGCCATGTACTTTCCTTGTACCTGTGGAAGTCACTTGGAATGCTATAAAGTTTCGCATCTCACTGTATTAGCTGTAGAGTCCTCATGTCATGTGGGATGCAACCTGTTACATTGCATTTCCATAGATACTGTTGTTTCATGTACACCTACATACTGGACTTTTATACCAGTATACTTTAGACACACTGTTAAACTATCTGTATCTCTCATTGCAGAGTGTGTGGGGTTCGTACTGGGAGGATGGCCAGTGGGGCTACGTTTGTTGCCACTCACTCATCAGAGGCTCCTACTGCACTGGAGAGGCAGGAAAGTTGGCAAGGAAGGTGAGTAGACTGATGGGTCGGTACAAGTGTGCACCCTTGCTAATCTCGACAACTATTCACTCCCTCTGCCAACTGAAGTCGGAGTCTAGCACGCAAGTGGCCTGTTAGCACAATTGGCGTTGTTAAAATAGTGGGGGTGTACCATCAACAAATGCTTACGAAGAAATAACTCTGCTTAGTAGAGAGTTCAAAACTTCAATTTGTTAAGTTGCATTCCAAGTTTACAACTTAATGGTGCAATGTACGTGCACATCCAGAGCATAGCCTATTAAAGTCACACAGTGATATTGGAAAATTGTTTGCTTGTATTATTGCTAATAATAATACACTTACTGGTTTTTATTGTTTACTTTAGTGTGACACCTTATGCACTCTTGTGCACATTGCAGTCGAATCAACAGAGCACTTACATGACAGCCGACCTCCCTTCAGCCTCGAGGGAAGATGAAGATGATGAAGAAGAAGAAGACCAACAGGAAGAGCCACAGTCACTGTTGGAGAGACATCGAGCCAAACTTGGCAAGCATAGCAAGAAGGAGCTGAAAGAAGAAGAGAGAAGGAAGGCTGAAGAGGAGGAGAAACAGAAGGAGAAGAGGTTGAAGAAGGTGAGTCACTCTTGCTTGATTATACAGTGATAGAGCATGCCAATCTCTCATCTTTTTGTCACAATGATGTTTTCTTGATGTTCTACATAATAGGCTCTTGAAGCTGAAGATGAGAGGGTGAAGAGAGTGGATGAGATATTGGCAATGGATGAACGCAAGCGTCCGTACAATTCGATGCGAATGGACGCCTCTCAAGAGCCAACAGAGGAAGAAATGGAGGCCTATAGGATGAAGAAACGAAGAACAGAAGACCCCATGGCTGACTTCTTGAACAGATAGCCAAGCACAACAGTACGTATTAATGAACACACAATCAATGTTTACTCCTAATACAATATCATACACCACACTTTTGTAATGAACGTATCTTGTTTATGCATATTGTCAGCCTGTTGTAAATAAACAACCCTAGTCCTTCTAAGGAACACTCCTGAGAAAGGAACATTGTATACGTGTATGTGTGGCCCTGTTTTTGTTGTCATGGCATTCAAGGTCTGAATTTTTCCAATGTGGACAGCTGTCGTTCAATTGAATTATGCGAGTCAACTGTGAACATTCATGACATTGCATGAGTCAAAGCATGCATGTGTGTACATAAAGACAAGCAAATGGCGTGCAAGTATATGTATTGTACAACCACAGGAATCCATGAGATTCTTGGACAGTTTCAATTCTTGAGCTGGCAGCATTAAATACGTTAGGACGAATTTATACGAAGAGACCTCATTAGTTCATAGCAGAGTTCAAATACCTTCATTGACTCCACCAAGAGTTTTTAAGGTAGCCGTGGTGTATACAGAGACACTGTATCCTCAGTGCATGGTGAATCTGAATGTACAGATATTGTGATGCATCACTTATGTAAGAAGTGCGTGCACAAGATTCTCAAGTTGCTAGGCTGTGCCATGACATGATGTGTGTAATCAATATATAGAGCCGTGATTATGCACTCTAAACAAAAGAGGAGCATTGTGTATCATTGTGTCCACTCCTGGAATGTGGTGAAATATTTTTCCTGTATACACCTAGATGATTGACCAAACAAACTGGTTTCGTTATGTTGAGGTGAGAAACCTCATTTATTCGCACAACAGCAGCATGGTGAATACGGTCTGTACGTGATCACTTTATTATTGTTTAATGTTGCTGGTGCTTTTCTAGCGCATTAATGCTCATCACTTTATTTGCACACAGGCCAGCTTTGATCTCTCGTGCCAGTGGCTAAATGGCACTCCTAATGGCATCGGTGTGTTGTCTGAATCACCCTGACACATTGTCTTAAACTTTCAACAATAAGTCTCAGTTGCAGTGGTTAATACAGTGCACCAGTTGGAGGTAGCTAGAGGCATTCCATAAACGCTGCTAGAGTCCAGACTCCACATGTGTGCATGTTTTTTAAACAAAGAGACAAGTGAAGTGTTAATGATCGCTATCTAGTGAGGCTTCTTGTGGTGTCTTCAAGTGTGGTCTGTATTGCATACCAACTGCTATGGGACAGCTGTTTTCACACAAACCCACAATTTCGATCAACAATGTAATGTCATTAAAACACACAGTTAGGTTAGTTGAAGGTTTATTGTATCACTTGACCATTAAACCATGCATTGGCATTTGTATGAGTACACATGTGCATAGTTTCACACCAGGTCATCCATTCATGGGGTATGGTTGAGAGCAAAGAAGGTTGGATGGTTGTTTTGGCCATTAAATCAGGTTAACGTTTGCTACAACAGAAGCCTATTCATTAAAATAGCTAGCCTTTTAAGCTACATACTGAAATAAGAAAGATGTTTCCTTTATACAAAGGCAAGTAGACCCTACACCCATTACTGTTAGATATGCTTGATGTTACTTCCTTGCATGCATATGACTGTACACACCCTCACTGAACTGCAGTGAACTTGGAAGGAAAGCAGCAAAGTTGAAAGAGGTTAAAGGATGTTGAATAAATCTGGTGAAAGGTGTTAAGTGCAAATATTAAGAAGGAAAGCTAAACTGCTACATGTAGGTTTGTAGATTCAATTTGGTTTCCGTAACTTACAAGCATGCATGGTAGTCTAAATATTGCATGAAGGGCATGGTGTTTCTCACACTCTGCATAAACAGGCAAATAGTTTGAAGAATATGTCACCGGCTAGACTATAACCTTTTGATGCATACACAGCGACTCTGTTGGAATGCAGCAATAAAATTAATGTACACACTACCTAATGAGCCATCGTTAAAAATCATTAACTTTGTACCTTGAGACCAGTGAGCGAAGCAGAATTAATGCACAAGGCTTCTTAGAGTATAGGAAACCAAGGGAGACTGAATATGTGGGGGTTCTTGCAAGCATACTTGTTGAGTATGGCTTGATGACTGCAGCAACCCAAACCAGTGGGCTCAGTTAACGATTAAGGTCATTGTTTTGACTTCCTGGCTTATTTCCATTCTCCTAAGATACCAGGTAAGCTTCCTGAACTACTTCAAGAATGTGCGTCACTTCCTCTATGAATAATGTAGAACAGCTGCTTTGAGGTGGATTGCGAAGCCCAGCAACCACGTGTGGTATAAAAGAACTGAAAACCATGCCACTCTGCTCAAGTATCACGTTGCGGTCGCAGTTAAAAATACAGCCTGAAGCAATTTCTGAAACTGAACTGAGAGCTTGCATATACTTTACGCAGTTTTTACTAAGAGTCAAAGATGAGTCAAGAAGACGTTGAATCAACTACAACAGAGACAGCAATACTGTCCCCATCAGACAGCACCACCAGCAGTTTATCTACAGATTCAAGTCAACCATTGCAGAATAGTCCAGCACATTCACAAAGTGAGTCTATTGTTTGTTGTTTTTGCAATAAATAACTTCATACCATACTACTAAGTTATCATAACTGTTAGCTACATAATAATTATAATACTTTCATTTTCTCATCATCTTACAGATTCAGAGAAAATACAGTTTGTGTCAGTATGGCAGGAGAAGGTAGGACAAATTGTTTACATTGATAAATGCTTTAGCATTGAAAAATCACTATCATTCTTTTCTCTTTGTGCAGCCTAAAGCAAAGCCAGCTCCAAAGGTTCGTCCTGCAAGATCATCTCCTGCCAGTATTGCACTTCTCATCATCTCAAGCTTCTGTTGCATTGCATTTGGTATCGTGGCATTCTACTTCAACAGAAAGGTAGGCATGTGTGAACTTTTGCTACTATTTCAATAAAATATCATGCATTTCCATGCCACCAGCCATGCAGGCTGTAGGCTATACCTTGATCCACTGACTGCACTTTATGATCATCATTTTCTTCCCTCCTTCTGTAGGCTTTCAAGAGCTATGCAAGCCGTGAAAATAAGAGTGGAGATCGCTATGCAAGAAGAGCAAGAATCTTTGCAGGAGTTGCCATTCTACTTGGAATTCTGATTATACTGGCCATCATTGTTGCTGGCATTTTGCTGTGGCATTTTTCAGCAGAAGTACCACTAGAACTATTCCAGAACAACAACATGGACGATACAAATTGAATGCACAATGAACATTATTTCTCTCTTTGTCTGTTGTTGTGTGTCATTGTCAGAGTTTATGTGTTAATCAATGTGTGTGTTCAACCCAACTTATGTGTGTACCCTTAAACTATTTAAAGCATCTGTGTCCTGATTATAATTCACTTTGTGCCAAGATACCAATGGGAGGTAGACAAGCATGCTTGGAAAATCCCACCTGTATGCTCTGTAGCCAGACTAACCCACCCAAGTGATTATGCAATGATCATAGACATAATTTTTTAAGGAGAGAAACATTGTCTACCTATTGTTCTAACTAACCACAATACATTATTAACTAAACTGTGGTTTTTAAATTGAACGACCTTTACCATGATATCTAAATATCTGAAATTATATTGAAAATTTGAAGTGGAAAACCGCCAGAATTTGTAGAACAGAATCAAGACACAAAACACCACTTCTAGCTATCATGGCATCTTCCCAGCAGCAGCAAGGCCACACAGAATACAAAGTCAAGCTAGCAGAGTAAGAGCATCGCAGTAGGATTAACTGTGTGGCCCTGAGTGGCTGTAAATTTCGTATTCTTTCATGTATCACAGTGCCTCTAGCAAGAAGTACCACGTGATGAGGTTCAAGCCACCCCACAAGTGCAACCTGGAGAAGCTTGTCAATGTCAGTCACATTCTTTTGTTAGACAGGCTCTCTCACCCAGAGCAGCTGTATGGTTTCAATAGTGTTTGTCACCCACTGGAATGCCAATAAGTATCCATAAGTGCTTGATGTGGACAATTGAATCAGTATAATGTGTCATGGGGTGCTGTTGAAACCATCACAAGTATGGGCATGTTACCCTAAGGGTCCGTACCGTTCACACGCCACCTATGCACACACAAACAGCCTACTCTTGACCGGCAAGTGAAGCAAGTCCATGAGGAAGAAGACGTTCCAGAGAGTGGGGAAGGCAGCGAGTACGGCAGGAAATGGAGGGAGGAGGCCCGAAAGAGGAAACGGGGTTATGGCTCTCGGAGGGAGGATCCCGACGAAATGCCGTGGGTGCTGAAAGAGAAGAAGAGAGGTGGAGCACAGTAGGTTGGAATTATTGTCCCAAGAGTGTTTATTGCCTCACATCAAATGTCTAATCCTATAAATGATGTCTAAATGTCTAATCCTATAAACCATCTCTAACTAAATTATACCATGTTTTGTGTCCAAGCATTTCAAGCTCTCAGTGTATATATAGTTGAGTTGTAACTTAATTCTTGGGGAGCCATTTAGTCTTTTGAAAGTTGATTGCTTTTTCCCTTTGTCAATTTCCTTGCACAGCTTCATTGGTCGGAAAGAAGGAACAGTCAATGCCAGTTCTTCCTACTTCATTCTCACCGTAGGTCAGGACGGAGCATTTGAAGCATTCCCAGTCAAAAATTGGTGAGTACCACAAAACTCCCAAAACACTCACACTCTTACTCATCACTATAATTCTGTTCCACACACAATCTCTCTAAGGTATGACTTTGTTCCACCGGTCAAGTACAACTACTTGAATGCCGATGAAGCTGAAGAGAGGTTCGAAAGGCGCAACAAGACCCTCAACTACTTCTCCATCATGTTGAGCAAGAAGATGAAAGATGCTGAGGAAGAAGGGGGAGAGAGTAAAGGCCTCGGAGAAGACAGCGAGGCCACTGGAGGTGGGGCTGGTGGTGCCAGTAGGAAGAAGAAGAAACAGCCTGGGAACGATGCTGGTTTGGTAAGTGGTAGAGCCTCCTCGCCTGTCACTGTTCACGGATAAGATGTCACGATGTTTGGCTGAAGAATTCGTTTGTGTGCGTGGACTTTCTTTGAAGTACTAAATTCCTGACACTGTTAGTCAGTAGGCACTCATGTAGATTATGTACTGATGTCACACATACACTAATGGGGGACACACTCTCTATACTCAGTCAGTATTGCATTCATAAGATCGTTTAAGCTCGCCACATGCACTTGCTGCTTCATTCCACAGCACTCTTATATTAGATTATTCTCATTTGCAGTTGCTGACTGATAGCAGTTCAGGTCTGTCGTCGGATGACAGTGAAAGTATGTGAGCTTTGATGAAAAAAAATTCCTCCAATTGTTACATGCATAGCTAACTACAGTCCACCCCTGCCAAAAATTTCAATCAATCTCTCTCTCTCTCTCTCTCTCTCTCTCTCTCTCTCTCTCTCTCTCTCTCTCTCTCTCTCTGCTCTGCTCTGTTTTAAGCTGAAGGTACAAGCAAGAAGAAAGATGGTTCATGGAAGAGGAAGAAGAGAAAGAGAAAAGCCTCTCAAGAGATGGAGAGTGAAGCTGGAGAGGAAACAGATGAGGGAGAAATTGAATCTAGAGAGGTGGACTACATGAGTGAATCCACTTCAGATTCTGAACAAGAATTCCAGGTACTATCTCAGGCCGTGTGTAAAGGGTTGTTATCATGTAATCAAATGCGCTACACACTTCATTGAAGAGTGATGACATCACCTTCCTGTTGTGTAGCCTCTTAACTTCCTACCGATCTTGGAATAAATTATGCATGAATAGACCACTATGAATATTAAAGAGAATTTTAACCAATAATTTACCAAGAGTCCACTCGTGTTTACAATCAAAATTGATGAACCCAATGATTGCATAACATTTTGCAGAAGAGATTTCCAACTAGATAACCCAGTCACTGTTGACATTGGCCTGCTGTCTTCGATAAAGGGAGCGCATACTTGTGCCATTTGGAATGCAATTTATATCGATGTATCACTCTGAAGATTGTAACCAATACTCTTTTTGGAGTAAAGGAAGACTTTATACTCTAAAAGGGTCATGGACCTGTTCCCGGGAGTTATTTTAGGTTGCGTGGTACGCATGTGAGCTATGTAGACACACACACACATGCACACGAGGTGTATGGTCTAGAGCTTACACAATAGTCACAGTAGCCAGGAGTCTAATGTCCTGTCACTATAGCATCCCATAAGGAGTGCCACGTGCACGATGCCACAAACCACACAGCCTATAGAGCCAATGAAAAAAAAATATTAGCAGCTATGTGTACATGTGTATGTGTGTGTGTGCGTGTGTGCATGTGTGTGGGTGTACATGTGTGTGGGTGTTCATGTGCTTGTATAGCAGCACTTTCATGTACTATCATTAATTACCATAAATTTTTTACACACTTAGCTAATTATTTCTCTTAATTTCATGAGTGTGTTTTGACAACACATGTATGTTACAAACTCCTATATTATGTGTCCCACACATGGTAACTTTATAATAGTATAGTGTACATTTTTAAACAAATATTTCCTTATTGTTTCTAGCATAGTTTACACAAGGCTCAACATTTTTCAGTCATTATTTCCTATTAAGAACAGAACTCCAATACGGAGTGAATAAGCGAGTGTATGTCTCTATGCTGGAGGGCATTTCCCATTCCTTAACTGCTCGTTAATCAATCCTAATCAGAATCATAGTTATCACAAGAAAAAGATTTCATTGTCCTGAGGAATTTTAATCGTATTCACCGTGAGAATTTGATAAGCAGTATCTATATGCACACTCATGACATGTATATAGTGCTTTATCATATCATGCATAAGAAGTGAAGATTATAATTATAGGCCTTTGCAAATTATGCTAGCATAATTTTGAGCATAATAGGTAAGCATTAGAATCAGAGAATTATGCTGGCATAATAGGTGAATTTCTGGCATAATTTGAGCAAAAATTATAGACTTGAACACTTTCGTACTAACTATTGTAGGTTTGAATAATCAGTATATAGTTTACTCTAGATAAATCACCTTATAATATCGCTTAACAATTGCATCTTATCCTAACAGCAGTTGTGTCAAATTGTAATCAAACGAGATCTGGATATCTTGGCGGATGTTGTGTATTTTGTATGAATGCTTGACAAATTATGGATTTTAACAGGAAAATGTGGAGCATAATAGGTAAAATTGTGGAGCATAATAGGTGAAATTGTGAGCATTAGAGCATAGCATAATGGGCAAAAAATTCTGATCATTAATTACAGGGGTTCACTCACCAGTATACCTTAACAATGTATGATAGGTCTCAACATGAAGAGATTGACCTGATAAGTGAGGAAGAACTTTATGAAACTGCACCAGAGTCCATCTCAAAACCAGTTAGTGCAGCAGTTGTTTGAATGTTGGTTAGTGAATGATTTGTGTGTGATGACAGGATGTGACGAAAGACAATGAACATCAGAGAATGCTGAGTCGGCTAGAATGGGAGCTAGAGCAGAGGAAACTGTATGTAGCACTCACCATAGTAACGTGATAACCATAGTAACGTGATGACGTCACTCGAATCATTCCTTGTGGCAGTTGTTTACTTATACAATAACTGATTAATTGATTTCACCACTCTGGCTACCACCAATCAACTCATAGTTTACACAGCCTGTTGTATATTCATGATTTCTAGGTATTTTTCTACTATTCATCGTGAACTTTCTCTCTCCTTAGCTTCCTCGGTGGATTTCTCCATAAGTACATACTACAGTGAACCTCCGAACAAAGGAAACTTTGGGGATAGTATGAAATCAGCTTGTTTGTCCGTTTGCAGAGAGGTTGTCATCTTCCCATTTGTGTTGCTATGTACAATAGGGAATTGGAATTTTTTGGAACTAAGAATTGTCCTTTGCTGAATACAGTCTCCATATCTTGGAGGGTCCACTATCGGAGGTTCTACTGTAATGCTTTTGACTTAAGTAAAATGGTTTTAATTTGTCCATACCTCTATACTAATGTCTGTGTATTATAATTATGCAATTTTTACATCCCAATAGAATCCATTGAAGTGTGTGCCATGGACTCCATGTCTCTTGGCTACTTCACCATTAATGTAGTTGGCTTGTGTGATTTAAGGGTGTAGGTCTGGCCTATACAGGAGTAGAATCTCCATTCCCAGGAATTGCCACTTTAGTTTATTGACAGGTCCCTTGAAATGACATGGGATGTGAGTGCGTGTCACTTTGCTACATATGTAGTATTCTGAGTGTCCAGCACTGCACTTGTCACGTTGTCTACATAGCTTGCTTCTATTGTGTCTGTGTGTATGTGTATAGTGTGAAGTGGTCCGATTGAATGACTTTATCAGTGTAGCTTTATCTAGTTCCATTTTCTTGGTATTTTTATACTTTTTTTTACGTGCAAATGTATCAGTAAAGATTTGGTGTCACTTGTAAGGGTATAAGTTTACTAGCAATGTAAATATAACCTTCCTCACCAATTTCCATTGTTTCTTTGAGGGAAGGGTAGGTATGTGTACTAATGTATGACTTTGTCAGGTAGCCATGTGGATGCCTTGCGATGTAGCAACTATGTGGTGTGTCTCTTGGTGTGGGTTGTAATGCAACACCACTGAGAGTTATGATTCCTCAAGGGATGTGTACAGCAACACTGCCTGCCCGTGTGTTGCACGCCATTTCCATTAATGGTTCTCACAATCTCTGAGGAATTTGCAGCTCTTTCATTGCAGAATACCGACCTGGGTATCAAATTCCATTTCTCTTATCGTCCACCCACCAATTGGAAATAGTTTTTGAGATTGGAAATGAAGGATCGTGTCTGTTTTTGCTTTTCTTAGTTTTTGTCTTGCTTGAGTGACTGTCATATAATCAACAGTGAAATTGAGCTATTTCATTGCGAACGTCAAATATGGTCATTGGTCAGTCTTGCTTTTCAATGCTCACATAGCTTCCCAGCATACGTTCACGTTATCTATAGTGTGTTACTTTATCAACTGCACACACCCTCCACCCTCCACCCTATCACACCATCACACCATCACACCATCACAATTCACTGTCTCATTGCCCCCTTGTCCAGGCTAAGGAGGCGTTAAAAGAGGCTCCTAAAGATGATGAGGAAGTGGACCGCCAAGAAGAGGGAGAGATCGATAAAGGATTCACTGAGAGCTCATCGTCAGAGGGAGAGGAACTCACAGAAGAGGGTAAGATCTGATTTGTGTTATGAGTGTGTGAGTGTGTGAGTGTGTGAGTGTGTGAGTGTGTGAGTGTGTGAATGTGTGAGTGTGTGAGTATGTTGAGTATGTGCATTTCTCTTTTTTGTGTAGGTAAAGAAATCCAGGCCCTGCTGAGTATGCAGTCCGGTGTGAAGGACACTAACTCTGATGTTGAAAATGATGAACAGGACGATGATCACAGTGCTAAAAAAGTGACATCATTACAAGGGGAAAAACCCTCCAGTAGATCGGCCACTCCTACATCCACTGCAGAGGGAAAAGGTCAGTCAGTGCTTTTCGGAAAGTCATTCTTAAAGTATTTTCAGAATGCATGTGGTCCGTCAACACGATTGTGACAGTGGGTGCTTTAATTTATTTATGTAAATCTTGTATCTGTACATATGTGGGCACGGAGGCTACATGATAATTTCCCTACGATTGAATACCATTGCAGTTTAATGCTTATAATGAGTCTAGACGTGCATAAGAATTACTGTAGGTTGGGAGCGTTGGGAGTTTTTTTTAGACAACAAGGTGTTTTCTACCCTCCTCTCACTGTCTTGCTCTGAGGTTGTTGGCTGAGCAACATTCCTGCCTGCTCTACACCGTTCACTATGACAGCTAAGGTTCAAAATCCATTTAACTACTATAGCTAACATGTTTCAATCAGTCAACCCATGTGACACATACTAGAATTAGAGCCAGCATTGATCGATCTGTTCCATGACGTGTAATCACCACTCTAGAGTCTAGCCTAACTTGCTCCCAATTGATGTTGGTATTCAAAGCACCGTGGGCCCACCCTCACCACCCCTCTCCCCAGCAGCTGTCACTGAAGTCCAAGCAAAATTTTCAAATTGCTTTTTCATTCCTTGTTGTTTTGTGAAGCAAACTATACGCTCGACATCATGCACGCTGTAATGTATTAATGATAATGATAATTCACATTTAGTCTTCCGTTAGTATATACAGTCATTAGGTTGACTCTCGGTGAGAGGGAGAAGCACCTAGCCCGTGATTTGTCTGCCTCCCACTTTGGTTATGGCCTCCAGAGGGACAACAGTGTGTCTCTTAGGATGCCATTCGTCTACTAGCTTTGGCTGCATAGAGATGTGTGCATGGTGATAGCTTAGCAGTAGGGACTATTGTGTGTTTGTGGGTTTGTGTTTGGAATGCTGTGCCACTCTAGCTAGTGGGAGATGGATAAGTAAATTAGCTCTGTTTGTTTACACGATGACTGTGTGGTGTACGTTTGTGTGTATGTTTGTGTGTATGTTCGTGTGTATGCCTGGCCTTGTTTTGAGATTCCTGTTTGGAAATAGCCATTATGATTACTTGTATTGCCTAAATTAATTATCTAATAAATACGGGGGTTCTTTCATTGTTACTATTGTTACTATCAATATCTCTAATCTGGCTACCATCCAGTCTCCTTCCGGTGGGTGGAATTGATCTTCCTTCCATGGAAGGGAGATGTTGAGATTAATTGCGTTACTTTCAACATCTATACATGTCTGGTTCCCAAGAGTGTACACCTGTGTCTGTAATGGTCTCTATTGTACTGTACATTTCTCGTGAAGTTATGCTGTATTTGTGTGCCGCTCTCTGTTATGCTGGTGGCTGCCTGTTCTAGGATAGGTAAGGTGGCCAGTGGTTGGGGTGACGTGTGTCTCTACTAGCAACAACAAGTGCAGCATGATGTGGGCCGGAAGGAATTCACTTCTGAGGCAGGTGCCTTGAATAGTTAGACTGGAAGTCTCTCTCTTGTACTGGCACGTGTTCTACAAGCACTGCTCTCATGGCGTACTAATTGCTTGCTCGTTGCACTCCCTAATTGTATGGCATAATACCCTGGCCTCCCTGACTGCTAAAACCACTCTACACTCTTTTATTCTAACTCCTGCGTGGGTCCTTACCTGTAGCTTGTCAATTACCCACCCTTATGCCTTGCCAAGTGATGGAGGACGGTGCATGAGAATGAGCTGGTGATGTCACTACCTCTTGCTGTTTGCTGGGTGGCTTAATGAACTACATGGATGCTGTAGCACCTTTGTGTCGTGTTATGCTTTGAAAAAATTTTTTTATTGTGAGAATGAACACGATACGTACTGTCAGTCAAAGAATGTATGCATTAACTATTATGATGGTTGCTGAGTCTGGACTGTGGATCATTCGATTTATATGTGACATTGTGACTATTAATGTGCATAGCAACCATGGTGTATGTATGTGTGCAGACAGTTTTGTGGTCAGCTAATGTAGAGGCTGGGGCAGTGGTGTCACTAAATAGAAATGATGAAAGGGAGTTATGGAGAAGAATGCATTAACTCAAGGCTTTAAACATTTTTTCATAAGTTTGCGTAACTATTTAAACGATGAGCTTGCTACTCCCTCCAACAAACTTATACCTCTGTTGCTGAGTAGTTGAGCTGAGCTGCTCTGCTTGGTATAGCCTTTTTTGTATCATGATCGTATGCTGTATAGTGTTACCAATCTTTTTGATCTTCATTCTCTTTGGCTCAGATTATTGATCACTTCTCACACAATACACAATGACCCTTGTGTGTCAGCTTTCCTCCCCACATGCTCCTTTGTTAATGGGATACAAACAAGCTCGCCAATATAATTATTATAGTGACTTTTCTTTAAAACAACTGCAGCTAGATCAAAGGCTCAAGATGTGAACTGCCATGGAGCTCCTTGTGAGTTCTTTTCCTGGAATAGCTGGTAGTCATCATTGCATGGGCAGGACAGAAGTGGGTGGGATCGTGGTTAGAATAGTTTGTTGGCCACACGCATGGAATGTATTGTATTGTCAGCTGTCACGGCCTATAACTGTGCTCAGACTCTGTAGGTGTATTGTGGTGAAATGATGGCATTCTTGAAATGTTTCTGGCCACAAGGAATGTGTTTATTTGTGTATGCGTATTGAGTGCATAGCTATTATGGCATTAAGGTGAATGAGTACATCTATGACAGCTGACCCATCAATGTTGCATATCTGTGACACTGTGTTATTATATCCTTTACTGGCTCAGCAGTGCAGATTAATGTGTTTGTGCATATCATTCAACTGAAGTGTCAGCTAGGACCTTCCAGGAAGCAGCACTCCATGAAGCCTGCATGTATATATGACTTGGTATGTGTGGGCACTGAATTCTTGTAATTGGTTGCAATAACAATGATCAGTAACTGCATGTTAATTGTTCTGCTGAGCTGATTTGATAGCTGTAGTCTCTCTGACTACAGTGTACTGGTGTATGTGTTTGTCCCAGGCACCATCCCAACATCTATATTGTCGTTACGGTATGTTCTTAATCAGTATCAATTTTGCTGCAGACTAAAAGTGCCATAGATTATGTTATAGTATGTAAATAATATAGCCGGTTGTAATGATACAGTTACACAATTTGAAACCTCAATTTGTACTTTGTTGATTTTGTTTTTCCCCAGCCAATGTTGGGTAAAATACTTTCTGCCGTTTTATCTGTTAATCGTTTTTAATTTTTGTTCTCCTTCCATGGGCCAATGATAATAAACTGAAACTGATGAGAGCCTACACTCGCAGGGTTACCATAACAGTGCATATATCAAGAACTAGCTCCTTCATTACTTGTAATATGAAACTGTAACTCCCTCGTCTCATTG
Source organism: Tethya wilhelma (assembly GCA_964030475.1). Classification (NCBI taxonomy): domain Eukaryota; kingdom Metazoa; phylum Porifera; class Demospongiae; order Tethyida; family Tethyidae; genus Tethya; species Tethya wilhelma. Next base: position 17,842,483 of record CAXIPT010000002.1, on the reverse strand, counting down.
TCTGGTTGCTATGCGATGTGGGGCCCTATGTATATCTAGTGTCACATGCATGTGAACTGTACAATTTGTTCTTTTTATTGTATGTCACATACTTGCATGCATGCATGCTTTATCTGCAGAGGGTCAGCACCTATATACTGTGCATATGCTGCATTGCATGCATGGTTATAAATGTATGCAAGTGGGCACAAACTGTCCATATTTTTGCGTCATATAATGGAAGTTGTAGCCCTATACCTGTCATGTTGCATGGTGACAGTAGATGGTATGCTGTGACGTGAATTTGTCTCAAAAGGAATATCCAGGATACATTTACTTTGTTTAGCAACTCGTCTGTATCATATTATGTCGACACCCATTTATCTTGTGTCCCTGGGAATTAATGATAAAATTATATAATGACATCCATGCGAGGTTTGAGTTTCAGTTTATTGTCATTGCATTGCCCATGAAAGGAGAACAAGAATTGAAAACAATTGAAAATAATTGCAAATAACAGAACAGCAGAAAATATTTAATACCATACACGACATAATATATAGCTAGAAATTTTCGAGGAATAAAATTTTTGCAGAAAGGTGATCACCAAACTTTTCACAATTTTATTTTCGAGGATTGAGCAGCCCCATTCATATGTTGTAATATGATCCTGAAATTTTTGCGGGTAAAATTTTCGCGGATCACCGGCTATCCGTGAAAACAGCGTAAGTTGTATTCCTCAAAAATTTCTAGCTATATACAGTATATATATAGACACATGCAGGGTGTGCAATTAGGAAGATACAGTGTGTATGTGCCCTCCATTGAATATTTGCATTAAAGTGTTTACTACTGGGTATAATCTTTACTGGAGCAATTATAAACTGCTAAGTTGTGTGTTAATCAATGCATATATATATATCTTAATCTTTTAATTGTGCAAGTGGCAACATCGCTTTGTTGTTAATAATTATTGCTATATATAACTGTTAAACATGCATGCATGTGGAGTTATAGTAACTTAAATACTCATCATGGCAGTTATTCATCATACAATGAGATAGTCTTTCACATGCATTGTGCATGTGTACATGTACGTACCAATTAATGTACTCTTCCTTGATATCTCTGCATATTTTGCATTGCATTAAAATTTTTATCTAATTGTAATTATAGGGTCGGAACTGCTTCAAAGCATTACTTAATTAGGTTGTTCACCACGCTATATGATTGTTGAAATTTTTCATCTGAGTGAAATTTCCACCTTGTTCCGGCTCTTTTTCATCTTCAGGTAGTTGCTTGTAAATGAACAAGAGTGCTATAGTAATATTATGCTACACTATATAGTAATTAGGCTTGAACCTGCACCCAGAATTAAGGCGCCAATCCCATGCAAGTGTTTTATTGAGTATAAAATCAATTTGCCAACATGCATGCACTTGTTTCTACTGAGGATTGTCTATAGATAGACCCGTTGCACGTGACATCACAGGTCACATAACATAAAAAAAGTCAGCCATCTTGGAGGACAACTTTGTGTAGCGAGAAAGAATCGTTTTTGTTGCTCTTAGCCCAGTCTGTTGTAACTTCTAACTTAGAAATTTAGTATAGACTAATATAGTTAGACAAAACATACTGAAAAATCAAAACTTTTGCCCCAACTGCTATGAAGATTGTTATACAACTGCCCATCTCTTGTCCTCCAATGGGCGGGACTTATCTCGTATACTCAAAATTTTCTCCGTAAATTTTTTGTAATTTTATTTTTTGAGCACGTGATGCTTGTACGTGCAATGGGTCTATAGCTTTCTTTTAGATCTGCATCATAGCATCCATCCCCATCAATGGATTCGTCATCTAATTATAGAGTAATAACCACATCACTACATGTAGTTTCAACTCATGCACGCACAATTAAGTGTGATTGAATGCTGCATTTATCCTGACATGCATGCATGCATTGATTTACATGTACAGTGCAGTTACTTATGCATGAGAACACTCCCTTTTGCTAATTGGAGTGATCAAAATGGTATTCCAACTATATAATCATCATCGATCATCGCTGGATCTGAAGTGAAAATGATGCAGGCATATATTCGCACAATTTTTTGTACTGTGATGATGAGACTGCTGCTATAGACCAAGAGAATTAGTATAGGAATTGAGAAGTGCAGGTGCATGATTCGTTCATGAGGTAGGTAGTATGGATGGATGCATGCAAGGGTCTTTAGAGAAATTGTTTTCGTGTCATTGTACAGAATCTGAATCTGATCCTATTTCTCCTCATCTTGATTTTAAGAGTTGATCCATCAGAGGATTGTATTACATTGATCACATTCAACTTTCCAGAATTGTGAATTGTGTGTGTTAAGCAGACCGGCACAATGTTATGTGAAACCTTTAATGGTCCCTAAAAATGTATTTCCTCAGCAGAAAGGCTGATGCCTTTATTGTGTCTTTTATGAATACGTATAAGCTAATTTCTGGCCTCCTGATAACGTCTGCTATGTGTCTTGCGTGTGTTCCAAAGAATCTCATCTTGAGTAATTGTGATAAGTACGCTGGTCCGTGTATATGAAAAGACTTACTTTGATGCTCTTCTTAATGTCATTCATCACAACATGCATGCACATGTAGTTGTATTGTAGCATCAGTAATGGCACATGAGATAATTCTTGTGCAATCCAAAGTGCAGTGAGCACACCATTCTAATAGCTCACATTATATTATGCTAATAATCAGTGATAATTGAATGGTTTAAGCTTGGTTAAGGTTACCGTCTTATTAACCTATGTAAACTAGAAATGGTATTGAATGTCTTAATGATTATTATTAAATTTCATGCAGGCACTCCAAAGAAGAAGTCCCATCATCACAAATCCAGCAAGCATGGGCACAAACGAGAGAGAGAACAAGAGAAAGGAGATGGTTCTGGAGCACCCACAGACTCTGGCGGTCCCAGCTCTAGTGGAACTCCTGGCAGCAAAGGTAGTGTAGCCGAGAAAGGGGGAGAATCACAGCCTCCTTCAAAGAAACAGAGAACCGAATTCTCTCCTAGCTCAATAACTGAGGAAGAAGTCAAACGCTACTTGCTTCGAAGACCAATCACTTCTAAGGATCTGGTGCGAAAGTTCACAAGCAAAAAGACTGAGATGGATCGAAATCACATCGTAGAGGTGCTGAGCCGAACCATCAACAATCTGAAGGATGTAGACAAACAGACTATCAAGGGAAAGATGTACCTCTCTCTTAAGAAACAAGCTGAATGAACAACAAGTTGTTATGGCATTGTGTGTTGTTTGTTGTGAATTCTCCATGCATATGTCCCATTAATAAATATCCCTCCACTCATTTATATATTTAGGTACTATATAAGTCAGTGTCAATTGGCAATCAAATATCAATGTGACCTACATATTACAGATCTATAGTAGATTGCAAGTTAGGTACGAGCCTACAGTTAGGTACGAGCCTAAAGTTAGGTAGATAGATAGTATGTTTTTATGCATAAGAGGAAGCCTTATGACTCCGGATTCGTTCGTTTGAGTTCGAGTGGGCGTGCACGATACACACATGCATTGTGATGGTTTATAATGAGCTATTTTGGCCTGTTGGCTGCTAAAAGGCTCAAGTACTTTGGACACTAGCTATTCCCTTACAATAAGAGTACTGACAGTCTGACTATCGAAACAACTGCTGAAGACACAACAACTTTTATAGTCTTGCAGAATGAAAACAAATGCAATAATCGCGCAGTTGTTGATTCTACAGCTTCTGCGCAGTGTTGCTAATGGAGTACCATTCTCTACTGCTGATGATGCCTTGACTCTCGGTGAAGATAGAGAAAGAGAAATCCAGCTGCCCCTGCCGTTTTGGTTCTACGGAGCAAACTACACCACTGCATATGTAAGTGCACCACTGAGTGAGGTTATGATAATGATGTGAATAGCGGCTTGTGGTTGTGTCTGTGAGATAGCTACAGCTATTATAGCTCTTTGAAGTGCTGGGGCTTCCAGCTGATCTGCGTTTATGCCGATAATGCGTTGTCCGTGCACTGGTTCTGTGTAACTTGTGGTATTTGTGGTTCTATAGTGTGGGGGTCATTGATCTCCCATGGAGTGTATAAATGAGTTGTGTACTGCAGGATGATGGGTCAGTTATCATTAGCTATATCTAGGCATTAACGTGATGGGCTCATGGATAGAGGCTGGGAAGAGGTTGGCAATGTATGCAAACACAGTTGGTTATGGCCTGTATTTGGAGCCTTTGATCTTTTATTTTGAGTTGGACTAGACCAGCCTGTGGCGAATGAGACACTTGTGTAATAGAATTAATATCAATTATTATTATAAATAAGGTACTTAATGTTGATCCAGAGCAGCTGCTGTTTTTGGAGCCTAGATATCAGCTCAGGGTCGTAACCTATAATCCACTTGTCATTTTCGTGTAACTAATCTTGTTCTACATGATGTTTTCTCGAGGGAGGGCGGAAGCAAGGTTTCTCTCAAGAAACAGCATGCACACATTTGTGTATAATAATAATTATGGGAGAATTATTATTGTGTTGTGTGTACATGGCTGCGTGCAGCACCTAATCACTGCAGTTATGTACAACCTCCTTTTCATTCACTTCCGTAGACTGTAAAAGTACACAACTTCTGTTTATTATTTTCTCCTCACCCACTCCTGCATGCCCACAGGTTTATGCCAACGGTGTGGTATCACTCGGACAACGCTTGAATCTCACTCCTGGAAGTCTGCCTTCTTTGGAAGCAACTGAGGGAGCCATCATTGCACCATTTTGGACTGATACAGAGACAACTAGCGTCAGTGGAAGTGATGTGTCATTTGGAGTGACCAACAACACGCAGCTCTTGGAGCAGGCCGAGAGAGCCGTTGGAAATGACGATGGAGCATCCCATCTCTTTGTCGTGACCTGGAGAGGTGTACGAGTACAAGGTCTTGAGTCTTCAAACGATGTAAGTTGCGTGTGTTGTAGCAACTGTACAACTTGTGATGCTACACACTTGTTGTAAATCTGTGACGTAGATGTGTGGATAAATTTTATTGCGTAATTTCTATGCAATTCAAAAACTATTAACGTATCCCTATGAGGCAGTAGCTGTGCTGCTAAAATGTGGCATGTGAACAAAGAAAGATACCATGATTATAGCAGATTGCTGGTTGGCTAGCTAATGGAAAATGCCAAGATAACAAGGAATCTGATTCTCTGTTCTTTGGGGATAGCAGCTATTGTTACTATGGACTAGAGTGATTTGTATTTTGAAAAGTGATATGCCCACAAGTGCCTCTTCTCTTGCCCACTTGAACAATTTCTGTGGAAGTTTACCGAATTTCATCAAGTAGTTGAGAAATGCCAGCTATGTGTGTGGGTTTGAGTGTGTCACAACCACCCGTGAAATGCTACCCAATCTTCTATACGATGAATAGCTGCAAACATGCAATGTGGCTCTCTACAGCATATGACATCAATTGTGTATCAATGATAGTATCAAAATGATCGTGTACTCTTGGTTGTATTAAACTGTGTTGTGATGAAATACCATAGAGTGCTAATTGTGAGATCATTGTGACCTATGCTCCATTGTGTAGCCGAGCAACAAGTCCAAATGGTGTTGACAGACTCCATTTTTTACATGTAATCTTTTCACACGCTCTATCCACCTCCTCTCTCAAAGCCTTTGATGTTACAAGCACTGACACACACACACACATCGTACAAACAGGAGCAGAGCACTGCATTAATATTCCAGACGGTATTGGTGTTTAGAGACAACTCTAGACGATCACATGTGTTGTTTTACTATGGCAGTAACGATGATGACACTGAGGACCTGAGTGAAGGTGCAGTGGGAGACGGAACCACTCATGCTGTAGTGGGACTCGCTGCCGGCGATGGTGATCACTCGTTCATCATACCCACGTCTGGGACGAGACAGGTCCTGCAGGCCACGGAGACTGGGGGGTGGGTGTTTAGAGTGGACGGTGAAGAGGTCTCTATGCAAGGTTCGTCTATGTGTAGTATTCTGAATCAAATGTGGTATGATTACAGCATTATTTGCAAAACAGGTGGAGGTGTGTTTTGGTTGGCAGTTGTAAGGGAATTTAGTATTATAGTGGCTACCACCACATGCAGCCATAGGTGAACAGAATTTCCCTTTTGTTTTTGAAAGCTAAAACTACGCACTCTCCAAATGAAGTCCCGCTAACCACAGTGTTTGGTAACAACCCCATCTTTTGTACAGGTTCATTTCACATCCAGCCCCTATTGATTACCAAGTTGTAGCTAGACATTTTGGCGTATCTATAAACCGCGGCTAGTCCAAACAGTTAATGTAGCGTGAAAGAGTATGATAAACTGCTTACGTCTCCTAGCAATAATTGTTAATTACCGATGATCTCAGCTTCCATTAATGGAAGAGTTCACTCTGACTCTGAGGCTTCATGAATGCCATCACAAATCATCCAAAATAAACTATCACTCATAGATTTTTCCCACTGCGACCATGGTGGCTTAGAGACTTAGAATTGGAATGAGACTTGAATGTGCTATGTATGTATAACCATATATAATGCTGGTTCTCATAATTATCGCCATGTATGTATGTATGTATTAGCCTCGTGCAGTCCAGTCAGTGCACTGCTGTTATGCTAATGTGGGAGGGGACAGGGAGAATGTGATGTATTCATCTGTTGATTGCTTGTGGAGAGAGTGAATATTGTTGTGATGGGGAACAATTATGTGCTAGGTGCTATATTCACGTGAAAAAAACAATGTGTTAGGTTCATCAGTGCGTAATTCTTTCCTGTGAATGACGTATCGGCAATTGTATTCATGATCATTTATGTCGTTAATTTTATACATATTAATGTTGAGGTGGTTTCACATGTTGCTATCTTTGGTGTAGTCAGCACATGTGCAAGGTTTCGTTGCTTGAATATTGTTAATAATTATAAATTTAATGTATGCAGACACACACTGATGCATAGTTTGAGGTTTAATTGTTTGTTTTGCCTAGTCCTAATTGCATTATCTAAGCCAATCAATAGTCTGAGCATACTGGGCATACTCACACATATCATAGTACTCCTGGCACTTCAGAGACTTTCTCTTGTGGGAATTTTGTTCCACTTACAGCAGAGTCAGGCCCTCATTGGGCTGGTTAGAGTTGTTAGACTGGTTAGTGATGTCTTAGTGGATGAAGAATGTACAGGTGCTGCATGATTCATGTATAGCGGCTGCATGCCTGAATGAGTGAGTGCGGTGGGCAAATTTTACAATGCATGTTAAGATGTCCACCGTTCACTGGCAGTTGATTTGTGTACCTGGTCAGTTCAATTGGTTACCTGCCGACGTGCGGTCACCACGACAACCCTCGTAAGTTCCTTCCACTCATCCCATTGTTTTAAAATTAAATTGCTATCTATCTAGCTGATCAATTAGGGGGAACCAATTGAGTGGAGTGAGTATGATTTGTAATTGACTGGACACGGTTTAGTGTTATATAATTGTTTCCAGGAATATTCTAGTGTGGCGTGAGTTGATGTCGAACAGATATGAATCACAATAACATTGTTCTAGGAATGTGTATTAATTAAATTAATGAAGGGGTGGGTGGGAATTATGCTGACTTTGAATAAGGTTTGCTTTGTTCTGTTTTCTTTGAACGGCATTATCAGACTGCTACTCCAGACATATGATTTTGAGTGGAGGGGGTTGAGATTCATTGTGAGAACAACACATATTAAGCTAGTGGCATTTTAATGTTATTTAAAAAGATAATAGTGATTTAAGACTTGCTTTGTCTCAAATTAGCAAATTCAACTATAACACTATGTTCCCACGAGGACTTCAGTAGTGTTGTATGAGCCCTTAATCTGAAAGGATTTTTGTATCATCAGATGTGGCCGAGTCTTGTTTGTAAAACAAATTGATAGAAGGGGCTCTCTAGTTATGAGCACATGCAGATTGATTGTCAGACACACACATGACATTGTACATACATGCGGTCTACCCTATTATCCACACAGTGTAAGTGCTACTGCAATTTACTGTGGTTAGCTTCTAAAAAGGCACAAAAAAAGAAACCGCTTTGGTGGGTCATTCAAGAACTCTCTGATCGCCTCCATCTCGCTGGGAACCTGCCCAACCCTTGCATAGTGATGAGTAATGAGATAGCGCTTCTACGAGATGACTTCAATGGTATTCCTTCCTTTATCTCGGATCTAGCTGTTGTCTGTTTGATGCTGAGAATGTCATTGTGTGACTGCGTGTGTACGTGCAGCAGCTCTCTGTAGCCATGGAAACTATCTATGTTGAGTACTTTGAGAGCTGTGTGCTACACTATTAGAGAAAAATGAGAAAATAATTGGAGTTCAGTGTTTGAGCTTGTGCCGAGAAGATACCAACCTTAATGATGGTTGATAGTATGGCACTCACTTAGTCTACACTGGCTGTTGCTATGGTATTTTGTTCTAATTAATGGAAGCAGCTGCTCCTGGATGGTGTAAAATCAAAAATCTTTCAAAAATTTACATTCAGTGGATTTAATATCCTGTTGTTATGGCTACATCATGTGCCCAATGCATGTGCCCTGCAATCTGTGTGATGCTGTAACATGACACTAGGAGAATCAGCATTCTCTTACTCTGTTGTGTCGCAAAGAAGACTTCATTTATGATTATGGTTATAGCTATTTTAACACAAAAAACCCTATTCCTTAGCTTTAACCAATGTAATTCAGCTCGTTATGCTTTGTCATGCAATGGAATTCCATAACTAGTAGCGAATGGTTGCTATAGGTCTTGGTGCTTGTGTTTTTGAATTCCAACACAGCACTCCCACTTTAAGAGCGTGAGAAATATTCCAACTACTAATGGAGACAATGGTTAAACCATTTGGTTGTTCATTCAATCCTTGCTACCTTGACTACACACACCACAGAGAAATAGAACAAGTTCTTTTTTTTTCCTTTTCAAAGTATAGTTTATTTTGCAGGCACATTATTAGGTAATGTGGTGCTACATCTTCAAAATATCTCATACAACACACACCGTTCACACACACTCACAACACCTTCCCGTCGTGAATGCTGCACCTGGTGTTGCTATGGTTCCACTTGTTTGCTCTCTCAGTCTGCGTGTGTTGCACTTATAAAGGCATTGTCTCTTCACTTGGCAGAATTAGTAGCTCAATGGCTCGCTTGTACAATTGAATTACAATTGAACAAAGGTGTTCCATACTTACCCATGCACTGAAATATAATATACAGCAATGTGTCGATATGTTGAGCCAAAAGCCTGCTAGCAATGCTGAAGCTCAAGTGATAAACACAAAAGTATCAAATTTCCTAGAGGAATCTTTGACTCCAGTTTTGTTGATGCACAAGTTATAAAATATTATACACGTGTGCTAACTGGGTGTATACATGTACATCCATCTGTGCCAAGTGTCACGTTGCATGCTCCTTTGAGACGAAACATTCCAAGTACCTAGTGTTTAGTATTTATATTTCCAAGAATTAAGGATGGATGACCCTAGGTCACGAGTAGCCACCAGAGGCAGCCATTCATTTCTCTTCTAGCCATCAATCCAATACTTATCTGATTCATTTGTTGCTAGGGCAATCATTAACCGATGCACATAGAAACCTCTCAACGATTCCAATCGTAAATATTTTTGATATTTGGGATTTTGTGTAATATTATATAATTTCTGAGCTGTCAGCACCTACTGCATGGGAAAGTGTCTGAACTGGCAGAATTCCATCCCACAATGGCCGACTCCATTGATGATGATGATGTGTGTGTGTGTGTGTGTGTGTGTGTGTGTGTGTGTGTGTGTGTGTGTGTGTGTGTGTGTGGGGCGAGTGTGACTGACACTTCATGATTACTGAGCTGTGGTTTTTCTAACACCAACTGAAGCATTGCATGCTTTGTTAGATTATCAAGTGTGTTCTCTACCACCGGTATTTCAGGAATGCAATAATTTAGTTGTAACAGTTTCCCAATAACAACAAGAAGACTTTGATGCAAATTCTAATGTAATTCTCAAATTTAACGTACCTCTATTATCCTTCCTCACAGGAGTCATTGTTGGACTGGAGCAGACAGAGTACGTGGTCCCAGAGCCGACTACCCCTCAGGCCTTCTTCAGGGTGTGCATCCATGTGCTCGGTGGTGCACCAGAGTCACCGGTCACAGTGAGCCTTAGACAACACAGTGGAACAGCTAGTGAGTGTGTGCATAATAATAGTTATGCTACTCCGATACAGCTGCTCAGTTGCAATCGCACCAGATATGAGTATGCATGATTTCACGTGAATCCACACCAATAAAAAATGTTTGCAATCGTTATCTTACGTTACAGCTATAAACTCTGACTTCTCTGAGAGACCACATGCTTCCTACTATCTCTCTCGCTCTCCCAATCGGCGAGTGTGTGATGAAATTCTCCTCTTGGGTGACGACAGGGTGGAGTACAATGAGAGTTACTCCATCTCTCTCAGCTCCAGTGTGGGTGTGAGCAACCTCATCCTACTGCCAAGGACTGCATCAATCACCATCGTGGATGATGACTGTGAGTAGAAGTGGATTGTGGTATTTAGATTTTGTGTTTTCAACGAGACATTGGTATTTCACGTTGTGCACCTACACGGCCTACATGCAAGAGAGCAACTGCATAATTATTTATTCTATTGTGTGTTATGTCTTCAACTATAATTTTTTAATAGTCTACGGTTTTATGCATGAACAAGTGATTTAATATCGATTGGTGCATGTTCCTTTGATAATAAATTGTCCCTGCAGCTGTTCGGCTCACTCATGTTAGTCCTGCTCTGGTTGCTATGGAAGGAGGTGGCAATGAGGGAGACAGAAATCCCTTCCTCTTCTGTGCTAGGCTCGAAAGTCCAAGCTCAAACAGTGCACCACAGAGACCCATATCAGCATCTTTCACCATCCTCCCCGGAACAGCTACAGGTGAGGAGCTCCTTCTAGCTCATCAAGGAGCTTTTGTTTATGCACAGGATGTTTTGTTTGTTGCTGTAGAAAATGTGGACTATATCCCACCGACTGAGCGGACACTAACATTTGACTTCAGTGGAAGTAGCAATGGGGAAGTAGACACTGTAGCTTGCACTGAAATGACGATTCTCAACGATGATGTCTACGAGGGAGAAGAAGACGTGTTCCACTACCTTCTGGATAGCGACGACCCCAATGTGATGGTAGACAGATCACAGGGCACTGTGGTCATAATGGATGACAGTGAAGATGGTAGGCATTGAGTCACACACACCACCAGGCATGCAGCTGCCTCCCTCCCTCCCTCCTTACTAACTGACCTCCATTTCTGTTGTCTCTGTCTACAGGAGCCAACGTGAGGCTTGGTTTGAATCAGAGTGAGTACACCGTGACAGAGGGCCAGGATCAGATAGCCTGTCTCAACTTGGCTCAGGGAAACTTTCAATACCCTCTCACGTTCACTATCAATATACGAAGTGCTAGCCCGTTCCAGGAAGGTAAGCTTCAACTTGACTACATTTTTTTCTTTTCAATGTCCTCTTGTTTTTATTTACTTATATATAATTATTATCGTTCAGGTAACAGAGCTCAGTTTCCTCGTGATTTGATTGGACTTCATCAATCCGTCACCTTCTATCCCGGCAATACAACATCACAGTGTGTGGTTATTCGTCCACAGCTGGATAATCTGTACGAGGGTCCAGAGGTGGCCCGGATCGAAGTGGACAGGCCGAGCCATGTTGTTATTAACCCATTGTTTGCTCCTATTGTGATCACTGACATAAATGGTAATACACAGAACCAGTGAGCGTCATCAATGCTATCAAGTGTCATTATTTCCAATACACTGAGAATACCATACGTGACGTGTTTGAGTACAATAAACAATTACTGTGAAATTGTTCCTTCCCATGTTCGCCTACAAACCGAATAAAAATAAATAGCTGAAAGATTTTTTTAAAATGGGATGCATTTACTTAAGAGAGCTTTTGAGGTGTTTATACTGTAATTCCTCTGCCAATACTTAGCCAGTGACATTGCTCTTTGCATCATTATATCATTCATTGCCCTCTCTCTCTCTCTCTCTCTCTCTCTCTCTCTCTCTCACAGACGTTCAAATTGCTCTACCCACTGTTGACTATGTATATGCTGAGAGTGCTCTATCTGTTAAGATATGTGCTAACCTGACGGGAGACATTGAGAGAGAATTGAGAATACCTATCCGCTTGGAGGAAGAGACTGCTACTTGTATGTAACATCACACTCACAGCATATTATTTATACTGACCACATGTACAATGCATTATGCATATACACACACTGCAGTCTATGATCCCCATGGTAGGCGTCTTGGCGACGTCTTTCGAAATCCCTCCCCAATCACATTTCGCCAAAGCAATCGTCTCAGCAATGTTGCCTGCACGGACATCTCACTTCACGACGATTCGTTCCTGGAGCCAGAAGTGGAAACGTTTATAGTCCACCTACAGAACAGTGACCCCAATGTAGTGATCACCACCAGGAGCATCTCTGTCTCTCTCTTGGACGATGACCGTAAGTGTGGAAGCACAACAGCTAGCTGCTGAGCCTCTGTAGACTAGTTTGATGTTTCTAGTGCTGTATTTCTCAAATAATTTCCTATAATGTATTAATAACTAGAATACTACACTCTAACTAACCAGAATACTATGGCCAAATTTTATATATAGTTGGAGGAATGAATGCATAGAAGATAAAAATAAAAAAAAAATAAACCCATTACGAGTTATAGTTGGTAGTGGTTATATATATATGGTGTGAATATTGTGTGTTTGCTTCTTTAGATGTGAACCTCAAGTTCAAGAGGGATGAGGTGGTAGTGGATGAAGATGTGGGGAAACTGCCGGACGTGATCTGTATTGAAAGAGAGGGCATCTCAGAATTGAACATCACAGTCCAACTGCTGCCAATCGGAGGCTCAGCACTGAGTAGGTTTAGAAATAAGTGCGTATCAATTCCTCAGTATAATATTTGATCTACATTCTCTCTTTTGTATAGATGGGAGCGATTTCTTGACGAAAGATGACAGTTTTTTCATCGCTGCTTCTTACAACTCCCCGGAAACAGTGTGTGCATCCATCAATCTCACTATCAGTGATGACCAATTTGTCGAAGGCCATGAAACATTTTTCCTCCAATTGTTGTCGGACAATCCTGAGAAGATCCGTGTCCGTGATCCCTTCAGCCACCACCTGCTCACCCTCAGGATCACCATAAGAGACAATGATGGTGTGTGTGTGTGTGTGTGTGTGTGTGTCTGCATAAAGGATTGAAGGATTGGTGAACTAGGCCAAGCCTGTATATAGCATTGTCAATCCTCAAACCAATGAAGTAGAATGCACGATTGTGACCATATTTGACTCGTTGTGTGGCTTGTGTAGCCCGACACAGAAGGAGTGGAAGGAGTTACGATTGGTGTGCTCATTCCTCATAATCTGCTCATTAGTATGCACAATAAATTATGTGGAACTAATTACAGAGAGCACAACCTTGCATAACAAGTAATGACTAGATGTTGGTTGCGAGCCTCTATGTATATAGTGAGGTGTTGTCATTGGAAACATGCTCCAACTCTGGGTATCCATAACAATCTCTGTTTAATAGCGGGACTTCAAAGCTATCGCTTGTACCACTGTTACTTGCGGTGAAAGGCCATTGAGAGTACCTAACAATGGCTAGAGAGAATCATCATTATCCAACTGTTTGTCATTGTTTGTAGCTTTTGTTCACTGGTATGCTAGAAATGTTTAGTTCTGATGTTACTAAACAGGGCATAGCCCAAATACCACCAATTCCGACTAAGAATTGAGTGGGCATGCAGGGAGAGCCCACAGCAGTTTTGGTACCAGATGCCAGATGGTTAGCTTGTATCAAACTATTTATTTCCCATCCTATCTATGTTTCTTCTGGCTTTTTCGCGTTAAGTGTGACTGATTTACAGACCCACATGACTCTTTATGGGAAAGACTTTATGATTTCACATTATTTGGATTCAGTACTCTATTCTGTACCTTTATACCTTCAGCAGTTTCAGTACCAGATGCCAGATGGTTAGCTTGTTTATTTCCCATCCAGTTTTTCTATAAGTGTGACTGATTTCAGACCTACATGCATGACTGTTTATGGGACAAACTTTGTGATTTCACTTGACTGAGATTCAGTATTCTATTCTATTATTATCTACCTTCTACAGTTGTCACTGTCAACTTCACCAGGGTTCAGTTCAGTGTGAGTGAGGGAGATGGGGAAGTTGAGGTGTGCCTGCAAATGACTGGACTCAGCTTCCAAGACACTGATTTTGTCATCAAAACTCGTCCATCAAGTGCCATAGGTTTGTGTGTCTATTTGCATGTGTTATTATACTAGTGTGTGATATAACTGATTCCAACTCATTATTCTCCCTGTATATTATAATAGATGGTGTTGACTTTGTCTCTCAAACTCTTCACGTATCATTCCCTGCTGCGAATGAGACTGAAGTCAATGCTGCTATCTTGAGGGATCCTAATGCAATCAGCTCATTCTCCGGAGGCATCCAGTGTGCTCGTGTGACAATCATTGATGATGAAACACTGGAGTTGGAGAACTCCAAGACCTTCTCTCTCGTTCTCAGGACAGAGGAGGAGCTGGCCAAACTAGTCAACCCCACTTCAGCCATTGTTACAATCATAGACGATGATGGTGAGTCAGTAAATAATAAGGGGAGAGAATAAAATAGCCTGATTGGGTTGAATCTCTTTTTCTCTCTCTCTCTTTCGTGCACTCCTACCAACAGTTGTTACTCTCAATCTCGAGGAAACTCAAATCACAGTCCTTGAGGGAGATGGCCCGGCTCAGATATGTGTGACTATCACGGGACAGGCTGACTTCCCCATCAACGCCACCATCCGTACCACCGACGGCTCTGCCATCACCATGTACGACTATGGCCGGCTGGCGGCAGGCACCGTGGTCACCTTCCCAGCCCACGCCACCTCCAGGCAGTGCACCACCGTCGAGATCGTGGACAATAGTGTGGTGGAAGAGAAGGAGCAGTACTTCAGCCTCTTCCTCGACGTTGACGTCACCAACCCCAGTGTGATTCTTGGAGACAACTCCACAGCTATGGTCACCATTGTTGATGATGATGGTGAGTGTATAGCTTCTCACAGCAGTTGGCTGTATTTTGAATACCCCAATAATATCATGATTGCTGCACACAACATAATATTATATTTATGTAGTTGTTTCTGTTGGTTTTGAGACTGAGGACTACTCTCCTCTGGAAGGAGATGGGATGGTGACCATCTGTGCCTACCTGAGAGGTCTTATGGACAGAAGTGTCACTGTGATTGCTTCCACTCAACAGATCCCCTCGGCTAAAGTTCTTGCTCAAGGTTTGCACACACACACACACACACACACACACACACACACACACACACTTCAACTCAATTGCAAAAATGCAAGGTATACTGACATAATTTACACATTCATTCACCTTGCAGCCAACATTGACTATGACCCAATCACCGATCTTCTTGTCTTTGGTGAACCTTCCGATCAAACCAACCAGACCTACTGTTTCGACATTAACATCCGAAACGACCTGATTCTGGAAGACACAGAAACATTTGATGTTGTCCTGGAATCTTCTGATCCCAGTGTGTACCTCGAACAGCCTAGGACCAATGTCTACGTCCTTGACGATGACGGGGTGAGGATGGGACTCTCGGAGAGGGAGTACGTCACCTCTGAACCCGACGGCTCTAGAGAGATCTGTGTGGAGCTTGATGGAATGATTGAACAGAGCATTATCGTAACTTTGAACACCCTCTCTGGTGATGCTCAAGGTACGTACAGGACTACGATAAGAAGATAAGATCAGACAAGGATAATGCTTTCATTCACATGTAATTCAATGGAAATTTATCACTCAAATTTCTCTCCCATACATACAGCCGAGTTAGATTTCGAGCCAGTTCACGTCAACCTCACGTTTGATTCGTCCCACTTGGAAGAGCAGAGCAAATGCACTAACATTCCCATAGTGGACGACACGCTCCTTGAAGACGTGGAAATGTTCTCTGTGTCTGTGGTGATCAGGAACGAAGCCGTGAGCATCCACATCCAGGAGGCCATGATCTACCTCAATGACGATGACACTGCCGAGATGACCCTCACTAGAGGAAGGATAGCCTTGGCTGAGAATGTGGAGCAAGTGATGATCTGTGTGAACCTAACAGGACAGAGTGAGAGAGAAGTGAGCTACGAACTCGAGACCACATCAGGAACAGGAGAAGGTTAGCAATAGCATTGTAGTCATATACACACTTAGTAATGTAGCATTCATTCACATTATTATTATTGTCAAATAACTCAAATTATCTACACTTCAGAGCAACAGGACTTCTCTCTTTCTCCCAACCCATCCTTGCTCTCCTTCCCACCTTCCTCCAACCACCATCAACAACAGTGTACACCAATCACAATCTTCAGCGACGCCATATTGGAGCACACCGAACACTTTACTGTCAACCTGAGCACGTCTGTTCCTCGTGTCACTGTGCAACTAGAGAGTACGCTAGTCGAGATTGAAGACGATGATCGGGTGACTGTTGGATTTGACGCCGTTGAGAGAATAGTGAATGAAGACGAGCCCTTGGAACTTGAGCTACCTCAGTGTGTGGAGCTCTCTGGAGAGATTGAGAGGCCAATAGTGGTAGGAGTGTCCACTGTAGAGGGGAATGCTACTGGTGAGTGAGATTGTTACACTCTATCTGTAATAATGCTCCATCCCATTCATTAATTATTTAATGCCTCTCACTAACAGCTGGGGAAGATTTTGTTTCTATTTCAAATAAGCTGTTGACCTTTGAACCCCATGGGGACAAGACCTTGTGCACTAGGCTGGTCATCTATGGTGATCGTCTGGTGGAGAAGAAAGAGCACTTTGACCTCACGCTATCAAACAGCGATTCAGCTGTTATCCTCAACCCAGACAGAATTCGTGTCACTATTATTGATGAAGATGGTGTGTGTGTGTGTGTGTGTGTGTGTGTGTGTGTGNTGTGTGTGTGTGTGTGTGTGTGTGTGTGTGTGTGTGTGTGTGTGTGTGAATGCTCTCATTTGCTTTCTTTCAAACTCTTCTGCTTCTCTCTGCAGTGGTGTGTTTGCAAGAGGAAAGAGACTCTTCAAGAGGGTTCTACGTGTGGCCCGAGACCTTCCCTAATGAGATGGCTGTCCTGACGTGCAAAGTGGGAGAAAAGAGTGCCACTAGATTTTGCCGAGAAGATGGTGTATGGGAGAACCCGATAGTGACCAATTGTGATGCCAGCACTGATTCCATCTTTGAATATATAGATAGGGTACATATTATATAAACCATCGCCGCACACCATCACACACACATTAATGTACTCAAGATCGATTGACCTACGTGACTAGCTGGCATGTTTGTTCCCTACTCAGAATGAATTCACTAAGGAGAACCTGCGGGAGTTGCTCTTTGCACTCACTCAAATTCGAACCAACAGTGAAGAGATAGCACAGAAGTACATGATCACCCTAACCAGTGTGTTTGAAGAGATGGCAAAACTTGTGGAATCGGATGAACTTCTCATGGACAGTGAGGTGTGCAGAGGGGTCAAACTATGTAGCCCATGCACTGCAATCATTATAATTATAGGATCAAAATGTGGTACTTTATAATTATAATCATGTTCATTATTCAGACATTTGGTGTCGTGTTAGAGATTGTTGATGAGCTTCAAGAGTGGCCTTCCAATGTCCTCAGAAACTACTCTTCCAGGTATACTTTCAGCACAGCAAAGATATTATATCCTTAGTGTAAATATGTGACAATCATTGTATGATCTCTTTGTCTCAGAGTGGTGAAATCAGTGGAGACCATTACGACCGGCTACGTCAAGTTTGAGAACATCACAGAGCCATTTGATGCCAGTACCGTCAACATCAAAAAACTTGGATTCTATGCACAAGAGGTAGTACTTGAATGTCACACACACACCGTACATTTATGCCATATGGAATGATTCTCTCGCCACTCCAGGGTGACTTGAAGGACCTCTTCAAAAGAGACAAGAGTCTAACCGTCTCTTTCATCAAACAACCCAATCGTATTTTGGGCACCAACAGTTCCGACCCATCCTCTCTCTCCTCCGTCACCTTGCCTCCCTCTCTCGGGGATCTCCTCTCAGACTCGGAGGAGGTTGGACTCTTCTTCTCCCACTACAACTCAAGTGCTTTCTTTCCTCTCGTCTTCAACGACGTACGCCATGATTCCACCGACTGTAAAGGCAGCGGTAACGAGACTGATGCTGCGTGTGTGTCCAGTGTGATTGCTGCTACTGTGAGTAGGAGGAATGTGAAAAACCTCCAGGACAATGTGACATTTGGAATAGACATCACTGATCTGGTAGGTTGGTTAAGAGTGTGTGTGTGTGTGTGTGTGTTATGTTGCTAGCTTTATTATCAAATGAATTGTGTATCTACAGAGAATTAATTATACCAATCGTAATGTCACCAAGAGCTGTGTAGCATGGGATTTTGAAGCTGCTGGTGAGTTTCACATATGCCCATAGTCAATACCATTGTCATGCTGCCATACTCTCTCTCCCTCCCTCCCCTTCAGATGGCAAGGGGAACTGGACTGACGAAGGTTGTGTGCTGATTGAAGAGAGTGATGGAAGAGTCATGTGCTCCTGCAATCATCTCACAAACTTTGCAATTCTTGTGGTAAGTGAACACTTTAGAAACAATCCTAACATAATATTGCCGCCCAAAAATAGTATCTGTAATAATTTACGCTGTACCTTCAATACCTCAATCCTCCCATTTGTAGAACATTGAAGCACGAACTGGTGAGGGTGGGCTGTCAGAACCAGTCACATTTGCTCTTGAGGTCATCTCTATTGTTGGTGTGTGCATGTCCCTCATTGGACTGGCTCTCACCATTGTCACACTTCTGGTCTTCAAGTAAGACACAGCTGTAGTGCAAGGAGAGAGAGAGACACTATTAACTCATGCACTCTCATTTTTTTGTGACACACAGTAAGCTTCGTAAGCGAGACAGCACCAAGTTCCGTGTCCAGCTGTGTGCCGCCATGTTCTTAATGCTCCTGGTGTTCATCAGTGGTATTGATCGTACCGAGATCACTCCCATCTGTGTCACCATATCCGCCCTCATTCACTACTTCACCCTGGTCACTATGATGTGGACAGCTGCCGAGGCGTTGCTCATGTTTCAGAAACTCATAATCGTGTTCACTCAGATCACCACTCGCTATCTGGTCATCGTCTCGCTGGTCTGTTGGCGTAAGTCGACTGTCAACTATATGAATCATATGTGGTTGAATGTGAAGTGATGAAATCTTTTTCTTTGATTTTTTCAGTGCTGCCAATTCCTGCCGTGGTTATACCCATTGCTATCGATCGTGGTTTTGTCATCCATGAAGAATTGTGAGTTAGACCAATATTTTTGTTTAAGTTTGGATCGTTCAAACTATATCATTTGCATGTACTTTAACTCACACACTCTCACACAGCTGCTTCATCAGTCACAGTATTGTGTTCTTTGCTGCATTCCTTGGGCCGATTGGCGCCATCATTTGCTTCAACTTCATCATCTTCATCATGGTGATAGTCGTCCTTGTCAAACACACCACCAAACGCTACAAGAAATCACACAACTCAAAGAAATCGACGAAATTTGGAGTCACCATTCGTACAATGCTCGCTATCACTGGCGTAATGACCATATTCGGTCTCACTTGGCTGTTTGGAGCTTTCACAGTCTCAAGAGCATCGGAAGCATTCAGTTTCCTCTTTGTCATCTTCAACTCCCTCCAAGGGTTCTTCATCTTTATGTTCTTTGTGGTGCTCGCTAAAGAGACAAGAGAGCTGTGGATGCAGGCTTGTGGCTGCAAGAAGAAGAAAGAGAAAGGTTCTACGATCACTTCGACACTCAACTCCCACACAACGTCCTCCATAAGGAGAATGGCAAGACCTCCTCTGGAACGGAGGACCAGTCAGCTAAGTTTCGATATCGAGAATTCCGAACGTTTGAAAGCTCTCGAGACTATCAGTCCTGAAATACGAATGAGGATGAACAGTTGGGACGTGATGTACATCATGCCTCAGAATCATTTCGACGTGCTCCTCTACTCCAAGACCATAGCGGAAGAAGAGATAAAGGAGCTGGACGAACCACAGCAGCCAAAGATGGTGCTTGTGGGAACCAACCCAACCCAGAGGAAAGGCAGTGGCGAGAATGCTTCCATTGATGATTCAGGCATCATTATTTGGATGGACAACAAGTCGAAGTGTACGCCCTCTCCAATGCACAGAGTACCACCACAGCACCCCCACTCCACTGACGAGGAGCCAACCTCATCACACAAGCCACATCACGTCCACAGCGTGAGTGGACTGGGCTACATCTCGGGTAGCTCCAACTCCAGCACACACAGTCTCCCTCAGACTGTGGAGCAGAGCAGCAGCTACAACGACAGTACTGATGAAACTGTTGGTAGCATTAGAGACAGTAGTAGCTATCCCAATGGACTCAGTCACCTTGCACCAAAGGAGAATGGTGTTACTACTACCCATGAATCACGTCTCTCAGGGAATGGTGATGAAATGAATCAAGCTTAAGTGTGACGATACACAGCTATATAGGAATGAGTCAATTTTACTACTGTCATTCACACTCAAAATTTTGTGTTGTTTTTGTGTGTATGCATAATAAAAACAAATTGCTGATCTATCTAGTGTTATTTTTGAACCCATTTTGGTAACACCATGCAATCACTATTATATGATGAGTATTTTATTTTGTTTACTTTTTAATTGCGTGACAATCTGATTATATTATGGTTTGATAAAAAAAAAAAAAAAGTAAATTATTGTAGTAGTGATGAATCTTACATTAGGAAGATTTTATAGATGATGGGGGCCATAAGCAGGTTGACCCTTTGACCAAGTATTTAAGTATTTATGCATCAATTCAACCTTGCACCAAACATGCATGCATGCAGGCATGCACTGAAACCCAATAATTGTACTGGCCTGTTGAACCAATGGACTCATAGTACTACAGTCAGAGTCTGAGGTGAAAGATTATCAGTAGTAGAGGGCTGTGATGAATATATTTAAAAGATCCGAGACAATCCTGCAAACAATATAAATGACTGCACATCAGCCACCCAGTCAGTACCAGTACCAGTGACAGTAAAATTAACAGAGCAGTGGAGTGAAAGCAAGCAACATGAGCCGTCAACCCTTGAAAGCTCAAACTGGTGTATCAGTTTACCAGGTGAGGAATCAACATCTTGATGAGACTGAGCATTTCCATCCCTGCATTCAGTTTGCAGAGTATGTGTTTCATTTTCACAGCCCGAGTCAAAGTTTGATGAGATTTCAAGCAAAATGTGTGGAGGAGGACCAGCTGGATTATCAATGAATGCACTGATACCCTTGCTCATTGTGTCCCCACTGCTGGGTGCAATTGCTCTCTACTTCTCAAACAAGGTAGAAAATTAGTCTTCCTTTTCTTTTCTTTGTAGTTAGCTGTCTCCCCCCTCCCCCATTTGCGCCATCTTGGCATGGCAAATGATAATAATAATAATAATAATAATAGACTACACCAAGTTATATCTCACACACCATGTTGTGGCATTGCAGCCTCTGTTTGTTACAAGAAATTGATCAAAGGGTTGCAGTGGTTTTCCAAACCAGACTACAGTGCTTGATGAATGCATGCATGGCTAGTTCTCAAGGCTATAGGCACCTGAGTGGCTAGACCTTTTGCCACTTTACTAGCACTTTTAGTTGTCTGGGCAGGCACTGGGAGGGCTCCTTTAGGTTGGGGATTATTTGTACAATACAACCATTAAATTTTTTTTATGTTTCTATGGTTGCAGGCCAAGGAGAGCTATGCACGTGGAGACAACAGAGGAGGCTATGTGAACACAAGGAGGGCCCACATTTCAGCGTGGATAGGACTAGGATTGAGTGCACTATTTGCCATTGCAATAATCATTGTAATAATTATCCTTAAAATAGTATTGTTTCCATAGAGATATTAATTAGTATACATTTATTATATATCTGCTATATGTAGCTAAAGAATCATTAAATTTAAATAATGTACCTTTTCATATTATAAGAGTGTGATTTGATAGATTTTCTTACAAACAATAATTATGATCATCATAAGCCTTTGTTGTAGAACAAGGTTTTCCTAGAGGTCTTAGATTGGAACTCAGGCTCTAAGTCTGTAACAGCAATCTACAGGAGAGCCATTGTAACATCACTAACACACACAGAGTCTGACAGAGAGAAAGTGGTGATAGATGGGTTGGTAAGTTACCTCAGTGGTCTGTGGAAAGAGGGCAATGGAGACTGGAAGAGCAAGCCCAAAACAAACTGTGCACACGACTACTTGTATTGGGAGGTGGATACGAGGCCATTTACGCATAAATTCTCTCCTGTGCAACCAATTGAATAGCAATCACATTGCACAGAATCTATATAGCCACTGTACAGTATAATAGCTATGCTTACCGTTCCAGCCAAGCCATGATAATTGGAGGGATGATCAGGATAGGGGCCGGAAGAAAGAACCTAGTAATGGCAGTTTGAGTGACAGCCTGCAGTGGAAGGAGAATCAATGGAAAACATGGTAAAGAGCGTCAATTTCATTAGCGCATGTGCACATTGAATAGGTAAAGGGTTGACTACTCACAAACTAAAAACTACCAACATCAGTGTATACATGTTCTATCAGACCTTCTTAGCTGCAATTTTGGAAGTCCCGATCACTTCTCCCTTGTCGTCCACAACTTCAATGCCCTCACGGAGCTCATGCTGACGCATTAGTATAGAATTGAGGGTACTTGCAGTAGCTAAAGGGGACATGGTAGGTAATCACTTACTGAGGGGGTCTAAGTTATGATGGACCTACGTACCTACGGCAGGGAAGGGGATAAACCGCTGGACAATCATTTTTCTAGCTGGAGAAAAGTGGTCAGCTTTTTGGAGCAGGGCATTGAGAGCCACCTGGGAAAGGGGAAACATATAAGACATTAAGTTGCTCCTAGTGAGGTGTGGTGGCTATTGTTTACCGCTATTCCAATGGCAGAAGTGACTGCACCAATGTAGCCTTGAATAAACTTACTGGTAGGAGTCGGGTGTGTGTGTGTGTGTGTGTGTGTGTGTGTGTGTGTGAGTGAGTGAAGGTTGCTATGCAACTGTAAATCAGCAACAATTAGTGTCATGGGATATTGAGTAATGCTTCAACTAGGCCTAGGTGTGTACTTGGAGTATATGTAGATACAGTGCTGATTTTAACGCATTGTTTAGCCAACATCAACCACATAATATGCCAGCTATATAGGACAATGCTATTGTTTAAGATTTATGTCACTTCCTGCACTGTACAGAGTACAATGCCCTAACAAAGGTTAGTTAACTAGTAATATCTAACGATATTCATGACAGGAAGTGGCCATATCTGGTAATGCTTACATCATCATAGTTCTGTTATATCACATTAGAAACTGAGTTGGTCAGTTGACAATCATGAGACCGTAAGCGTAACTCTAAACATTTTATCAGGAACATACACATGCGGTGCACATGTTGACATACATGCTGAAACAGTGTGATATGTGGCATTGTATGTGCATGCTTTATAACATAAATACCTTGCTAGCATTTCTGTTGGCATAGTTCACACAGGCATTGTGACTCTGATTCAACCACTGTTGGGAGTTGCATGAGAGAAAAACAACATGATAAATTGATATGATTTCACAGATATCCACTCTCTTACCCTTGCTTAACTGTAACTGCACATGCACAGGTGCATGTCTATAAATAAACATTACATCATTTGTTTGGGGTTCTAATAAAAGCACATAACATGTGCATGTACATATACTACACTACATGCACCTGATCATGTACGTATATAGTTTTCAAAACCAATTCACTTGTAAGGATTTTGTTTCTACTGCCCTCATTTTAAATTCATAACGTCCATTATTCAGGGAATGAACTGGACACATGCACGCTGTCCAAAGAATTAGGGACTAATATCAGGGGAGAGCATACTTCCCCTAGCAAAAACAGGCAGCTGTCCCCAAGCACTGGGTATTATGTTGGGAGAGAGGTTGTAATGAAACAAAATGAGGAGACTGGTACAACAGTTCATCAAGGAATGCTAGTATTATTTATCATGCATGTATAGGTATGTCTTGTTTACCTGCCAAAATATCATCTGTGCAAATGTTTGATTAGGTAAAAGCAAACCTGTCACCTGCAGGGAATAAAAGCACCTCAATCACTATAAAAACACCCCAAACTTTATCAATAAAATACCCAGTCACATTGCCACCACAGAGAAGTGTTACTTCATTCAAAAAAATCATGACAGCAGCCATTTTCCTGTCACGATCACTTCCCTTAATACTAGACCTTTGTACAACCCCTGCCAGCAAGGCAAGCAGTTTCCTTTTACCCTGGAAGTGAGGTTGTCTTTCACTTCCTCTTAATAACTAACCAATAACTAACCACTTGTCCTTGTGTGGAGGCCCCCATGTACACAACAGCTGTACATGCATGTAAACAAACACCACGTAAAGGAACCGCTATAATGTTATTATAGTGAAGAGAACACAACAAGTTGTTTACATGCTTAGCTTAGACCAGCTGTTTTAGGAAAAAAAGAGAGCGTATTAAACCCCGACCTTAAACTAATTCATGGTTATTGTTGACTGTACAATGTAGGACAAAGTGCAAGGAGATTCATTGCAGTAATGTGCCACACTCATGCACAAACATGTGTGCACATGTACACTATCTATTGTAGAGAGCAAATGAGCACAACAACAGAAGTAAACAAATTGAGGACGACATCATAATGACATCATAATGTAACTTACAGTGACTGTCCCAAATGGTACAAATCCTAATGACAGAAATGAACGAAGTTGTAAAGACAACATTGCAGTGCTCACTCATTGCATACCTGACATTCGAAACGGCATAAAAACCTTTTTCCCAGTGTCTGGATGGATTATAGCCTGCATATAGTGCATTTGATGAAACAGTGTGAAATATATTATTATGCTGACAAAGGTGTGTCATCTCCATGCAAGGATGTAAGTGATTCACTGATAACGACTTGCAAAACTCAGTAAGAATTACCACATCACGTAAACAGGTTTGGTCAGCTCATTGGGCAAGTTAATAAGAAGTGTACCAAACATTAATAACCAGTGCCAAATCAGCGAATCCCACTTGTGCTCTGAAAATTACCTTAAAAGGCAACAAGAGAGCCAAAGGGCTCCTAGTAGTTAGTTTTTCTACTTCCTGAAAAGCGTTATTGTGAAACAATTACATGGGTAGGGCTGACTAGTACAAATCTGAAATCATTCTAACTGACAATTAGAGAAATGATGATATCACCATTATGACATACATACATGCAGAGACCTACTTCAAGTGCATACCTGTTTGATCTTCTGTGCTTCCCATAGCTGTATATTAATTGAGAAGAAATCAAAGTTAATAGATCGGTTTATTTTTACCACAGGGAAGCTCAATGGAGCATTGACCCATTGACAGTCAAAACTGGAAGAATGTCATTAAGAATCACTTATCTCGTACAAATATACACCACCGCTGCCTACACTTAATACATACACAGCAACACTCGCACTCACAAATAACAAGCAGATAAAGGAAATTGCATTTGACTGATATGAGGGAAAGTCATTACACGGCAATTAAGAGCAATAGGGGACATTACTGCAAAACAACCTGCTACTCCGTACAACTATACTACGACTATGGTGTCTATTCTTAGAAGAATGGAGTAACCATGCCAGGCAGGTGACAAACAATGCTAGGAAACATGGAGGATATAGGAGGATACTGAGTAAACCAGCAGAATATGGAGGAAAAAGTTACTCGAACTTTTGACAGTCTGTTTTTGATTGGGCGTGTTTGGCTGTTTCCGTACAAATACAATTACGTAACAATTACATACACATATGGAGGAAAATGATATCATAATGGTGCTAGTAATTATTAGAGTCAGGAGACTGCAGCTGGGCACCATAGAGGAGGCTGGGTCACAGACACTTGCATCATGACCTGATTTCAGTGTGCTATTAAGGTGCTAAGGACATCCACTAAGACTTACTTATAAGACATGTGGACACTGTCATATAAGTACATACAGGTTACATGCATGTGGCTGACATACACAACCATGCTATATATAGAGATCTCTATGTAGCTCACATGATATACAGTGGGAACAATGCACATCGGTTATTCATGTGAGGAAGCATCATTTTTACACTCATTTCGTGAATATTATTGTAGCATAGCAATGGGTTTTATATGCAAACAACCATGTTTAGATCAGAGCACATGTCAACAACTAATTATGACCAATATAGTAGCCAGCTAGACAGCAGGAATTAGCTGATGTAGCTAAAATATAGCCCCATGTGCCATTATAAGGTGAAATTTATAGTGTTTTTGTTGTTACAAAATCTACAGAAACAAATAAGCATACATGGTACTGATTTCGATCATCTAGAATTTTTGTATTGTTTAGAGAAGGGGAAGTGATCTGCACCATATGATATACTGTACTGGTTCTGTCACAGGAGCCCCAGTGAAGGGAATGTGGGAAAACAATCCACAAGTCTAACTTAGGACGACTGTGTTCAAAATTTGAGACAGTGTTATTGTCAGTTGGGCATATTAGGTTCGGTGTGTGTTTCAACAGTAAAGGTCAGCTCAATGTGTGTGTTGGTAAACATGCAATGTATTCACAACAAGGAATGAATGTGAACAAACACACAACAGCTTTCAAGGAAATAAAGTTGTTTGCTTGCCCGACACTGTCCATATGATATGATTGATGCATATCAAATACGAAACATGTCAGCACTAGCTTACGATTGCTTGCTTGCATACACCCTGGCAATCACAAAAGACATTGAGAAAGAAAGGCTACCAGGCTACAGGTCTTCTGTCTTGCCTTTCAATAGTAGCTTTAACAACATCACCATAGACACATGTACACCTGTATATACTGTATACTGACATCATACACCATACAGCTGCCTATTTGGATGGGGTGTAAGCCATATTACTGGACAGTCTCAAGCCATCAATGGTGTGAGCTAATAACCGACGTCCTTTAAGGGGACTATAGCTTCCTCTCTTGGAATTTTGGAAATAGTGTCCTAGCTGTCAGCTCCTTTTGATGGTAGCCTCAATGACAACAAGAAGATTGATTGCCGTTATAAAGTGATTTAACCAAAATTCAAAGTGGACAGCTGTACCACAAATAAACTTTCAGTATGAAAATTTATGTAAACGTGCACATGCATGTATAGACATGTGCTCCTACATAAACACACAGTATGTGTTGACTTTATCCTGTGTGCATGCATACTGAATGTACAATCCAGTATAATGTTGTTGTAGGTAAAAACAAACCACCATAAAGCTGTGTGTGTTTAGAGTCATGGTTTTGATAACAGATATGTCCACCATATGGAGAGTAAGATACACAACATCTACATTGATGGTGAAATCCTCTTGTGTGCTGTGTACATGCAATTTGTACACTGATTGTCACTGTCAGTGAACCTATTTGCACTGGAGGAAGTATAGCAGAGGGTTGATCTATTTTTAGTAACACATTATGCTGTCATCATTCATTGCACAGCATCATGAATATCATCAAGGTATCACAACTGCTACACAATACAAACTGACTTGGAATGACAGCTCACACCTTACTAAGGTTGAGTCATGAATACTATATACTGCAAGAAATGCCAATGAAACCTTTGAGGAATCTACATTGCATGCCCAGTTCTAAAAATAGCATCAACAAGAAAATTCTAGCTCTTTCACTCAATCCAACACATTGCATCTATTATAATATCTATGACATAATAATTGTATGATGATAATAATAATACACTAGTGTGCTGTTCAGGTCCCACATAATTCTTAGGCAAATGCACTACCTTTTCCTATTACGTCATACTACAGAGAACTGTAATTAAGCAGAGGCCAGTCAATGGTAAATGAACCGAAGGAGGAACTGAACACTTGAACTGAGATATTAGCAAGAAGGCATCCGTGGTATTTGCCTAGCTGTGGATGCTTAAAATTCCAAGTATCCAAACAGTAATTATCATGCCATGTACAATCATAGGAATTATAATATTCATTGGCAATATTGGTACTATACATTGCAACTGAAACTTCGTAGCAACAAGTCAGCTGGAATCTGGAGAAAGGGAGTAAAGGGAGAGAAAGAGTTTCCTCCTACCACTGCCAACAAGTGGGCAGCTGTTTGAGCACCCAATAGCTCGTGAACAATGCTTCCGGAACTACTTGAGGTGATTACAAGCCAAGGGACTCGCACACACACACACACTCCAACTCACTGTGGTAACCAGCATGGCCAACAGCCAGCATGGATGGTTTTCACCATGCAAGGTGTTATCAATCACATACATACATACATGCGGCGCTATCCAAAGGTGTTTCATAATGCACCATGACAAAGGTGGAAAATGCAATCCGCCGGCTAAGGATGGAAGTTTGTAAAATGTGGGTTGTGTTAAAGTCAAAACAATAGAATAGAATTGACACAATTTTGTTAAACAATCCAGTGGAGGGGGAAGGGGATGCAGCGTACACAGCAGCAGGGGGGGCTTGTGGAATGTGGTTGCTAAAAATACACATTACACCATTGTTATTATAATGAGGGATAAATAGCATGAGAGTGAGATCAATGTTGTATCATGTACATTGTATATTCATAAGAGTATATACATACATGACCATTGTGTATTATATGGAGAGACACACTATTGGCAGCTAAACCTGACAGAGGATGACTAGCTGTGATCAGCAGTTCAAGGTGGGCTGTGGCACCACACACCCTACATGTCACCTCATGTACAAAGGCACCACTGGAAACAGGCATGTACATGATTACATCATTCTCCCAATAGAGATTACATGGTACAACATTGACATTACATCACCATCATTTCCTTGATTGAAGTGTGATTTCAATGCAGTAAGATAGCAATGCTAGGTATGTCTTACAAATCACCACATCAAACAGGATAGAACTTCAAAGAACCCAACAACCCAAGGAAAACCAAGGAAAACCAGCTAAGGGGCACCAAGGGCTTATGTCATGCACACAAAACATCCACACACAGACACACAACTCAGATCTATGTCTCCTGTATGTATTGCATGTGTTTTGTGTTTACTAGTAAAGCCTGTTGTATGTTGCTTCAAATAGACATCAGAGCAGCACCTATTGATGCAAGCCCCTCTTGGTATGCAGAGGCACATAGTTACGTACTGGCTCATTGTTATGTGTTCATAGATATGGAATTAGAAGTGGAAATGTTGGGACATAGTCATTACATTAGAACTCTACAGTTGGTAGCGTTCAATGAATACCCTTAATATAGGCCTGTTTGTTTATTTGTATACACACACGTGCACACTGAGTACGTTGCTAGGAGTGACTTCACCTGCTTGTTGGTGACGCTCGGATCAAGATCACCACGTTTGAAGTCCTCCAAGAGCTTTATAGATTCTTGAAGACGTTTCTTTGTGTGTGTGTGTGTGTGTGTGTGTGTGATTAGTGTCTACATGATGAGCACAATTTTATGTGTGTGTGTGTGAGTCAGCATAGGCATACAATAATGTTATGAATAGAATCTATAAGACTATTTGCTACATGAGCGAACACCTATCTTTGTTTACATTCTTGTAGTATTAGTACTGTGTGTGCACGGATGCGTGAGACATTTCAAGCAGTATGGTGATACCTCGGATGTGAAGAGCGTGCGGGGGTCAACGACATCAAAAAAGTGCCGCAACCTTCCAGAGAAGGATGACTGTACATGTGAACATAAGATATACACCATTGAAACATGATGAGTCTAAACAGAGGCATGCCAACAGAATATCTCTAAACATTGCTACGATACAGCTTGTATTTCTAATGAAATGTGAATTAATATGTGCCAATCTCTCTATCAAAGGCAGTGTGTGTGCAAACATTGCCAGAGTGTGTTCTGCTGCCTCATTTCATTACAGTAAGAAAGGTCGACAATTGACAGGGTTACAGTACCATTATATGACTCCCACCTGGTCAAATCTCGGCTTTCCTAGCACAAACGGTGGGTAGCTACTTTGATCCGCCATGATATTCAGATATAGAGTCAGAGTCTACTGGACCCTAGGCCTAATAAAGCGCGGTTTTAATGAAAATTTAGCGCATGCTCAAAGAAGGTGGTAGCAAAAACTTGTTCAGAAAGGGTTCTTGTCAAGTTACAGAATCACAGCAGTATCAAATGGACAATGGGTACAAATGAGCATATGTCAAACAGGGAACAAAAAAACAGATAAACAACTCAGACACATTATAGTACACACAAGGGAAAGATTTTGTGTAAAATGTTTATGACATTAAACGTCGAATTAGTTGCATTGATAAGAGGTGAGAGTATTGCAACACCCATTGCCAGGATCACAAGCAGCTACAACACGACAAGGACTCATGTCTAGAGGACGATTAATGTTTGTTTTGAAAGAGAGACTGCTGCTAACAGAGGGTAAGTGATTATTGAGTGAAGCCACTGGAGTTGTTGGTAAGCTGATACTGCCAGCTTGCTGAACCTGTGTTCTAGTTATGTGATATAGAGCTCCATCTGTACTGCAATAGACTCCATTTTCAAAGTCATATTTCACTGGATAGCGTCTGTTACTTGTGCTTTCTTTAGGAGTGCTGTAAATTTCTAGAAAGGATGGTGCACTTGCTGATTGTGGTGTCACTATTAGAGTACATCCATCGTTCTGGTCAGCATCAGCATCCTGTTGCTGTACTGAAGTAGATGCAACAAAGTCCACTAAAGTTGTAGGAAAGGGTGAAGTGATTGTATGGTCGGATTGGTGAGCCAGAGGAGATATTTGAACGGGACAGGAATCCATCTCTTCAACTTGATCCTCAGATTTCACAATGTGACTCTTATCACTACCAAAATTGAGCGTTTTCTCAAACTCAAGGAGTTGACCCATAAAGTGCAAGTTTGGAGAAATGCAAGGTCGTTTCTGTTTGACAAAGTCGTAAGCTGTTGCCAAGTCCCACTGTTTGTATTGCATTATGTAGGCAATGCATGCTGTGGCAGACCTAGACACTCCAGCACGACAATGAAGGAAAACACATCCTTGTTTTTCTTTGACTGAGCCTGCACACAAAGAGATGATGATGATATAATTTATTGCACTTTCAACGAGTGTTAATGTGGTAATGAAATTGGGATGCATTTTGCAATCAAGTGCTAATTCTAAAAGGTATACAATCATGCAGGTGTTAACGTACTTATGAAATCAAAGATTTCTTGAAGTCTACACAGGAGATCAGCCTGGTAGGAGTCCTCAACTGGAATTGTCTTGTACTCAAACAGAGACTCAAAGCAGTTAGGGCAGTTGTGAGAAACATTCAGAACAGCAGTCACTCCTAGTGATCTCAACTGTGTGATACTTGCTGCATCTTTAGCACATCCAAGCACAAGATGTGGTAGCACTCTAACTGGTGGACCAAATCTGCTGCTTTCGTCTTCACTCGGTGTCAGCATGTGCCTTCCGTTTGCTCGTCGTGATGAAATGGGCTAGCACTGACTGAGATCCGCAGAGATGAAGGAGGGCTGGTTTCAGGACCACAATCATCTCCTGAGCAACAGTGCTCTGGGTACGTGCTTGAGAAGGTATTGAAACCACCTAATGGAAAAGAAATTAAAGAGATTTTGCTTTCAACATAGTTCAATTTCAAGTCAATTTCACACTTAGTCTAGTTAGGCTGATGTTTTGTGTCATAATAACTTATTTGACAATAACTTCTCTGACTCACCATCTATGAAGTATGCTGTTGGAACTGTATCACTTGACTCTGTTTTGGCCAATATTTCAGCATGTTTTTTTAGCTCTGACGTGATGCAGTCTTTAGTTGATAAGCTATCATAGATGACAAGCTTCTTTCCTGATTTCTCTCTCTGGGATAAACTCTTACAGAAGTCCAATTGAGAAGGAATCAAGTTCTCCATCTTCACTACTCCTTTCAGAAGACGTCTTAGGTGAATAGCAGAGAAATTTATGTTCTCTGCTTGCTTGATGCGACAGCTGCAATACTGTGCTCTTGATCTGACGTCCACAAGAAGGACACTTTCAGAATCTTGGAGTTCAGCAACAAGTTGCTGTGCAGATATCGATTGTAATGATGCTTCCATTTGAAAACGTTTCACTAAAGTTTTATTGGTTTGCTTTTATACAGCTGATCACCTATTACTTTTTGTGCTATGCAGGCTGTATGATTCTTGTTTTGGGAATGTGCAACACTTTGCTTTTTTATATTCCCACTGCAAATCGCATCGGCATCAGCGGTCGACCATGTACCACGAATATTAATTACGATGACGTTAGCACTATTTATAGAACATTGATTGGCAAAAATGTATGCATGCATGCAAGCATGAGCATGAGGTCAGTGATATGCAATGATACAGCCCCGCCCACGTGTTGGTTGTACGCGTGGCATGCAGACAAACGAGAAGATTGAAACACTGGACCTGTCGACTGACTCACTGTGCGCTCTTTCTATTGCAAATCTGACTAGTCCTTAGGATTCCAAGAAGATATTCAGTTGATATTGAAGGTAAAGGTACTTCTAGTTTATAATAAATAATTGTAGACTATTATAACCGTAAGTAATGGTATCATGTGTGCGCGCGGATTTATTTGGATCTGGAACTACGTAGACATGTTCTGTTCTAATTAACCATGTGACATATTATTCCAGATTTCCCAACACTACCAACACAATATGAGTGACACAACAGTCCATGACAAGGTGAAGGACTATTATGGCAAGCGAGTGAAAAAATCTGAGGATCTTATCACCAACTGTTGCGTCGTTGACAAAGCATCGTTTTCATCCAGCGCCAAGGAGGCCTTCAAATTGATACACCCAGAAGTCAGCGCAAAGTGAGCACATGTTATATTTAATTACAGACGTTCATCTATAAATTGTGCATGAAGACTTCTAAATCAAAACACGACTGTGATATAAATTTGGGTGATTATTAGTTTCAGTCTCTTGACCATAACATTATCACATGCACTTCCTCCAGGAATTATGGCTGTGGTGCCGTCTACCCTGAAGCTGTGGAGGGATGTAGCATTTTAGACCTTGGTTCAGGTGCTGGGATTGATTGCTTTGTGCTCAGCAAGCTTGTAGGACCGACTGGTCATGTTACTGGAGTAGACATGACACAGGAACAGGTAGTACAACACACACACACACACACACACACACACACACAAGCAGCCATGTATAACTCTGTAGGGATTGTTTTTGTGTTACATAATTATAATAAAAATAATGTACACGTGTAGATAAAAATGTATGATAGTGATGTAAACATCTTTTTTTTATTGATGTATGTTCCCCTTTGGTATAACTTTGACTCAAAAAATTTATTGCAACCTTATAAATAAGTAGCACATGCTTACATTATCATGACAATTGGGATGGTTAGGAAGTAGTGCTCATGTGGATGGGCATGAATCTCATTTGTGTTATACATAGTGTGGGTGGGGGTTAGTTGAATTCAACAAGGATTTCAAAGGGATTGTCTGTGGAAATACCAAAACATGTTTGACCTTTTACACAACCGGTTTAAGAAGGTCAAGTGACATTGCCCCCACCTTTTACCTTGATGATCTTATTGTGAATCTGTCCCCCTCTACTTTAGCTGGAGGTGGCTAGGAAGTTCATAGACTACCACACACAGCAGTTTGGCTACTCAAAACCAAATGTAGAATTTCGAGAGGGATACATTGAAAAACTTGCAGAGGCTGGTATCGAAGATGAAACAATGGATATTATTGTGTACGTTGTTTGTGAAGCATGCATTGATTGTTCCTTTCAATATTGTAACAATCGTATACTATTTCCTTTAGTTCAAACTGTGTTGTGAACCTATCCCCTGACAAGCCAGCTGTCATCCGAGAAGCATTCAGGGTGCTGAAGGTAGGTTGCATGAGTCTTGGTGAATGATATGAGAATCATCTATATGCACTGATCCCTCTATGTTATATAGCCTGGGGGAGAGATGTATTTCAGTGATATCTACATCAACAGGACCATGCCTGAGCCTCTGAAAAACAACAAAGTGCTTTGGGGTAAGTGCATTTGAGATTGTTGATTAGTTATGTGTGTATGTGTGTGTGTGTGTTGTCTGGGCAATGGAGCTGAATCATGGTGCTCTCAGTGTATGTGCTGACAAGCGTGGAATCAGCACTGGTAATTGAGTTGATTGTGCTGAGTCAGTAATTACATAACTTAACTGCATAATAATAGTATCCAATAGTATAAATGCTCATCTGTGCAATATATCCCTCATGTATACATGTGTACTAATTGTGTGCTAGACATACAGTCTTATTAGATATTTAATCCATACTATACTCATTACATTAGGAGAGT
This sequence comes from Tethya wilhelma, assembly GCA_964030475.1. Classification (NCBI taxonomy): domain Eukaryota; kingdom Metazoa; phylum Porifera; class Demospongiae; order Tethyida; family Tethyidae; genus Tethya; species Tethya wilhelma. Next base: position 17,807,793 of record CAXIPT010000002.1, on the reverse strand, counting down.
GTCTATCTGGTGCTCTCCAGTGGAAGGAACTGATCCAAATAGCTACAGAAGTTGGCTTTGCTCCACCAGTGCTTGTCAAGTCAGTAGTCTTCACTTGTGACAGTCCTGAAGTTCAACAGTTGTTAGGTACAAAGTTGAGAAACACTTTTTGCTTTTACTTTAAAAAAACAACGAGTGTTTGTATTTTCTTATGCAGACTCAAATGGAGCTAGTGACCTCAAATTTTGTTCAGCTACTTATCGACTGATCAAATCAGACCCAAAGACACCAAGTGAAGACTCTCTAGTAGAAGTTCAATACAAAGGTATAGAAATGAATGCAGCATGTCAAGAATGCTGACTAGACTATGGATTATAACAGCTTTACCTTTTATCTATTCAGGTACAATCAATGGACATGAGAAAGGAGTAAGGTTTTCATGCCACGGAATATTTGAAGTGAGTGAGATACAATTAGTGTAATAATATACAATTATCATTGTCTGAACTCAACAGCTGTGCATGATTGTATAACCACTATTGTGTGTGTACTATAATAAAATCAATCTATGATGTAATGTTCTATTTATATCGGCAGGCTGGAACACCTGTTGCTTTACCTGCATCCACTGCCAACCTTTTACAATCCAATCCAAGACTGGGCAGTCATTTCACCTTCACCAGCCCAGCCTCTGCATCCTTGCAGCCATTCTGTCCACCACTTAATGAGTTTCCAAACATTGATCCGTTTGAAATGGTTTCTGGAACAATGGAAATACCAGTTCCCAAAGGATTGAGTGGGTCGTGCTGTTCCAGTTCTACCAGCAAATCATGCTGCTCTTAATAACATTACAGTGTGTGTATTATCTTTGGTATTCCTTATTGTTTGTACATCAAAGACTCGTGTGTGCATACTTAGGACCTTTTGACTCTGCTGTGTTGTGCTGTTTGAAAGGGGAATTATTGTAAACCCTTCTATTGTTACTCTTATTGAAATATGCTCTTCAATGCATCCTTATAATGTGCATTGTGTTGGTGCACTCTTGAGTCCAACAGTCTCAATTGTTCATCAATAGCTCGATTGTTGGGCTCCAGTTTCTTTGCTTTCATCAGATCCTCCCTAGCACATTCAAAATCATTCATGTTTATGTGTGCCTGCCCTCTCCTGTAGAGAGCCTTAACGCTGTTTGGTTGTGCTTGTAAAACTCTGTCACAGTTCTGGATGACGTAAGGATATTGCCTGAACTTCAACTGACAGGCGGCAAGATTCAACATGAGAGTTGTCTTGAGCGAGTCTATTTCTTTCTCCCCGGGTTCAATGTCTTCACCACTGGTTGGTGTATTCACTGGGATGATGTATTTGAGTGCAGTTGAGTAGTGTATTGAAGCTCCGAGGAAATTGCTCTCCTTGAATAGTTCAGTACCTTTCGTCTTGTACTGCATGGCAATCTTAAGACGTTCACTGTCACTCAACAGCCATACATCCTTTCCACGTTCAAATGAATGTACAGTAATGGTGTATTCTATTGCAGCAGGGGTGTTTGGTGGAGGTGGACACTGTTTCAATATGGGGGACGTCAATAGGGTGCTACAGTCTGCAATCTCAATCTTTGCAACTTCACCCTGTTTCATCGTGAGGAGCACATCTTCCAATAGTAGGTCGATTGAGGAACTAGCATCACCTACATATTAAATACAGTGTGTTTAATTGGTTCATTAAAAACCTAACCACTTTGTAACCAATACCTATTGTGATTGTCTCTTTTTCTCTTTCATCAAAAACTTTCTCTCCACTGCACCACTTCCCTGTAACATCCACAATCACCTTTGAGAGCTCATTTGGTCGATACAGGCCTCTTCCAGGGTGCTGGATTGTCTTTCTCCAAATAGACCTTGAATTGGAGTCCATATTTCCGTAATTTTCCGCATACTTTGTAATACTTGACCGTATACTGAAAATTTTCTATTGCAACGGGTCGTTAATATTATTTGCTGTAACTAGATTGGTCTAACGACCCTTTATCTATGTTCTAGCACTATCCCACAGCAGTATGAGCTCCCAAATCTCAGCAGTATTACTAGATGTCACTGGAGTATTGTATGAATTTGGTGTTGGTGCTATTCCAGGCTCACCAGAAGCAGTCTCAAGGTCTGTAATGCCCTGTATTATGATGATCCACCCTTTTTACCTTATCAATGTGTTTGTACAGGCTAAGGAAGAATGGATACAAGTTGAGATTTTGCACAAATGAGACCTCAACTACACGAAAATCACTGATAGAAAAGCTCACAAGATATGGATTTTCCCTCACTGAAGACGAGGTCCACTCTCCAGCTCCTGCTTGTCGGCAGTTCTTGGCTGAAAACAACCTTCGTCCTTTTCTATTAGGTTAAACTAGTATAATATATTTTTATACCACAAACCATAACCAGTGTGGACTTCTTTGTTCTACAGTTCACCCAGATGCTCTGCCTGACTATGAAGGTATAGACACCAGTGATCCTAATGCAGTAGTGCTGGGAGACGCTATTGATGGTTTTAACTATAACAGCCTCAACAGAGCGTTTAGAATTCTGATGAATCAAGGAGAAAATGGTACTCTCATTTCTCTTGGAAAAGGGTAAAACCACTATGTGTGCCTGCCTCTCAGTTAGACTCAATCACACTATCACTGCATACAGTCGCTACTACAGAGAAGGTTCAGAACTGACTTTGGATGTGGGACCATTCATGAAAGCAATGGAGGTCATTATTCATTGACTTCTTTACTTTACTAGCTAGTACACAATCTGTTGTATGTATACAGTATGCCACTGGATTAACTGCCAATGTTATCGGTAAACCTTCATCTACATTTTTCACGAGTGCTCTGAAAGAGTTGGGAGTATCTGCAGAAAATGTATGTAGATCACTTTGCCCAGAGCATGTACAGTATCTCCACACAGTAATGATTATAGGGTGCGTCTTCTACCGATACAGACACTGATGATTGGCGATGATATAGTCAATGATGTGGGTGGAGCACAGCAGTGTGGGATCACTGGGGTACTGGTGAGGACTGGAAAGTACAGGTATAGCAGCTGAAATAACAATAATATTGTTTGGATGCACGATCTACAGTATATTATGAAGTAAATAAACCGTTTTAATGTGTAAATTATTAATACAGACCTGAGGACGAAAATCATCCTTCTGTCAAACCAGACAAAATTGTGGACAACCTAGCACACGCTGTAGACCTCCTGTTACAAGGACTACTTTGAATATTTATAGTATGTCTTTTGAAATTTTATACAACACACAGTCATTAAATAAAGATCTGATTAGAGCAATATAAATTTATTTGTCATCATTATTGAGTCAACATGACTGGATTCTTATGAAACACTATCAGAGGCATAGAGAAAGGCCTCACTTCAGGAAAATGCTGTACCTGCACATGTAAATAAAACACAACAAAACAGTCACAACAACAATTTAGGTATTACACTAGTCGGCTTGCCATCACCAGTGCTACTGTACACACCTACCTGATCAAACCATCGACATACGTGAGTGTACTCTGCTTTTTGAATAAATGACATTCCAGCCTAATGGAAAACAAGATGGAAAGAAGTATAATAATCTAAAAGAAACCTACTAAGCTATATATATAGCTACATCTTCCAATGCTGCAATCACAGATAACAGGACTACGTAGTCTATATATTGCAATGCTCAGTTGACAACATGACTTACAAGATATCTATGAAGACCATAGTAGAGTGCAAGGTCGGCTAGTGATAACTTTGATCCTACCATAAAGATATGAATGGCCAGGTGAGTGTTGAGCTCCTGGAGTTGAGCAAGAACAAGACTTTTAGGATAGTTCACTATACATGATACGTGAAACCAACCTCTAGCACTTCCTTGAGTTGATCGTGACTAATGGAGTCCCATTGTGTCTCAGTTCTGATCTTTGTCATGTAGTACTCAATCCATTGTCTAACAACGTACTCTCCCGCTCTCCCTTCACCACAGAGACACACTTCCTCGTGGCTGGAGGGACTCTGACTGGCAACATACCACAGCCCAGCAAGTGGAGACTGTCTAGCATAACCTAACTATGTATATCATGCAAATTATGGGGTAATTCTGGCTTAATGTTAGCGTATCGTATGATAAATTCAATCATAATAGGTCTAGTATACTTACAGAGTCCAGACTATCTGTGGTTCTACAGTAAGACTGTAAGAGTTTGACTTCCCAGGGTATGCTTTCCTCCATGTTTCCTAAATAACGCCCACCCAATTTGGGTTAGATCTACATTCCAAGAATCCCATACCTCAACTCAATCACAATGACATAAAATATTGTTGCACAAAAAAAAAAAAAAAAAAAAGGCTAACAAACCAAAAGAAACAACAAACGTTTCACACACATTCTATTTTATAGTTTGGATGCCTAAGACACAAAGAGAGACAAGAATTGTTCAGCAGTGAGTCCTTGAGTGGTTTGAGGAGCTGCATCATATTTCTCTTTGGAGCGATTGCCATCATTGCCTTTACTGCTGTTTGCCTCATCAGAACAGGGATGCCCATAACTCTGAACAGAGAGCATACACTCATGCTGAGCACTAGGCCGGATGGCATGGCTAATAGCATGCAAAGTCATATTCTAGTTACCTTCCAAAAGACATAGTTGCAAATATTGCACAAAGACACAGCATGTGATATTTCACCGTGCAGCCTTCCTTTGGACAACCTGAGTATTTAGAGAGAAGAAGACATTAAAACATACAATGAAGATGAACTTCTGAGGATTAATTGATGCACCTGTATTGTTGACAAAACACTTGCTTCCATTGAGCATTTTGTTCACTGAAATCTTCACCAAGGTTGTAATCAACCTGTCATATCAGAGTTAAATACAATAAACTTGCACATTTCACGATGGCTATAATAAAATTATCACCATACCCGTCCATAATGATACTGGGTCAAGTCTTTCCACACCCAATTCTCCTCTGTGATTGAATGCAGCCTCCTAATATGTTGTTGTGAGTGACGTGTGCACACATATCACATCAACTGGCAATGTTATTACTGGTTGAAAAGTTAATAAGCTACCACACCACTCATAATTATAGTTAAGCTACTAACTAACAACAACAGCTCAGCAAAAACAAGTCAAGCAGGTATAGAATGCATAACTTACGAGCAAGTTTGGCCGAGGTTCAAGACATCTCTTGGATGAGACAAGTGCGACACAATTTGCCTCAGACAGTCGTTTGGGAGATAAGACATACTCAGGAAAACAGCATTGTCACTTTGGTATCTGGTTGGGTCAAGCAGAAAGCTTTGAAACTGCCTCTTCAGCTTTAAGAGGGGCTTGATCTTGGAGTCAATGCTACGCAATGCAAATCCAGTCGTGTGTTGCTGTCGGCCTAAGACAGTGGACCAAAAATACGAATACATACACAAATATGCACACTATGATCCAATGTTCACAGCAAGGAACAAGAACACTTACCCTTTTCCAGAGTTGCAATTGCTCTGTCGGTTATTTTCAATACTAAGCCACTGTGTTTCATATTCTCCATAACTGCATAGTGTTTGTTGCAATAAAAGAGCTCCATGATGTACAGTCTCATGATCAATGAAAAATACCTACCTATGTCCTTTGCAGTCTCTGTGATTCTCAGCAACGTAGTTTGAAGGGATCCACTCAAAGTCCAATAATAACTCTCAAACAAAATGATCACCACCTGTGTGATAACAAAAAAAACAACATAATTTGAAACCCTGGAAATAGCAACAAAATTATATTAATTTGGTGGCTTCTTGCACCTTGCAGATGAACTGGAAGCAATTCTCATCGTACAGAGCTTGGTGGAAGTTGAGTTTGTTAACAGCATCACTTATTGTAGAATAACGGTTGCTCTGTAAAACAATGTGAGTAAGTCTAATAATACGGCACATGAATTTACACACACCACACACCTCTCTAGAGCTTGATCTAGTTCCCACCAAGATACATCTTTGAGCTGCAATAAATGAAAGCCAGGAAGCCAGGTATAAATTATTGTAAATTTAGATGATATTTACCGAGCATGAGATTCAGCTGTCTCAATCGTTTCTCCCTTTCCTTGGTGTTGCTGTGAGAGCTGTTCATAAAAAGGAAAAGAAAAAAAAAAAAGAAGCACTATGCATTAACAGTAAACAGTATTCATTGGATAAAGTTCATTCATAACTCAGTCTCACCAGCAAGGCAAGTCACTGCTGCTTAGGCGTCTTTTGGCTTTCACTTCTCCATCTCCAACTGGGCTGGCCTTCCTGGACAGCTGTCGTGATGAATTCTTGCTATTGCGGCTACTACTTCGGCTGGAATTGTTGCTGTTGGAAGATACTCCCAAACTCAAACTTAGGTTCCTGAGCTGCTGGACAATCTGAGTGTTGAGAGTGATTCTGATCTCCGAGAGTCTTTTCCAGCCAAATTCAGTTCTGATCCATTTGTCTCCAGGAGATCGCCAGTCTAGACCAACAAATGGCATTGCTTTTACTGTTGCAGATGGCAAAACTGTGGCAGAAGTCTCGAGTAGTCCTTTCTTTACTTTTTTTAGTCAACTGTCCAGCATGACCACGACAGTTGTTTTTGAGATACGGTAGTAAACTAATGACATAATCGATAATTTGAAAATAGCCATGTTTGGTAACAGCGGTAGCATTGAGGCGTGGTCTACTCTCTGCTAAAGTTAGTAACAATCTTACGTAATCTCAGATTGTACTCTAATTCATGCCCACCACAGGGGTTGCATCAGCTGCTTCAACTTTCCACTGACTTTGTTCGTCAAAATCATTAGTACAGGTAAGCAAAAGTATTTGCTTTACATATTAGATTCGTTTTGTGTTCCACTGGTACTATTTCATATACAGAAGAGAAGACATTTTCCAGTAAATCATGACCAGCTTGATGCTAGCTGGTCTTGGACTAGCTGGAGCAGCTTTTGCTGCCAGATTGGTCACAAGAAGTCTCCAGCAGATCCAGAAGCAAGCTGCTTCACTCCCCAAATCCCCCATCTTCACCTCCTACTACAAGGGAGGGTTTGAACCAAAGATAACAAGACGAGAAGCTGGGTTGATTTTAGGTAAAGGGATGCTCTTGTAACTTGTTTGTTTTTCCATGCAAATGGTATGATTTTACTGTACTGTCCCTTCTCCTATTAGGTATCAGTCCATCTTCACCTAAAGACCGTGTAAGGGATGCTTACAAACGAATCATGCTGCTCAACCATCCTGACAGAGGTGGCTCACCATACTTGGCTGCAAAGATCAACGAAGCAAAGGACTATTTAGAAAGCGATGGGAAGTCAGCTAGATGAAGACTGCTGCTACATTGCACGATCATTTCCTCATGTACACTCAGTCTCATGACAAATTTATGTTTTGTATTATGTTGCATCAGCCTTTGAGTGTTTGTCAAAGGTTAATTTGTGTCCTTGTTGACTGAAATGTTATACTAATAGCACTGGATTTGCCACATGTGCATGATCATCAATCCATAAGTATCATGCACACTGGCTAGATCATCCTACTGATGTATAAGGAAGTGAATGATAAAATTACATGACATTGTAGGAACTCAATTTTTTTTACAATGAAGTTAAAATAAAATTCACACATGATATTAAAAGCAGAGTCAAACACATTGTTACGATAATATTATAGGTATGTATACGTATTACTGATCTATCAATGACACTACAGTAGGTTGGCACAAATACAATGGCAAAACCAGAAGAACACAAGACACAAGGCAAAAAATTACAAAGATAAAACCAAGAGTACTCTTGACAAAACAATATAGTATATACAATAGATTAAAAATTAAAACTTTATTCACACAAAAACGCAGTAGATGTGTATGCACAGCAATACACACAAATAGCAACAATAGCACAGGGTATACATTAAATAAGAACATACTGACAATAATTATTTTTAACTGTAAACATTTGTGTTTTGAAAATGCTGGGTCCATTTTGTGCTGGATGCAAGCTGAAACAGACACTACAATGAAACACATTTCCAGAGACAGACACTGACCATTAGGAGTAAAATCAGCAGTTAGTGCTGAACAGAGCTACAATAGGTGTTCTCATTATGGCTTGTGATATCTGGGAAAAAAAAAAAGGAACAAAAAAATGAAACGACTACTGCAATCATCATTCTTGTTGACTTCTCTCACCTTGTCATGTATTCACTCTCAGGATGGACTTCCATCTCAAACTTCTTGAACTCGTTAAGCTCCTTCCTGATAGCTGCCTTATCCTCAGGACGTAGTCTTGTCCACGGTTTATCTGCTCTTCGATCGTACTCCTCCACCTCCATCACTTCAGCATAGTCAGCAAAATGACTAGTGGAGTGAAATAAACACCACATGAGTTAGTAACTTGGCACATACATAATATCCACAATGAGATGCAGTTTATAGTACTTGGAAACCTACATTAGAATGCGCCTCTCTCGTAGTTCTTTGACTGTTGGTCTCCGACTGAGTTTTCTCTCCAGTAACACCCTCATCTCCTCTCTCTCCAGTTCTCTCTGCTTCTTGTCTTTCTCGATGATGTTCCTCTGAAGGAGTTCATTCTTGGTGGGACGCTGGCTCAGAGAACGTAACAACTTTGATTGAATGTCTGCACGCTGTTCGGGTGTTTGAGCTGCATCATACAAAGAGTGAGTGAGATTTGCTCCATGAGAGCAGTGAGTTCATACAACCTCCAAATTCACTCACTTTGAATGTTTGTTTTACGCTCATTCTTTCTTCTCTCTCTAAGAATAGCAATACTGTCAGCACGAAGGACCTTGCCGCCAAACATCACTGCAGCAAGAAACAAAACACATCTCAAAAATAAACGCACCCACATTTCTTGACAAGCCCCGCCCCACTCATGACCACACCCCTCTCCTCACCTGGTTGCCCCTCCTCCTCCTCCTCCCCGTACCCCTCTCCCCCGTCACGGTGCTCCTCCTCATCGGAGCTGATGTCATCGTCCGGAGAGTAGACTACATACTTGTCGTCAGACTTGCGTTTGGGCTTATCTCTCTTCAAACTTGAGGTGTCTGTCCCCTCCGAACCCTGCTGCTGATACTGTAGAGACAAAGTTAACACAATCATCACTGATGTGACTATGGTAGTTCAGCTGTGGGAAACTATCTAGGATAAACATTGAATATTAGTATCGCTCCAGAATAAGAAAGCTGTTGACAAGCACACGATTAAAGAGTGTGAGTCAAGAAGTTTCATATCACAGAAATTTGTACCAACCTGAGGTGATCCTTGTCTGTACCTCATGGCTGCTTTCTCTACGCTCTCCTCGTACTGTGGACCACCTTTTAGAATACTCCGAGGGCTGCTTGGGATCACAGTTGGCTGGTAGGGAGCAGAGCAGATAATACACTATGAACCACTACTACCGCCAGAAAATCATTATTACTGTAATGTGCATACATTATAAAAACAGCACTAATTGTTGGCACTTGTAGCAACTTACTGCAGCTAGTTGGACGACTTTCTTGTCCTTTGGTTTTGAAGGGTTCTCAAGAATAGGAGGCTGGCCTTGAGGAGGCGGACTGGAGAATGCAAAATGGGCTGGCATGTGCGGTCTGGGTGGCTCTGAACCAGTACTGTGTCTAGATCAATAGATACAAGCATAGTCACATCCATAATACAATAAAATAGTCAAGGGGGGAACATTTGTTTCTAGAAATTTGACTAATCTCTATCCACTGACCTTCCGTGTTGGTGGTAGCTAGGGTCAGCACTCGCTCGATTTCCAACAACATTGTGTTGTTGGTAGTAAGAAGGTGGTGGATTCTTTTGCATGTAGGCAAGCTGTTGTGGTGTTGGGTTCCCAGCGTGATGGGCGGGGGAGTAGGGCTGTGCGTGGGGCTGGTTCGAGTGAAAACCGTTTGTGACATGATTATCGGCTGAAGGAGTTGCAGCGTAATGGTTTGACGTTCGATGCAGTGGATTCACGTACGTGACTGAGTTAGGCCCTCCGGCCGATTGTGGTGAAGGGAGCTCAGTGCTGCTCGAGCTACTCGTTGATTCGTGTTGCATTCCATCCGATACGCTGCCTGTAGGGGTGGGGGTACATGTGCATGTGTGTGATTACCGAAATCAAAACATACACATAACTTGCATACAAGAAGATACTACTATGCGTACACAGAAATACTTCACGGGAGGAAGTGGGAGTGAAAACATTTACTTTGACATGAGATTCAGGGAGGAGACATGTAGACTTGAAACAGTTCCCACCAGCTGATGGCACACGTAAACACGACCTATCATTGCATACCAACGATTCGATCTAGCTAGCCACAACAGGTCGGTTACAACAAACCACGTATAAACACTCAAACCACACTGATACCACGATCAAATCTCTTAGGAGAATATTTAAAAATTCGTCACAAGTTAGAGACACTTGAACTCGCACAATGGCCGTGAAATACGATAAAGTGACCATGAAACGTAAGAAGACGACGCTTCAATCATCACAATCCTCATCCAGATCACGATATTAGATTTCAAGTAGACATGTGAGGATTTGATACACAACCTATACAGTACTAACACAATATATACTACTACTGTGTGGACATTAGCGTTCATAATAGCAATTGTACTGCAGTTCATTGAGTTAGTGTGCCAGTGTGTGTGTGCCAACAATGACCATCTCATACACCTGCACACCCTCCAACTGGACCAACACAACCTGGGGCAGTGTTTGTACAACTAGTGTACCCTGTTAGGAAAAAGGGGCACGCTCTCACTCTAGCATTAACTCCACAGAGAATAATAGCACATTCAATAGCTTACTAGTGACCAAATGTAGCAGTGGTAAGTCATGCAGTTTACTAAAATTCGGGAAAGGACAAAAAAATCAATTTTGAATTGGTTCAGCATGCCCACTCTGTTATCTCATAGGTGTAACCATCAAACACACAGGAGCTAGTCAACACACTGGCGGTGATGGTGGGTGAAAGGCCTTGGTCAAGGAGTGGTCTGTGCTGGGGCTGTGCAACACAGCACTCTCAAACTAGAGGAGCCTGTTAGTCACAACACCACCAGCACACACACACACACACACACACACACAAAATAATACACGAGTGTGTTTGATAACCACCCACCCATATATATCCATTTATAAACACAATACAACAACGAATCAAGTTGAATTCTATTGAGCTTACAATAACACTTATCAGAATGTTTCGGTCCATGGACCTTCTTCAGCTGAACAAACTGCAGTTCATTGAGTTAGTGTGCCAGTGTGTGTGTGCCAACAATGACCATCTCATACACCTGCACACCCTCCAACTGGACCAACACAACCTGGGGCAGTGTTTGTACAACTAGTGTACCCTGTTAGGAAAAAGGGGCACGCTCTCACTCTAGCATTAACTCCACAGAGAATAATAGCACATTCAATAGCTTACTAGTGACCAAATGTAGCAGTGGTAAGTCATGCAGTTTACTAAAATTCGGGAAAGGACAAAAAAATCAATTTTGAATTGGTTCAGCATGCCCACTCTGTTATCTCATAGGTGTAACCATCAAACACACAGGAGCTAGTCAACACACTGGCGGTGATGGTGGGTGAAAGGCCTTGGTCAAGGAGTGGTCTGTGCTGGGGCTGTGCAACACAGCACTCTCAAACTAGAGGAGCCTGTTAGTCACAACACCACCAGCACACACACACACACACACACACACACAAAATAATACACGAGTGTGTTTGATAACCACCCACCCATATATATCCATTTATAAACACAATACAACAACGAATCAAGTTGAATTCTATTGAGCTTACAATAACACTTATCAGAATGTTTCGGTCCATGGACCTTCTTCAGCTGAACAACACACACACACACACACATACACAAAGATGTGTGTGTGAGAGAGGGAGAGATTTGGGGGGGGGGGAGAGACTAAGTAAGGTAGGGACACCCTTACGAAGGACAACTTTCATGTGCAAGCACTTTATGTACACACCTATATTCTGGAATGTGGTTCAGTTCATTTCAAAAACATGTCACTGTACAGCTACTCCTCTCAAATACAGGTCTGGTATGACAGACATGTCAGGAATTCACTGCAAACAATTCAAGCTCATTAGCGGAATGCTGTCACTTACAGCATCTAATTACAACAGTAGTTCTGTTTAAGGTACAAATGCACACACACAGGGGGAGAGAGAGTTGCCATAGCACAGCTCAAACATGCAAGAATACTGTAAGTTCCTCTCCTGAATGTAGACACACTGTCCAACAAGTAAACAACAGAACTATCCACAGTGTGTGTGTGTGTACGCATACATAAGTTCATAAATACTTTCAGAATCATCAACTGAAAACGTTGCCAAAAATCGTAGAACTCGTCTAAGCTGGTTGACCTTTGAACTGGAATGAGAGTGGTTGTATGGTCTAAACACAAAGTGAGTGTCCCACTTGTAACACTAATGGCAGTCTGCTGGAGACAACACCCACCTCTATTACTGTACCAGGCTTCACCCAACCCAGCCCAATTGAACACAAAGTTGGGACATAGTACTTGTGCACATGCACATCAGTGCACAGGTATACACAGCACTAGCTTACACCACAATTATACCCACCCAATAACCTAATTGTAAACATCCTGATTAGTATGCTACACAACAACAATAAATTGTATGATTGTTTACTAAGCAGTTGTAAATTATTTGCACAAACATGTAACACATGTCAATAGGGACTTCCTACAACCATACCATGGTGTACAGGCCAACATTAAGTGCTTAAACCTTGGGATAAATCTCCAGACCCTCTCTGAAAGTGACTATATACAACTCACAAAGGATGTTGATTGAATGTAGTATCCTTTCCCTAAAGGGTAGCACCACCTGTCTCCATTATCATCACACCTGTAGCAACCTATGCACACATTGATATCCTGTCTACCCAAAAATAGAACTTTTTTAAAGGAAGCTGTTTACTTTAGATCTGCCCACCTTCAGATGTGTACACACATTTTCGTAGGCACTTTTAAGGCATGTGGGATGCACAGTCTTGTATGTCTTTGCTTGGTATGCACACAACACTGGGCTAAAATTAGAATTTCTTAACGATAGCTAATTGCTATTAATCTATCATGGGTGTGCACCATAGAAGAGTGACTGAAAGAATGATCAGCATGCTCGAGACCTGACAACTCTACTATCGACTATACAATGGTATTTGGTGGTTTCGATAATGAGTTAAATTCCAGGGTTGAAAAATCAATGAAACATAACCACACCATGCTAAATACCTACATGAATACACACACTATATGGTTAAGGCAAGCAGCAGACTATGGCAAGTGGTGGGTGTGAGTCAAACACTACTGTAGAAGTCAAACAAGAGAAGCACCCTTATAGAGATACCTTTGTAAGGAAAAGCCATCATGACAAACTAACACTGTGTACACATCATGGCTGCATGAAACATACCCTAGGTAAGAGATGGGCAGTTTGAAAAACAACAACAACAAAATGTTAACTACCCCTTATTTCATACAGGAGGAAGCAATGTGGTCCCATAACAGAAAGACAAGGACTGTGATAAACTTATGACACCATGATAAACTCTTTCTCTTTCACCACACACACACACGCACACACACACACACACACACACACATTGATGGTATGACAACCAGTCCTGCAGTAACTCTTCATTCATGTTCTATTCTCCATGGAGCATAATGGCACGACATGACACCTACACACAGATGCACAGGTATTGGCCAATGCTATGTTTGCATGAGTGAACAATGTGATCACACACTCACTGAGTGGAATGGAATGTGATCTGAGGGTGTGTGCCTACACTAGAATCACTGCATTCCCAACACCTCGACACTCCATTGGTATGATGAACACACAAACAAACAATCGCTAGACACACATGCCATAACATGCCTGACCAGTGTTCTTCACAGTGTCTCAATAGCTACATAGCCCTCGAACGGAATAGCACTCTATACTAGCCACTGTGGTGTATTAAATATGTCATATGTACTACAGGAGAATGCCAAACGTATGTACACTTGTAACGCAATTAAGACCAAATCGTAAACTCTACACACATACTATGCTACTTCCACAACCATACACACGAAAACTATTCCAAGAAGAAAAAAAAACATCCTTCCCTCCCTCTTCCTCTTTGTAATAGACACATTCTCCAACTGACTTTGACCATTTGAGAGGGGAAAGCAAAGTGGTGTCACAAACTACTGTATAACAATCCGTGCATATAATATTGTACTACCACAAGCCCACTCCAAACATCTGTTTGTGATAGTATGGCACTGCCAAATAAATCTCAACTGGCTTATTTAAGACCTTTGGCTATATACAGTACATGGACAGCATTGTGGAGAATTAAAGCCAGCACACAATCACTCACATGCAACAGCACATGTGTCCATTAATGCAACCACTCAACCCTGCTAATGAGAGTACAGCCCCACACATACACACACGTCTTAAGATTATAACTACATGTATGAAAACTGAACAAGTCAAAACTTTCAAAAAGTTATGTTATCCTTGGTACAAGCTAATACAAAACTACATGTAGGGGTGCAATAGGCCAGCAATGGCTTACTTCATGCTTGGAGATGACAGTGAAGTCACCAGCAAACACACATGAGAGAGAGCATAATGCAATCACCCTGTGGGTGGATAAGCCTACTCATTCCCACAGCTTCTATATATACGCTTGAACTATTGGGTACATGAAAGGATTTTACACCGCTTTGCACATGGATTCATAACAGTACACGTGAATGATGAACACAGAAATTAGACACATAAAGCAGTAATTCATTGTGAACAAAAACTATCAAAGAGTATGCTTTGAAGTTGGTATTATGCCTGGATACCAGGCTATTATTTGCAGTAATTGAGTCAGGCATGCCCAAAATAGAGACTCAACACATTCACATACACATACACATACAGTGCACGTACAACTGAGAGTCACAATGGCAGTACCAGCCGAGAGCATGCGGAATGGAGCCATTGGGTGTAAATGAGATGGTATTTCTTTCAGGCTTGTGAACACAAGCCACCTGTACTATCACCTTCTGCTTTAGGCCATGAACATTTTAGAAGAGGAAAAGTAGTATGTAGCCTAGCTACATACATAGCAGGCTCACATCTGTTGCTCGGTGTAGCCTAATACACAGAGCATGTACTCCACAGATGGAGTTACTCACAACAATTATAATGACTCCCGTAACACTATCAATTAACAGGTGGTCATACCCAAATATATAAATTTAACTGCAATAGGCTAATTTTCCACTTTTTGAAATCAATTAGAGACAAGTCAAACTCATTCTTGATAGAGTGCTAGAGGCAGTCAGCACCAGGAACTGACATTACGCAAAGGCTGATGCAGTGCCACACCTACCCACAGTATCAATAGGGTCACTGTATGGTGGGAACTAGGGGGAAAGGAGTAGCCTATTTCTAGATGCACCTACAGAGCAAAGGACAGAAACGGAGCACACACTAGAGTAGTCATTTGGTTGTGCAGTCTTTACAAAACCATTATAAACTTCCTATCCATGCATACGCCATATTCACACATTTACATAGTTTGGTTCCTTGATTGTGAAACAACTGAAACTAAATACATCAAGTGAACCAAAGGTAGCAACAAGATAACATTTTCACTGTAGCACAAAGTAAACAGGACATCTGGTAGGGCTACACTTATCACACTTTTTGAAACAAGACAACACACTTTTGAACGTAATTCACACTACAAGCGGTCTTCAAACACACCTTTACCGTTCCTCTTCTTCTTGCGCCACTTCCAAGGTCTGACCAGTTTGTGTAGAAAGTGTTTTTTCTTGCTTCCAGCTTCCAAGTCGTCTACGCTTGTGTTTCTGCGCATAGCTCCGGGCGGATAAATACCGTTGTTTCCTTGTTGAGGAACTAGTAAGTCCGAGTCACTCTGTGAACGAGCTTTAGTAGCTGCAAAATCTGATGAAGTACTGGAATATGCCATTTCACACACTGTTATGAGTAGCTTCTATCGAACAGCTCACTCCCAATCATTACTTATGAATCATGACATCATCACTTTACATAATTTTATCGCGTGAATATCACGTGACACGAGAAACTAAAAAGGTCAAAGGTTAAACGTGATGGAGCGCACAAGTGAACAGAAACAGCAGTCGACTGAGTCGTCCAATTCTTCCAAGATCGTCCTTGAACCGAGCCTAAACACCTTCTATTATGTCAAGAGAAGTGATGACTCTTGGTGGGCGGCGGAAATCATCCAAAGAAGAGAGAACCCGGAGCAAAAACGGACTGAATTCTATGTCCACTACAAAGAGTGTGAGTAAAAGCTAAACATAGACTTATTTTTGGGGCTAATATGAACTTATGTATGTTTCGACACATGCTTGTAGTCAATCGTCGTATGGACGAGTGGGTTCCACTCTCAAAGGTGGATGTGAAGCGAGGTCCAGTGGAGGAGGGACCGAAAGAGTCGGACCTCATGTTTGAAACTCTCAACGGTATTGAGAGGAAAGTAACAAGGAATCTCAAGAGAAAGCACGATGAAATCAATCATGTGCAAAAGGTTATTTTTTTAAAGTATAATCATTGCAAATGAGTGGTAGAATTTATGATTTAGCGATTCCTTTGCTGTGCAGAGCTATGCTGAAATGGATCCAACTACTGCTGCTCTTGAAAAGGAGCACGAAGCGCTCACAAAAGTCAAATACATCGACAAGGTTCAGATAGGAAAATATGAGATTGATGCTTGGTACTTTTCACCCTATCCTGAAGAATACGGGAAGCAGCCTAAACTGTGGATATGTGAATACTGCCTCAAATACATGAAACTTGAGAAATCGTATCAGAAGCATGTTGCAGAGTGTGACAGGCGCCAACCTCCCGGGAAAGAAATATACCGCAAGGGAACTATTTCTGTGTTTGAAGTTGATGGCAGCGATCACAAGATCTACTGTCAGAATTTGTGTTTACTTGCAAAGCTGTTTCTCGATCATAAGACATTGTATTTTGACGTGGAACCATTCTGGTTTTATGTGCTAACAGAGGTGGACAGACAAGGCTGCCACATTGTGGGATACTTCTCCAAGGTCAGTATAGTCTAATAGTCATGTCTGAACAGGTATTAGGAGGGTTCCTTTAAGTTCGGGATTATTTGTAAAAATAAAACATTTAAATTTTCATGTGTCTGTGTGGAATTTTATAAACCATAGACGCATGTTTATAATTTATTATCTATGTTATAACAAACTCCATACATAGGAGAAGGAGAGTCCTGAAAGTAATAATGTTGCTTGTATCTTGACGCTCCCTCCATACCAACGAAAAGGATATGGCAAGTTTCTCATTGCCTTCAGCTACGAGCTCTCAAAGCTGGAACAGTGTGTTGGCTCTCCAGAGAAACCTCTCTCCGATCTGGGCAAGTTGAGCTACCGAAGCTACTGGTCTTGGGTACTGTTAGACATTCTCAAAGATGCCCAAGGGACGGTGTCGATTAAAGAACTCAGGTTGGTAGTCTCATCGTGTAACAAAAATATTAGAATACCGATAATATTATAATGTGTTGGTGTGGTGTTTCTGTATTCAGTCATGTAACCAGCTTCACCCAAGAGGATATAATCAGTACACTCCAGTCGTTGAACATGATAAAGTACTGGAAGGGCCAGCACGTGATCTGTGTCACTCCTAAATTGGTGGAAGAGCACATGAAGAGTGCCCAGTACCGGAAGCCCATTCTCACTGTGGACTCAGAATACGTGAGGTGGAGTCCTGGCCACAAGAGAATGAAGCTCAGCAAAAAACACTAACTGTACATGCTCTACATACACAAACATCATAATTTTTTCTATACATCTATGTAAATGAACACGACACAATATTCATCAAAATGCTTCTACATACAATGTCATACATCTATACCACTCCTGATATATTCACACTGATCACTGTTTCTGTTATCTAGCTAATGAATGAGGGTAAAAACAAGGTACAGAGAGAGGCATAATTATGTATAACTATTCATCTTCAATAATCTCATTGATTATGCGCATGATCTCTTCGTGGCTGCGATCAAGGAAACGATAAGGGTTCAGAGTTCCATAGCCGATCTCGTCCGAATGGTGCCCAGGAGAGCTACTCATCTCCTTCAAGATCTCACGCATCACCCACACATTGCGGACGTGATCGATCAACAACTTCTCTCCAATCTTATACCGTTTTCGATCACTCTCACAGATGAGACTCACGGCTTGTAAGACCAGCGATACCAACCCAGCCACTGCTGGGGTAGCACAAGATGTTCCACTAGCACAATCCATTGCAAACGGCCCGAGGGTGCCTGGTCCAGGTCCCCAGAGGGAGTCTCCAGGAGAGAGAAAATCAAGCTCTCTTCCAACGGGCGAAAATGAGGTTGGTTTTCCATTTTCATCGTGTGCTCCGATACAGAGGACGTGACCTAGACGAGCAGGGAAGGCAATCGGTTGCATTCGCAGCCTCCCAACATTTGAGGCACAACACACTACGATCACACCTAGACTTGTTAGATCGCAAATCACTTGAGCTCTCTCGTGAGAGTGGTAGGTTGATGCCAGCGATATGGAAATCACATCGACTCTCTGCTTTCCCGATACGTGCAGTTCCTTTAGCCAATAGAGAGCATCGAAGAAAGCTGCAGAGTCCACGTCTCCATTGTTGGTGCGAACTACCTTGCAAATGATGAGTTGTGCTCCCGGCGCCACTCCTGGTGGTACACGTAGGCAAGTTGATTGAGGATCGGAGCTGTTCAGAGGGACATAGAATGGGTTGCCAGCTACAATACCAGCACAGTGTGTACCATGACCGTCTGAGTCGATAGCACAGTCCACGTTGTCTATCTCTTCAGCAACAAAGTTTTTAACTGCAACAATCTTCCCCTTGAATGCTGGATGGGTGTAGTTAATTCCAGAGTCAATGACGGCTATTGTGGTTCCCCTTCCGTCAATACCATTCTCGTGGAGCTGATCAAGATTCCAAACTTGTGAGGTAAACGGACCATCGCTGCTCAATTCAGCTTCATCAGTATAAGTGCAGTCGGTTGAGAAGGCACCATGTGCTTTCTGAAGAGCAAACAGTAAAGAAAGATACATATCATCACTGCATGGAGTACGACTGTTATAATTTTCAACTCACCATTTTGGATCTCGACCTCAACTGTTCTCTTCCCATGCTCCTCTTCATGTCATCGTAAGGCACTGTAGCAGTGTTCAGACTGCTCACTAGCAGGTGTGGGTCAATCTCTTCACCCACGACAGGTTTCTGGTCTAAATCTGCGATGTAGTTAGGCCCCGGAGCACCTAGATCTTCATTCGAGAAGCTCACTTTGATGGTGCACTTCTTGATGTGCTTCAACTCAGCAGCAATTTTAACGGAGAATTCTTGGACAACTTCATCAGTTGAAACAAACGTAATTTCGTGGACGTTTGTTTTGTGGAAAAAGTGAGCAATTGTCTTGTACTCGAAGAAGTTTAGCTCTTTGGATTGCAGAGAACATTTGATAGGAATGAAAAGATGAGAAATGGAGCATTTCGTGTGAGAAAGTGTTTCCAAAATATCATCCAGCTTCGCAAGTGGATGCAGGGAAATTTTTGGAAGATAAGCCTCTTCAATGGATTTCACATGAGCAATTTCTTCAAAGATGTTGTACAGTAGCTCTTTGAGGAAGCATCCATCTTCAGACAGCTCAATGTAGGAGGGTGGAAACCGAAGCTCAAGGACTTCCAACTTGTTTTCCAGCTCCCAAAGGGACAAGTAAGTTGTAGATGTTGATCTCACAAAATCTTGTAGAGCAGAACGTGATATCATTATTGACTTTGGCAGGTTTGGTGGTAAATAGAGGGTAAACTCTTTCAAAGGCACTTCATCATGCGTTTTTATAATCGGTTTGGGTTTCTTAGGTTTCGAACTTCGCCCTTTTGATGGACGACCCGCCATGGCTGCCTTCTTCAGAGGTGGTGGGCCGACATCAGTTTCGTCTACACCAGTGGATACTAAAAGATTTGAATCAATAGGAACTGGAACCTTTGGTGTTCGGAATATCCCATCATCGCTTGAGTGGTGTTGGAAGAATGATGAAGAACCTCCCTTCGATGAGCGAGATGGGTGGATGCCTGAGGAGAGCCCAAGCTGGTGGGGTCGTGGGAAGTGTAGGGATGAACTTCTCCTCACTCCAGAGAATGTTGGAGGAGATGAAGAGACACTTGTTGTACTCCCTGAGCTGGCTTTTCGGCTTTGAGACTTTGAAGATGACATCTTTCCAACATGCAGCTGTGCACCTTTTGTTGTTGTTTTTGGTTTTGGCGCCTAAATTAAAATAGACTTGACTCCGCCTCTACATTTTAATCAATGACCTTAACCCTGATAAGTTGACCTTTGTCGGGTCATTTTCCCACTTTCCTGTGCAGCAGAGAGATCTTCAGAATGGCTGTAAAATTCGACCTCCCTTTCACGCAGAACTCCACAATAGTGGCGTTTATCTGTACCTTGCTAGTAGCTATTGCTATCTCTCCCATTGGCAGGATGGAACTAGGCAAAAAAGAGCTGACTACCTCACTGATCAGACTCACTCATCTCAGCAGTTTTGCATCTTGGTTTGGAGTACAAATCTGGGTGACTTTCTTTGCAGGTATTCATTCATAATTATTTGCAACAATTATAAGATCTGTTCTCATGACATTGTTGTTTGTATTCCACAGGAGTGACCATGTTTAAGCATCTCCCTCGTCACATGTTTGGTTTCATCCAGAGCAAACTGTTTCCAAAGTACTTCATGTTGGGCACGATCCTCTCCTCCGTGTCCATCATCACTTTTGTCATTGAACACCCTTTCCCAAAGTGGGAGAGTGTGGAGAAGATACAAGTGAGTCCAATATGTTCAACATGTTCGCATATTAAAACTCTGTTATAAATTGTAAGGCTATGGAGTGGTGACACATGGATTATATAAGCATCAGATTCTGCAATGTATATTTCTTACTACAAATAAGGCTTTGTTGTTTGGTTGCTTCGATGATTGCATCCCATGTACATGTCTCCATTCAAAGGAAGCCAATGGGTTCAAACTGTAATGCAATATCATGACTTGTATAGTACACCACATCCTTCCTCTCACACACACACACACACACACACACACACACACACACACACACACAGGGCTACTCTCTTGCATTCAGTCTCCTAATGGTTGTGATCAGCTTGGTGTACTTTGAACCACAAACCACAAAGACAGCATTTGCAAAGCACAAGTTTGAAAAGGAGATCCAAGCTGGCCAAGCTGTGGGGAAAGTGGAGGAAGACAAACTAGTTGAGCTCAGGAAGAACCCAGAGTATGTAGCTTTGGAGAAGAAATTCATAAGCCTTCATACATACTCTACGATAGCCAATTTGCTTGCTCTGGCTGCTCAGGCTATACACTTGTGGTATGTCTCCTGTCAACTGGAATCAATATGAAGACTGGACACAATAATACACAATTGTGCACAAATGAAAATTGCTTCTGTAGAGAGTTTGTGCTGCCAATAATCAGAGAACATTAATTTTCTGCTGCAATACTAATAGGTGCTGTACATTGCTTTGTTAAAAATGTTCCCCAGCTATGTTACTTGCTCTGTGTCTCATCCTGGTGGGCTCATTTCAAACTTTGCATCAGCTGTGGTGTCCCAGAGATATTCATCTATATCACCCCACTCTTCTCGCACCCAAGCATAACCCTGATGTGAGTATTGTATGCAAATAATGTGGATTTTGTTGTGGAATACAATTTATGATTGCATACCTTTACATAACGTAATGATCTGTCAAGTTCCCTAAGTCTCCTCATATCCTCATCATCCAACTTGAGTTCAGTTGCCTTGAGATTCTCTACAACTCTTGCTGGATTCACTGTCTTTGGAATCACTACCAAACCACGATGGAGAGCAAATGAGATGCACACCTGTTTATTGGAAGCGTTGTAAATTAATGCACTCTTGTTGTGAACAACTGCTCTACACCTGAGCTACATTTGTGTCATGTTTGTTGGCAATTTCTATGATCACTGGGTCATCTATTACTCTTGTTACTCCTTCACACAGGGGGTTCCCTGGAGCTCCCAGTGGGGAATAGGCCTCCATGACAATCCCTGGAATAGGTTGAAAAACATTGTCCATGACACAACTTTTTCTTGCATGACAGTGATGCGTGTTTACAGTTAAAACAACGTACCTTTGCTTTCACAATATTTTCTTAGCTTAGTTTGCTGGAGGTAAGGATGACACTCCACCTGGTTGACAGCTGGTACAATCTTGGCAGTCTTTAGGAGGTTACCCATCTTTGTTATGGAAAAGTTAGAGATTCCAATTGCTTTCACTAGTCCCTTATGATAGAGCTCTTCCATAGCCTGCAAGTAACCCACAATAATTGCCTATTGTAGTGGATTTATCAAGTAACTTTGCAAACCCTCCAACACTTTGCTTCTCTCTCTTCATCATATCCCAATCGCTGGTCATCTGTGAGTGCTAATGGATTTGCTCCTCTCATCAATGCTAACGGCCAGTGAACAAGAAATAGGTCCAAGTAGTCCAATCTCAAATTCTTGAGGACTACTTCCAGAGATGGAAGCACATCTTCTTCACCATGTCCGGCATTTCTACAACACATATATGCTTTCATCACAGTAAGATTTATAGCATAAAGTGTAACACTTACACCAGCTTTGATGTGATAAAGACCTCTTTTCTGGTGACTACTCCTTCTCTGAAGCACTTGTCCAGGGCCTCTCCAATCTCAGCGTCATTTCTGTATGTGTGTGCCGAGTCAATGTGATGATAGCCTGCTTTCAGAGCAGCCTCCACTGCACCACCAACTTCACCAGGTTTGGACAGCCATGTGCTATGAATTATTAAAAGTTGAAGTTTATCATAATTCAGTGTCACTGCTCTCAGTGATGTGCAGCTGCCCGTGAAACATTTAACTCACCCCAGTCCAAAAGCTGGTATTTTAGCTCCAGTGTTTAAAGTTATCAACCATTTCTGGAGAATTCACCACACCATATAGTTTGGTTAACTCTGTGGGTTATGTTTGTACAACAGACAAGTAAAAATCCTGAGTTTGCTCACCTCTCCTGGTGGTGCAGCTGCTGCTGTTGCTGTTGCTCTCTTGGGTACTTTTGAGGTAGCAAACGCACTCTGAAGGATTCTATACCTGAATATCATAGCAGGACCGACAGTTATTATAATATTGACAGCTGAAAAGCTCTTAATCTTTAGCTACTCATAATTTATGAAGCTGAAGGCAGGGTCGTCTAAAATCGTTGACGTAATTTCTGAGCATGCGCAGTATTTGAAATTCTGTACAAAATTAATCTGCACACTAGAAAACACATGAAGTATTTATGTTGTAGCAATTACAGACAAACGAGATGTCTGGTCTTCAGGTAGACCAGATCCATACAGATAAGGAGTTCCATTTAAACCAGAACGTCTCATGCTAATGGTTGAATGAGGTAGTAGTTTTTTCATTGCAGAAGCAGCTCGTGCATTCTTTAAAGTTTCTTTCCTAGTCAGTCGTCTAGTGTCCCTTTTGCTTTCAAAGAAATATTTTGATGATTTCTGTCTCTGAAAATAAACTTGCTGGTTGCTGTCAACATTTTTTGCAAAACCACTATAATTATCCACGGATCCTAGGCCTGAAGATCGTCTTCCGAGACTAGTTTTGGAACCATCCTCACCATCTAGTGTCATGGGTACAATGGACTTCTCGGGATCTTTTGGAGTCTTTAATATTCTTCTTTCATTTGGAAATTGGCTATCAGTTCTTCCTTTCAATATACCAGGCCGCGCTGTTGGTTCCTTTGGGGCCTGTTTCTTGTTGGATGCACCAGTTGGTTGTTGAGTCGGTCCTATGCTGTACAGCTCAGTTATGACTTGGCTCTCATCAGGTAGTTCGGTAAAGTAAGTGTAGCTGGAAAAAAAAAAGAAGTGCAAAAACATAATAATGGTAGAATGCTCATACTTGGTGAGTGGTGGATTACCTACCCAGGATTCGGTTGTGTTAGATTGAAGGCGATAGCAACTTGTCCAAACTCAGCTTCTTCTTTTTCCTTCTTTAGTCTCTCCTCTTTCTCAACTTGGGTTTCAAACCTTGGTACGGCATTCTTCATCTGTTCCATTTCTGACTTTTGAAGTTCCTGCCTCTCCCTGAAATGTCATCAAGTTGGCACTGACGATGAAAGTCAAAGAATCAACACTAAGTCTCACTTGTTGACTTCCAGTGCTGTCTGAAGCTGTCTTTCCATCTTGCTGAGAGCATCTTCTATGTGGCTCCCTGATACGCCAGAGATGAAGTTCTGATATGAGTCCCAGCACGTTGCTAAATGCCTAAAAACTGTGGCCTTTGCACAAATGCAATAATACAGAGATATGACAAGTTTTATTGAAATTCCATTGTAGAGCCTATACACCTGTGCCTCTCTGAAAATGTACGGTCCAGAGGGTTTTCTAATCACGAGGTCAGCAATTGAATGAGGTATGTCGATCTGAAGCCTTGGTAGCGACGAAGACTGAATGTAATTGTCAATAATGGCCTTCACTTTGTTCTGCAGCATCATGTTGGTAGTGTGGGCATGACACATCTCCTGAAAGGTGGTGGTTGGGATTATACATTATCACACAATTCATCAGTGTGCTGGTGGAATGGATGTTGCACACCTTGTATCGTTGTACTTCAATCCAGAACTCAATGTCCCTCTGAGGGTGAGCCATGTTGCTGCTTGATCCTCCCATCACTTCAATCATCAGGTACTTCTGAAACAGGGTGCACTGTTGCTTGTCCTGAAGCATCTTACGAAGTAAAATAGCTTCGTGGGAGTTTGCAAACGACTTCTCGTACTGTAGAAAACAAAGCAACACTCACCACTGCAAGAGACTTTTCTTTCAACTTACAATATTAGTGGGGATGTTGGAAGCTTTTCCACCATTCCCTTGATCTGTGAGGTCACCTCCATTTCTGGCAATGAACTCTGGTGACGATAGGAACTCCTTCAGCCATTTCTTCTCCAGTCTACGTCGGACGTGCTTCTGTGCCTCCCTAAAGACAGGAGTACTGGGCCTTGGTGGGAGCCGAGAACCATAACCACCACCTCCAGCTTGAACGACCTGTAGGACACACACATACAATTACAATGCTAGTCACGCTCGGATGGTCTCAAATCTACAATACGTTTACCTGTCTCTGTTGTTCTTTGCTAGCTGGACTGTTTGGTCCAAAAAAGTACTTTTTGTTCATGTAACGACTTCGAAGTTGCTTGGCTTTGAGGTCTCTCATGGCCTTGTTGCTGACCGGGACACCTCTGAACGCTTCAATCTCCATCCAACACATGAGGTCCTGGGCTGCAAGATGCTCATTCAGAAAGATCTATACCAAACCAGTAGGATCACACTTGAGATGATCGGGAGTAGTTCATGCACAAAGTGAATTGCACACAGAATTCCATACCTTAAAGTGTTCCAACTCTGTTCTGTTCTTCATGATATCGTTGAGTGAAATTGCTTGAGTACGCCCCTGTAATTGGCACGATGAGGTCACCAACGAGGAAGGTGTGCTAGAAGTGCCGACTGTCAGGGACATTGGAGTGGTGAGCCCCACTCGACCTCGAGACTGAGGACGAGAGTGCAGCTTGGCAGGAGAGGAGGACTTGGGTCTTTGGAACCCACCACCATCTTGGGTAAATTCATCCCCTCCATCATAATACAGTTCCTGAGATAGTATAATCAGAAAGTTTGAAGAAAAAAAAACAACAATAACAAAAAACCCACAAAAACAAATAAACACATACATTGGTGCATGGCTGTACTCGACAGTATTACTCACCTCTTCTTCTTCATCTAGATCTTGTAATGTAACACCATCTGTGGCATGTCCATACCTGCTGGATCTCCCTGACTCTGGTAGGCTTACAGTGGCAAGCTAAAATACAAAGCATATTGTGATGAAAGGCAATTTGAGGAGCAGAGGTGTAAATAGTTAACAATGACTGGAATACCAACACATGGGGTGCTAATGTATACTCAAACGAATCACCTCAACAAATTGAGACACATGTGTACATTTTCATCGCTTACACTTTGAAAGATCTGATCTTCGATTGCACACAGCTCAACCCATTGCACTAGTAGCATGTTTAGACAGTGCTCCTCTGCCGAGTCAAACAGGTCTTCATAGGCCGGCCACAAGTTTGAGCAGACAGTGTTTACCACTTGAGAAGGACAACCAATGAATTCAATACAGCCAAGTGCAACGTAGCGGCCAAAAATTTCCTGAATTCACAATAAATAATGCTTTAATGTTGAGTACTTGAACGAGTATATGAATATACCTTTGCTTTCATCTCAACCGAACAAGGACTGAAATAGTGTGAAACAAACACAGCTTTATACTCTTGAACATTTTGCCAAAAGAACAAGCAGTGCAAGTATGTCTGTAGACATACAGGGAAGAAGTTAAAAAAAAGCAGCATATCCAAGGACAGTGATAGAGCAAAATGGGCCAACCTTGTCCTCCAATTCATCAAGATACCCTTGAAAATAGCCACCGGCTTTCCGATGTTCAATGTTGAGACATCGAACCAAGCTTTGGTAGAGAGATCTCTGAGGTGTCTGAACCGAGGGAGGGGACACACCTGGCAGGAGGGAGGAGGGGGGAGGGACGGGGGTACCAGTCACACTCAGGATCTGACAACGACTTTCACACATGTTGTCTTGGCTTGGATTATAGTCCTGTGTGCAATACAAAGTGTATACAGTGGTGCATACTGTATAGCGGGGAATTTTATATGGTACAAGTGCATACATTGTGTGACTTTTATTTTTGTGTTGATATCTTAACGAATCACACATCATTGTGTCCTATTAACAACTCTACCAATCACTCACCATGCTTGAGGCACACCTGCAGTTGGGATCGGGCAACCGTTGCAGAGTATACTTGGCCACTTGAATCAAATTGACAGCGGACGACGTCCTTCTATTGTCTTTACGACTCGCACTGCCCCTCGTTCCAGAGCCTCCACGAGTGGCGGTTGAATCCTCTTCATGATACAATCCCGATCTGTCCCACACCTTCCTGGAGGAGGAGCCACTGCCTTTAGACTGAGGCGGTGATGAGAGATTGCCGTCAACTGTATGCGGTCTGATGGAATCCGTCTGCTTAAAGCTGACACGAGTTCTGTTACCATCAGTCTCATTCAGTGCAGGTGGTGGGAGGAAGCCGTGGTAGGTGGGGGCTCGAAGGAGCTTCCTACCCTCGGGTGGGACCGTCTGTGGACTAGTAGGGTATAGGCATGTGCCAGAGGATGATTGTTGGAGGTGTTTGAGTCTACGAAATGTTGGTGTAACTGTTGGAGTGAAAGGAGTTGTGACTTTGGGATAGTTGGCAGTGAGACTCTCCATTGAAGCAGAGCTTGAGCAGTCAAAGTGAAGTGCTTCTGGTGCTGAGTAGCAGTGAGAGTGTTGAGCGTCAACATCAGTCATTTCACTTTGGTGATGAAGCAGAAACCGAGGCAACCTGAAAGACAAAAGAGATCACAATCCTGTAACGTTATGAATGAACTTCAGTCTCATTTGCTTGGATCGTACCAGTAGTCTTTGATTCCCTCAACTAGCATCATCTGGAGCTCTTGTACAAGTGCCACTGTCATCCCTGAAGTCTTAGCAACGTTAAACTGATTCCTGGTCTCTGCTGGTAGTTTGTGTGCACCAGATGGTAGGAGATATCTTTCCCTAATCTCCTTCAGTACTCTGAAATCAAACATAAATATGAATTGGTTAATATTAGTCCATCCATGAGGAGGAAACAAAGTATACCTTTTCTGATCGTCTGGTTTAAAGCAGCACTTGAGTCTTTCTGCATCAAGCCAAAACAGCCAGTTCTTCTCTCCCGCCTTACCCCTGAGGAATCTCCACAGTGCACTCATTCCAGATTTGCTACCAATCAACTTCAATTCATCTTCAGAGAGCTTCACGTGTGTGGTCTTCATTGGATTGTGTGAAACAGCTCTCTGGAGTTTTGGTCTACATTGTCCACAGTTTACTTCTACCACTGAAGCAACTGAGTGACTCTTAGTGAGCCGAGGTTTCAATGCAGCACTGGAGGATTCTGGACTCTTTAACTGGGTCTTTGAAGATGATGGTGAAACATCAAGAGGTGGAAGTGTGTCTGCATCCTCAATTTTCAGCCTCTGATTTATTTTACTAGTAGTAGCAGTGGAGGTGTTGCTCTTGCGAGACTTTGAGTCTGAAGGAAGAGCTATACAGCTTTTGCTTTTAGTGATTTCAGCTTCTGATGTAGTGAGTGTTTTACAGAGCTTGTATTCTGCATAGAGATCACTCCTTCTGAAGAGTGGTAACCTATGCTGAATTACCCAAGACCAACATTGCTTCCTGTCAATGAACTGTATAGGTAAACATAATATACAATGTTCAATGTAGTGTTGTAAAATATTTATATGAACACACACGCACACACACACACACACACACACACACACACACACACACACACACACACACACACACACACACACACACACACACACACACACACA